>BSBK01010179.1:2500-365000 GCA_027943335.1 Chamaecyparis obtusa | reverse complement strand
CAAACTATTAGAGATCAATTTGATCTTCAAGATCTCATAGGATCTAGATCTACACTTCCATCTTCTACTTCTCATTGCCTCCTAAACAACTACCCAAACATTCCTTAAATACTAATCCTCAGCTACAAGTCGGCTGGATGAAATAATTAACTCCTACAAACAAATATTAAATGCAATACAAGTCAGCTCTCAAATAGCCTTACAATTATTTAATTCTCCATGTTAGCCTCTAGATCTACGTAGGAGAATATAACAAAAGATACCAACAATAAATGCACCAAGTTGGCTAACCAAATCACCAAAAACTCCAGTCGGTAAACCAGAACTATTGAGTGCCAGAGAAATAACCGAGCACCAGTGAAACAACTGACCAAGCCAAGCAACACCGAGCAACATAGGCATCACCGAGCACAAGTTCCACTGAGCACTAGAAGCTTCACTGAGTTCCTTCAGCAATCGAGCTTCCTTCAATAATCAAGACCGTTAGTTAAAGCTGCAACTGAGTACCATAGAACCAAAACAACACACCACTATGTAGATTCATTGAGTACCCTAGAATGCCCCTACATCAGACACCCCAGGTTTGAAAAGATGTTCATATGCTGGAAGAACATCTTTCAGGATTCAGCACATAAACCCCTAACTAGTTCTTCACATATAAGTCCTCCAACTTTTTAGCTTGCATACTCTTCCACTTTTGTTTCCTCTGTCTCTTCAAGTCTTTCCTAGATAGCACACAGGTTTGTTCTCCAAACTGATCATCCATACCTTCAAGATCCACCAAATCAACTCAGCTACCAATACTCATATTTCTCCTACCGAGTGTTGTATCTAGCAAAGGCATCAGGGAAAACTTCCTATCATCCTTCTCAACAGTAAGCACATTCTTGACACAATCATACATAGCCTTGCAATCATACTGCCAAGGTCTATCGAGAAATATATCACAACTATTCATCTCCATAATATCACATAACACAAGATCCTTATACTGGCCAATCTGAACATCAACAAAACACTATTCTCTTACTTCCAAAGCATGATCATTTTGCAACCAGCCAATCCTATAAGGATAGGGATGCTTCATTCTATCCAAACCAAGTTTATGAACCATGTCCTCAGCAACAAGGTTGTCAGTACTACCACTATCAACAATTACATCACAAAGTTTACCTCCAGACTTGCACTAAGTCCTGAACAAGTTACTCCTCTGACAAGGTTCCTCCTTTGTACCAAGCAATGTCCACCGAACCAGAAAGTTCTCAGATTCAAGTTCATTCTGAATGTTCTCATTTACCACAGTAGTCCTTCAGTCACCAAGCTTCTTCTGTGTACACTCAAAAGAATGGTGTCCTTCTTCACCATAGTTATAACAAGTACCCTTAAAGATAGCCCTACATGTCTTCTTCTTCTTCAGTTCTACAGGTTTCTATTCATCTTCTGCAGTCAGTTTATCCTTCACCGAGTGATTAATCTTTTCCTTCCCTCAAGGATTACTATGTTGTTTCCTTTTCAACTTATCTTCTACCTTTAGAGCATACTGATAAGCATCTTCAATAGAATCAATCTTCAGCATACCAAGCTCATCCTAAATATTGAATCTCAAACCATTCACATATCGAGCTACCTTTTCCTTACTAAGTTCTCTATGTCCAGACTGAATAGTAAGTTTGTAGAACTCCTTGGTATAATCTTCAACAGTCAAATATTTCTACTTCAGATTCTGCAACTTCTTAAACATGTCAAGCTCATAGTCAGCAGGTATGAACTTAGCTTTCAATTTAGTCACCATCAACCTCCATCGATTGATCTTCATTTCACCTTCATCTTCTCTTTCTCTTTGTAATTCTTTCAAGCAAAGAGCAACATGTCCTTTCATCTTAGTCTGTGCTAATCTCACTTGAAGAGGATCTTCAATTTCTTCCAGCTCAAATAAATCTTCAAGTTCATCAATCCAATCAATCAAGTCCTCGGGTCTCAAAGTACCACAGAAAGTAGAAACTTCCATTCAGTAACTATTACTTAACCGAGCTCTAGATCTATGCAATCGAGCAGTTCTATCTTCACCAGATTTGTCCCTTTGGTCATCACCACTAGATCCAATAGCTTCAAAGTCTTCAATAGCTTCCTCATACCATCCTCAGTACCAACATTCTGAGGTATACCGATAATAAATCTCATGATCTCAGTGATCATGTCATTCTTCATCAACTCCATCTCACATCTAAAATCAGATTTCACTTTCTCTATAATCTTCGATTCTATAGCATCATAGAGATTTGCAATCGCTCTAGGGTCCAATCTTCTCAGAGGCATCCTTAAAGATAAGAAAACCCAAAGCAATAAAACCCTACACCGACCACCTTATGACAACCCCCAAGTTGTATGCAAGTTAGATCAGCCTGCCACCTTGCATGAACAACTAGGTCAAGGTTTCACAAGTTCAGTGTCATAGATTTGCAACTCAGATCATACGATCTCTTCACCACAAAGGTCAATTTTGCAAGATCAACCTTCACTCAAGAACAACCTTGGCTCTAATACCACCTGATGCAGTCAACTACGGTGAATCCAATTAAGGACAGTCCAACCTTGCAGCCAAATACCAACACAATGGAAATAACACAACAAGATATGCTCAAATCAAAATTTCATTAACATGCCTGGTTGTAAGGCCTTCTGGGTTAGGGCCAATTAGAATAAAAAATAGTTCTGCAAGATCAACAAGATCCAATCCAACACCAGCTAGTCCAATTTTGAGACAAATCAACAATTGATGGAAACCCTAAGGCAAATCTGAACTTGAGCTCACAAGCCACCAAGCAATCTCCTTGTCTCCAAGCATGCAAACCACTAGCTCTGCTATTACAAACTATCAGAGATCAATTTGATCTTCAAGATCTCGTAGAATCTAGATCTACACTTCCATCTTCTACTTCTCGCTGCCTCCTAAACAACTACCTAAACACTCCTTAAATACTAATCCTCAGCCACAGGTCAGCTGGATGAAATAATTAACTCCTATAAACAAATATTAAATGCAATACAAGTCGGCTCTCAAATAGCCTTACAATTATTTAATTCTCCATGTCGGCCTCTAGATCTACATAGGAGAATACAAAAAAAGATACCAACAATAAATGCACCAAGTCGGCCAACCAAATCACCAAGATCTCCAGTTGATAAACCAAAACTACCGAGTGCCAAAGAAACAACCGACCACCAGTAAAACAACTGACCAAGCCAAGCAACACCGAACAACACAGGCATCACTGAGCACAAGTTCCACCGAGCACCAAAAGCTTCACCGAGTTCCTTTAGCAACTGAGCTTCCTTCAATAACCGAGACTGTTGGTTAAAGCTGCAACTAAGTACAATAGAACCAAAACAACACACCACCATGTAGATTCACTGAGTACCCTAGAATTCCCCTGCATCACTTGAGCTTTTGGAAAACTTATGCCCTCACACATTTGTTGTCTTTGAGAGCTCATATCATTATTGTTTTCATATCATAGTCTTCATACACCCATATTCATAGCTTTGTATCAATCAACCATCTCCATTCTATCATAGCCTCTTGTGCATATGCTAATAAAACTGAGAGCACCCACATTCTCAACACAATATATTGAAGATAGGATGACAATGGAATCAAACTTTTATGAAGGCATATTATTACTTTTTGTGTTTAGTTTACTTTGTTTATGCCTTTGTGAAGAAGTGTTGCATTGATATGAAAATTAAATAGTTTTATGGATCTTTTCTTATGGTTGAGCTAGATTAGGGATCACAATAGTTTGTTCAATTTTAGTCATACTTATTTTGGCGTGTCTAGTGAGACCCTATTCCTTTTAACTAATCACTTTTTGCTTGTTGGAATTTATTTTTAAATTTACAAGGCATAAATCATTGGAGTCACTAGAACGACACATTTGCTACCCATATTTGCACTTTTGTTCTTTATGGACTCTATTTCCTCCACTTTCATTGTTTTACACATCTACAGGCTAAACATATGCTTTTGTGTAGTATTTCTATACTTTTTCTTCTTTTTTATGTCCATATGGACTTTGTTTCCGTACTTTTGAACACTAATCATACATTGTTACTCATTAGTTATTATTTCTGGAGGGTTTCACCAACCTTTCACATATGTTTCACCAATTCTGCACTTTTTTTAAGATATACCTATACATTTGAGTTCTTTTCATGTGCTTTTGTAACAAAATATAGGCACTTTTACATTTGGTTTCAATTTTGAGATAACCCTAATTTACTAACAAGTGGTGCAACTTGTTTTTATGGGTCTAAGACTTGCAAAAAGACTACTACCACTTTGTGGTTACATACATGGCTTTTTTTTCATAGATTATCTCATACTTAGTTTTATAATGGGAAATGAACCACTTTTCTTGCTTTGTATTAGATCACATTTAGTTTTGGTGCTCTAAAAAGACCCCAAGTATTTGATGTGATTGTACACTTTGTGCTATAGTAGATCCTGAAATAGTGCATAAGTACCATCTCCCCTCACCTTCATGGATATTGGGT
The DNA here is from genome assembly GCA_027943335.1 of Chamaecyparis obtusa. Classification (NCBI taxonomy): domain Eukaryota; kingdom Viridiplantae; phylum Streptophyta; class Pinopsida; order Cupressales; family Cupressaceae; genus Chamaecyparis; species Chamaecyparis obtusa. The sequence continues at coordinate 360,446 of BSBK01010179.1, read as the reverse complement.
GTAAGATAAAGTGCACTTGTCTTCTTTTCTTTTTTTAGATGATCTACCTTGATGTAAAAACAAGTACTTAGCCTAAGAGAATTACCCAGAGTGGTGCATTCCTTTGGTCTGCTATATAAATTAGTTCAAGGTGAAATCCTTATGATTCTTGGTAAGTTCTATCTATTATGACAATTTCCCATCACCCACATTTGTAATATGTATATCAACCCCATTTACTCCTCGTAGGAATAATATAAGTGGTTAGCATAGATGCTTAAGTGGGTCACTATCACACGAATAGACGTCAAGTTTGTGAATTGAAACTAAAATCCTAGGTTTGAAGCCACCTTTTTTCCTTAGTATGATGGTTTCAGTGAAAATGGATTGTATCTTCCCTTGAAGATACTTACCATATGTATTTCCTTGAGTTAAGATATAAATTTATGGCTTTTCCTAAGCTATTTATAACTTTCTAGAAAGAGGATGATTGGGTCATGCCTCCATCCTTAGGCCCCCCTCTCTATCCTTTTCTTGTAAATACAGAGGTGTAAGATTAATCCCTAAAAAGTTGAACACTTGAGTCAAAGAAATACCAAGTTCCGGGCTTGATTCATGTCATATTGTAATCCAAATGACCTTAGGTAGAATAGGTTTTTCTTGAAGTGTCTTTGAATTGTGATAGACCCATGAAAATTAGGATTTGAGGAGCCTTGTAACCTATAAATTGTGCTTATTTTACATCTTTTTATACTTTTAGACATTTTTTCTTGTGTTTGAAGTGTTTTCTTGTTACAATTGATCATAAACACTAGTCAAACTTGGTAAAAAATTGCAAACATAGGGAAAATTTATACTTTTCACTATAAATGTGTATTGGATTGCCATTATTGTGCTATTGTGCTCTATTCCCATGCATCTAACACCTATTACTATGCTTTTGATTCTCTAAAGCTGTGAGTTTGTGCTCTATTCTCACACTTGTGAAACAAAGAGCTCAGAACACTGCCATTTCCTACATTTTGGGCTTTATACATCAAATGTGATCTTTAGGTTTGAATTTTACTAGCCATCTCATTATTGGGTATTACTAGTTAGTTTTCACACTTGAATTTACCTACCAAGTCAAGATAAGTCTTTAACATAAACTTAGGTTACTCATTTGTGGTCTAGAATCAATAATTGGCTTTTATAATCAACCTTATCACTTGAGGTTTATCATCCTTGAGTATGAAATTTATCAATACCCCTGGGTTAGATAACTTTATTGGAGTACATCATCTCCTATTTAGTGTACCCTCTATTGTTAATTTTCCCTATATCTATCCATCACAACAAAAGTTTAGCTTTCCTATATAATCATTTTTAGACCTAGGGTTACCTTGGCTAGCTTCAAATTTTCCTCTCATCATAGAAATCACATTATCTTACCCTACTATATTCATATCACATTTGGATATTATATTTGTATCATACATTAACATCGCATCCTTATCTTCATTTTATATTTTAGCTTCATAAACACATCCTAGTTTCAAATCATATCTTAGTTGCATATCATATCCCAAAGTTGTTACCATACCTAAGAACTTACATTGCACCATAGATTTGAGTATCATATCATTTACTATTCATTTTTCATAGGTAAAGATCAAGAATCTATCACATGCTCATTAAGGCGCAAGCTCAATTCCATAGAGAAATGGCTTTAGAAGGTGAACATAGTAAGCCACATGACCATGAGGACCACATTAGTGTGGAGGACCATGAGGACCACATTAGTGTGGAGATTTTAGATGGAGGTCACAGTATCCATGAGGATGGTGACATAAATGATCAAGTCATAAAGGAAGTACTTTCTAATGAAAATTTCCTTAAGCTCTTTAATGAGGTCCTAAAATGTAATCCCAAACATTACTTTTAAGTCATGGTTGATCAAGGGATCAAGATACCCGTTGACTTTGACACATCCTTAATCACAATGGAAGATAAGGATAGTTCTAGTAGACCTAAAAACAGCAAACCCAATAATAATGACAAAGTGAAGGACTCTTATTTATAACCAAAGTACAAGAGTTCCACTTATACATCTTAATCTACACCCACCAATGATCCCTTGTTGGAGATTTGATCTCTAAGACAAGAGATAGATGCCTCAAGAGAATAAGGAAGTCTTCAACCTAGTTTTCTATTAAAGAAATTTGTCCATATCATTTTGATCCTAGCATACCGTAATCACTTGAAAATGGACAAGATCAATTAAATGAGAAACCAAGGCAAAAATCAATGCAATTAAATCAAATCAAGCTAGAATCAAAGCTAAATTATAATCAAGCCATAATTCAAATTTAATTAAAAATCAAAAGCCATAAAATCAATTAAAATCAAATAAATCATGATAAATCAATCAATTGTGTAATTAATCTAATTAATTGCATAGTTCAATTAAATCAAATCAACCCATTCAAGGGTACACATGGCTAAAGATATTAATTAAATTCAATTAAATAAATCCTATTTTCCCTCAACCTCCAAATGGGAGGAAAATTCATCAACCAATAGGATTTGAGAATCAAGCTCACATTGAATCTCCACCACCCACAAGGAGAAAGAATCTTGTCCACCCATTTTGTCCTCTTGTCCCAAGCTTTGAGGATAAAATATTTAAATGGTCTCCAAAGGTGGAACCATGGACTCAACCCTAATCAAACCATGATCAAATCAACTACACCCCCTACCCTTGCCAAAATCTATAAAAGCAAGGCATAATTCAAGTAATAATCATCCACAATTTTTAAGAAGCATCAAACCTCTTGTAATTTTAAGTTAGAAAGGGCAAATCTAGAGCTAATTAATTGTATTTTCAATTGTAATTAATCTTTTATCTTGTTTATCATTTCTTTCTCATATTAGGACTGTCACTAGTGAGAGCTCATCATTAGCATCCCTAATTAGAGAGCCATAGAGTGCTCAATTGTCTTTAATTTTGCTTAATTGAATTGCATTTGTGGTAATTTAATTGTTATTTTGAGTTATTGATGATACTAACCCTATGAAGGTACTAATCCTAGTACAAAAAATGGCACCCATTGTGGGGCCATTAGGCCTCACTAATTTTTAAATTCGGAGAAGTAATTTTTTTCTTGCAAATCCTTTTATTGTTCTCTATTTTGCAAGTTTTCCAGTGCTTTTGTAGGTTTCTCCAACACGTACAAGGTATGAAATAGTTCATCCACAAGAAAGTTATGTGCCTTTGCATAGAGTTTCGATGCTTTCCATCTTTCTACTTTCTTGTCTTACTTCTTTCAATGCGTGTGCCCTGACTTCGCAATGCTTCCAATTTGTTCTCTAGCGCGTTAAAGGATTTCTCTATACACCTTTTCTTAATTAAACAACACATTTAATTTTTGTTCCTGCGCATTTAATATTTTTCTACAATGCATTTGATAGTTTAAACAACGCTTTCAATCATTTTAGTAGGGCATTTAATAGGTTCTGTTGCACATTCAATTAAACTGCAAATTTCCAGAATCTAACATTCAGAAAATGATTTGTTTATGTCTACAGGATGACTAGTCATAAAAAAGTGAAAAAGCCAGAGACCAGATTCAATAGCGAAGCAAGAGCCTTGGCCAAAAGGATAAAAGAGGAGAATATTGTAAACTTTTAGCTGGTTTTGGAGAATTCATGACAAGAGACAGAGGTATATGAACATTATTTGAAAATTGTGGAAGCCTACAAATCTAAATTTGCTTCATTAAATTGGATTTACTTACCTTAATCGATTTGTCTCAAATTTGATAAATAAGGTTAGATTTCTAATTTTGTTCTTTCTTTTCTTCATTGTGCTTATTGGTGTTGACTAATTTTTTGGAGGAGAAGCAAAAAGGAAGGAACGATCACCACTAGGTAAGCATAAATAATGGAAAAATCATAAAAAATGCCCCTAGCCTTTGCTAGCTTTTATTGAAGGTAAGCCTAAACTTGGTCAATTTTCCTTAAATTGTGGCCTTGTGATTTTCATTCAAATCTAGTAAATAAAATAGCATAAAGGATAAAATCAAGCACTTAATCAAACAAACCCCTTGTTTGTGGAAAAGAGTAGAAATACTCGATTCCCATTAGTTAGTGGGTTTTGGAAATTGAACCTTGTTAAAAGTGTTTGGGAATCAAGAAGTAGATAGGGATATGCTCTTCACCTTTTGGTGAATAAAACTCCCACAACCTATCTCTTGATTCTATTTTTATTGCTTTCAATATGAACATGCTAGATCTTTAGTGAGCTCGCCTCCTGAGATTTGCCTTAAAAAGGTTGGTGAGAGGGACAACCCAAAGTGGGATACATTTGCCTTTTTCACAAAAATCTGACCCACTATAAAATAAATGCATGCATCCTTAATGGGGTGTGTGACAAAAGGGTGTTAAGCTTTAGAACTTCCTCAAGTAGTCCTTCGGGATTGCGCAAAACTTTGACATACTGGTGGTGGGAAGCCTCCTAATTTTTGGAGGATGAAAACTTAATATCCATTTTAAAAGGAATATTTATTAAATACCTTGTTAAAATAGAAAATCCTACCTTGTAGAGCCATGTTTACAAACCAAATTGTGAACTAGGTAGATTGCTTGAAGTGCTTTTTTGTGAAAAACCCGTGATAACATCCTTACAAATTCCAACACTTTTTGTGTAGAAGGGTTAAAAAGAACAAGTGTATTTGTGATTGCTTTGTTATAAAAATACATACAACAAGTAATAGATATCCATTTGAAAATTCATCTTATTTTTTTAATCTCTTCGTAAAAGAAAATAATTACCAAGTCTAGGGAAAATGATTCGAAATCAAACCTCCTTGAATACTAGTTTCTACATGCTCTCATAAACTCAAATTATCTTTACAAGAAGATGACACTTGCATTGCAAAAGAGGTCCCCGAATTTGAATCTCAAAACTCTTTCATAAATCATAACCAAGGGGATAGTCTCCCAAATCTTTTTGAAAAAAGAATTGATCCAATGGATAGGAACTCCACATTTCATGATTACTTCCATGGTGGAAACAATGATAACATTAATAATTCCAATCAAGGGCCTAGGGAAACACTTGAAGATAAAGCTAATAGGGTGACTCAAGACATTGAATTTCTTGAAGTCATGGACAAACTAATAGAAAGAGATAGGGAAATATATTTCCTAAATTTGGCCCAAGCAAGGGTGAAACTTCCACATGATTATGACGTTGATAAACTTAAGAAAGACAAGGAAGATGATAATCTAATGGGTGCGATGAGTAAACAATTAAAAATTTTCCAAGCACAAATTGACCTAATGAAGAAGGTAGCTAAACCTAAGCCATTTTCTATCAAGGCCTTGTACACATTTCTTTTTGACAAAAGCTTGGTTATGGCACCTTTTTTGATAAATGTGGTCTTTCCAAAATATGACAAATATACGGGTAAATCAGACCCACAAGACCACCTTAGAGAGTTTTTCACTCTAAGTATCGAATTTATGCATGATACAACTTATCTAATGAGACTTTTTCTAAGAAGTTTAGGAGGTCAAGCCATGGAATGGTTCTCAAAACTTCTACAAGGGATAAAGACATTTGAGGAATTAGCCTCCAAATTTGTAACCCATTATTCTTACAACATTGAACATGAGATCACCATGCTTAACCTATGTGACACTAAAGAATGAGATGGTGAATCTTTCTTAGGGTTTCTTCAAAGGTGGAGAACAATCTTTGCAAGATATCCATGAAGCATCCCCGAAAAGGAGAAAATGGAGATATTTATGAATAATCTAAATGTGGAGATGAACTATAGGCTCCAACTCCAATGTCCCCCTACCTTTGAAAAACTTAGTAAAAATGGGATAAAAATTGAAGATGTGTTGGTTAAGAGAGGAGAAATCAAATTATTCAAAGATAATAAACCGTATACCAACACTAATAAAAATCATTATGTGTCTAATTATAACAATAATACAGGAGCCAACAATCACAATGATAAACCTAGACTATGGTTGAAAAAATATAATAAAAATCTTGTGAATGATGGAGTTGTGGAAGCACACAACTTAAAGGCTACCCCCTTTAATTTATCAAGTGGGGAAAATTCAACATATAATGTAAATCAAACAAAAAAAGCCCCTTTCAATAATAAAAATCCCAACAACAACAACAACAATAATGCTAACACCAACAACAATCCCTTTAATAACTCTAATGTCGCTAAACCTAAACCTTTCTTTTCCACATATCAAAAGAGAAAACTCACCTTTTTAGGTGAACCATTGGAAAATGCATTAAGGACTTTGGTGGCTAACAAAATCATTACCTTACCCGAATTGAGGCCATATGAACATCAATTCAAGCCCAATTGGTGGAATGATTCTCATCATTGTGAATACCATCATAATAAGGGACATAAAATGAATGAGTGCATGAAATTGAAACACCTTGTCCAAGACCTAATTGATGATGGAACAATAAAAGTGGAAGGACCTCAAAATAACAAAGACCATACGACTTTTAAGAACCCTTTCTTGAATCATGAAAAAGGGGAATCATCAAACACCAACCCTAACAACAAAAGAGGTAATGAGAAGGTTAACTTTTCTCATAATTATGATAACACCATTAATACTCTAAGTGGTGACAAAAACACTATAAATGTGATTGTGGTGAAAGAGAAGCCAAGGGAAGAAACATCTAATGTTGTAACTAGGGGGAAAGCATTGAAGATTACCTTACCAGGAGGTGCCCCAAGAATTATCTTACCAAATCAAAATTTATCTTCATCATCAAAGCAATATAATTTGGTAGATCAATTGCAAAGAACTCCTTCTCAAATCTCTATCCTAGAATTACTCAAGCTTTCACCAACTCATAAGAAGATTCTATAAAAGGGCTTAGTAGAGACTAATGTGCCTCTAAATTTAGATGTGGATAAATTTCAAAACATGGTAGGCCATCTTGTTGCACCCCATTGTCTATCCTTTTCAAAACAAGATGATATGTCTCTAAACCACCCGCAAAATCTGCCCTTGCATATAGAGGTCCTAATCCACAAGCATAGAGTGAAAAGAGTCCTCATTGATGGGGGAGTTGGCTTGAATATTTGTACCTTAAACTTGGTTAAAGCCTTAGGATTTTCTAAGGAGGCTATTGACCCAAAGAAAAGATAACCATAAAAGCCTATAATGATGAAGAAAGAGATTCCAAAGGTGTCATAATACTTCCTATCTGAGTTGGTCCAATGCAGAAAGAGACCATTTTCCAAGTACTTGACCTAAAATTGACTTATAATATCCTATTAGAAAGGCCACAGATCCATGAAATGTAGGTTGTACCCTCAACCTACCATCAATGTCTTAAATTTCCCTACCTAGGACAAGAAGTCATGGTAAGCGGGGATTCAGACCCCTTTCAATATTGTAATAACATGAAGCCTAAAAATGAATCCTTATTCCCACATAATGCAGAAGGGTCTATTTCCCAAAGAATAGAGCAAGGACAAAGTTCAAAAGATCTTCCATCTTTGAAAGGAAAAGAGAAAGAAGAAAAAGGAATTGTTGTTGAAAATAACCAAAGTCCTACTAACTTAACTACATCGACAAAAGTAAAAGAGAAGGTTAGTAAGGAAAGTGCTCCTAAGAAACAAAAAGAGGACCAAGCGAGACCTATTCAAATCTACACCAAATATGCCCATTATCAAAAAATGGATCATATGATGAATTTTTTTGAAAAGCAATGTCAAATCAAACAAAAGGGTGTAGGTGAATATTCCTTATCCATGATGGATCTACCCTTATCTCCAAAATCACATGGAAGATTATCTAATCTACCCCATAAATTTAATGATCACTTTGTGAGGGCAAGTACATCTTCATCCATGGATGAAGAAGATAATGAAATCCTAAATTGGCTATATAATAATGAGGAATCAAGTGCACATGAAAAGAACATCCAAAATATAAGCATTCCCACACATCAATATGGGAAATAATTCCAAATAATGCAAAAAATGGGATACAAAGGACAGGGGCCTTTAGGAACAAGAAATGAAGGACTCATTGAACCTATTGAAATGACATGGAGAGATAGCAAAGAAAAGACTGGATTAGGGTACCTAGAACAAGGGTACAATCAAAAGAAGTATCCCTTGGTGTATGACCAAATCTTACAATTAGGTTCCCAAAGTGATGAGGATTCAAACAATTGGGAATGGGACTCATTGTCAAGTGAGTCATGCCAAGATAAAGAAGTTGATAACATCCATACCTATACTCCTAGCAAGGGAAAAAAACAAGTCTCAGAATCAAATCAGATTCAAGCTTCAAGTTCTAGTCAAGTGGTCTTAGATAATGTACCAAGTCAGGAAATTGAAAGAAATCAATGGGTAGGAGAACTTTACATACCATCATGGAGACCTACTATAGAGGAATCTAACCCTAGGTTTAATCCAAGAGATTTTTACCCAACGGAAACCCTAGAGGATTCGAGTGAGGAAGATTTTGAGCCTAGTTCTCTAGAGCATCTCGAAGAGGCACACATCATAGAATTAAGTGATATGATGTTTGAACCTTCAAATGAGGTCATGTCCTTAAACCCTATTGAACCAAACCAAAACATTGATCCCTTGACCCTTATCTATCCCGAATTAATCGAATGGGATTCCATTGAGCCTACTATCCTCCCTACATTCTTGAATGATAACTTGGTGTCCTAATACCTTAATGCAGTTGAACCTTCTTCTACCACATAATATTAGGAAGAAGTGACAAAGGAGAGTATCCAACCTTTCAGTTCCGATTTTTTTTTATTTTTAAAATGGAAATAATTTATTGTTGAAAACCACATTGTGGCAACATTAAATAAAAAAGAAAAAGAAATAAAGAATGTTTCCGAAGGTGAAAAGCCAATAGAGGCACCTAAGGAAGAAGGGTTAGATACTTTTCTTGAGCACTATGAAGAAAGATCACCTATCTTAATTGAACCAACAGAGAAGGTGAACATTGGGTCAGAATCAGAGCCAATAATCATACACTTAGAAACATCTCTATCTAGTGAGGAAAGAAAGGATTTCATTAGATTTTAAAAAAAAAATTAAAAAAAAAAATCAATTTTGCATGGTCATATGATGATATGCCTGGATTAGAATCAAATTTTATCATGCATCATTTGAATATAAAAGAGGGAGTAAGACTAGTGAAGCAGAAACTAAGAAAGATGCATCCACACATAGCATTGCTTGTAAAAGTGGAGTTAGAAAAATTGTTGAAAGTCAGGTTTATAAGAGCCATTGACTATGCTGAGTGGATTTAAAACATTGTGCCGATGTCCAAAGCAGACAAATTAATCATAATTTTCACAGACTTTAGGGATCTTAATCTTGCATGTCCTAAAGATGATTTTTCTCTACCAAACATATATTCCATTGTAGATCTAACAACAAGACATTCAATGTTCTCACTTATGGATGGGTTTAGTGCTTATAATCAAATAAAGATAGCACCCAAAGATCAAGACAAGACAAAATTTACATGCACATGGGGGACATTCTGCTGGAATGTTATGCCCTTTGGTCTCAAGAATTCCGGAGCGACATATCAAAGAGCCATGACGACTATATTTCATGACATGATGCATAAGTTCATGGAGGAATATGAAGATGACATACTTGCTAAATCTCACTCAAGGGATGAAGATCTACCCATCTTATAAAATATATTTTTAAGATTAGAGAAATTCAAAGTCAGGCTCAATCCAAAGAAATGTGCATTCAGTGTACAATCAGGAAAACTATTGGGATACATAGTTTCAACAAAAGGGATAGAGGTAGACCCAACCAAAGTAAAGGCAATCATGGAAATGGGGGCACCTCAAAATATCAATTAAATAAGATCTCTTCAAGGAAGGATTCAATCCATCCAAAGGTTCATCTCTCAATTAGCAGAAAAGTGCCACAATTTCACTCAACTCCTTCATAAGGACACAATTTTCAAGTGGGATGAGAAATGTGAAGAAGAATTCACATTATTGAAGAAATACCTAATGAATCCTCCAACATTAAGGCCACCAATCAGAGGTAAACCCTTAATTTTATACATCTTAACGAAAGAAAATGCATTAGGGGCACTCTTGGCTCAAGAGGACGAAGCTAGAAAGGAAAAGGCCATATACTACATAAATAGAACATTGGTGAAGTATGAGTTGAACTACACCTTCATTGAAAGAGCATGTTTGGATGTAGTTGTTGCTTCCCAAAAATTACACCATTATATGTTATCTCACAAGATTCAACTAATTGCAAAGATTGGTCCCTTAAAATATCTTCTCAACAAAACAACATTGAATGGGAGATTGGCCAAATGGGTCATGGTTCTAAGTGAATTTGATATAGAGTATGTGGATTGAAAGTCTATCAAAGGCCAAGTAATAGCTGATCAATTATGAGAATCACCTTTACAAGATGAACATCCAATCCAAGTGGAATTTCTAGATTCTGAAATTGTTAACATTAAAGCAAAGACATGGCAATTATATTTTGGTGGCTCTTATACACAACATGGGTCAGGAGCAAGGATACTTTTGATTACTCCTCAAGGGTCTACAATTATAAAATCATACAAATTACTATTCCCATGTACAAATAACATAGTTGAGTATGAAGCATTGGTCATTGGCATAAAGTTGGCATTAGAATGGAAAGTAACAAATCTACAAATCTATGGAGACTCCCAACTAGTTATTAATCAGATTAATGACAAATATCAAACTAAAGATGATAAGTTGATACCATACAAGAATATGATTGAAAGTCTTAAGAAATACTTCACTCTAATTACATTTGAGCAAGTGCCGAGAGATAAGAATAAAGTAGCAGATGCAATGGCTACTTTGGCATCACTTCTCCAAATACCAGGTCAAAGCACCAAATATGAATTCTTGGTAGAAGAAGTTGAGCAACCCACATTTCACCCTTCCCATCCTCATATCATTTTTTTACGAACATGACATGAATCACCTTGGTATGGAGCCATTTACACCTACTTGAAAGACCAAATCTTACCCTTAGACCAAACTAGAAATCAAAAGAAAAGCTTTATACGTCAAGCTTCTCGCTATACCTTGATATCCGACACATTGTATCACAAGAGTCTAGATGGAATGCTTTTGAGATGTCTAGAGAAAGAGGAATCAACCATAGCCTTACAAGAAATTCATGAGGGGATCTGTGGGTTGCATTCAAATGGTTTAACCCTATCTAAGAAACTTCTTAGGATAGGATATTTTTGGCCTTTTATAGAAAAGGACGCTTGTCATTTTGCAAAAAACTTGTCGTAAATGTCAATATCATGGGAACTTGATCCACATACCAACATAAGAGCTTCATCCTATAACAACACCTTGTCCCTTTTATCAATGGGGTTTGGATTTGATAGGGATGATTTATCCACCATCTTCAAATGTTCATAAATTCATCATTACTGCAACATAGTATTTTACCAAATGGGTAGAAGTTGTACCCTTATCCACTACCACAAGAAAGTGGATATCCTTATTCATTTTAAATCACATAATCTGTAGATATGGTGTTCCTCATGCCATCATAATAGATAATCAAAAACATTTAAAAAATAAGGATTTGAAAGAATTATGTACAAAATCTCATATGGTACATCATTCATCTTCAATATATTACCCACAAGGTAATGGGCAAGCATAAGCTACAAATAAGAACATTCTAAAAATATTGAAGAGAACTGTGGATAATTTAGGTAGAGATTGGCACATTCAAATAAACCCTACTCTATGGGCTTATAGAACGAGCATTAGAACACCAACGGGAGCTACACCATTTTCTCTAGTCTATGGAGCAGAAGCAGTTTTACCTTTGGAGGTAGAAATTTCATCCTTAAGGGTCTCATTGCATGATTTACTAAGTGAAGAAGACTATAGAGTTTCTAGGTTATATGAACTAGAGCTTCTAGATGAAAGACAACAACAAGATTTTTACCAATTAAAAGTGTATTAGAATTGAATGACCAGAAACTATAATAAGCATATCAAACCAAGGGCATTCCAAATAGGTGACTTAGTGTTGCGAGAAAATCCCAAGAATCAAGCAGAGAGGGAGAAAAGGGATAGAGAAAAAGAGTATCAAAAATATCAGATGAGCAAGAATCCTATTTATTGTATATAGTCAAAAGAGATCCTAAAAATCCTAAAACATTAAAAAGCAAAAAAGAGAAAACAAATTAGAAATGTAGAAAAGATAAAAAACAGTGGAAAATTGAGCATGAAGAAAGCCAAAAACATTCAGAAAGGATCCTCAAAAAAATGTTGTCTTGGTGAAAACCTAGTAAATAGGCACCTTGATGATATGGAAACAAAAAAATTGAAAATACAAAAAAAATCAAGAAAAGATAAAAAGTACCTTGGTGAAAACCTAGCAAATAGGCACCTTGGTACCAAAAAAAAGAGAAAAAGCTTTAAAAATAGAAAAAAGAGAGCAAATCCATTCAATCGGTGAAAACCTGGTAAACATGTGCCATTGAAAGTCCAAGTCAGTCTCATGCCTGGTGGTCATCCTTATAAATATCGCATTCGCCAACATTTATATATATTGCATAATAAAACCCCACAGTTGCATTTGCAAGTACCTAAAGGTTCGTCACTAATCCAATCTACAAATTGTCTCAAGTCCCACAATGCAATCACATCAAACTGGGGGCAAAATCTACTCTCAAGGAGGAAGTATTCATCAAAGCAAATATCAATCTGACGCTAAATCAATTCATCAAAATGCAAGTGAAATACTCAATCAAATCCAAATCCTAATCCAAATTTCAATCAAACGCAAAATTTTGATCCAAGATCTCACAAGAACACTTATCTTTATCAGGATTAAAAGTATGAAATGGATAGAACTATACTTGAAATATAGATTTGAAAAATGGTGCAAACTTTTTCTAAGTGTTGACTTGATTGATGAAATCACGTCTTTCTAGCAAATCGATGAAAGTTTCTAAACTAGACAAGCTATGATGAAAGCATGATATTTTATTGATTTTTGAATGAGTGTCTTAAGGTCAAATTTTTTGAAGTATGTATTATTTTTCTAAGGACGTGATCACCAAAGAATCATTGAGGACATGTATATATGGAGAAACTAAGATTTTTGTTTGTTTACGCAAAGGATACCTTGGCTATTTTGATGTTAAATATCATAATACTAAAATCCACTTGCAACATAGAATCTGACAAAATTGGTATTCATTTTCTCATGATTAATTTCAATCAGTGACAGTCATACCAAGGATGGGAAAGCATCATGTAAAAGGAAAGAAGTATTTATATCATCATATTTGAACTAGTGATGATTGTACTCATTTCAGGATTCCAAAAACTGCTCAATGATGAATATAAGCTCCTAATTTGTGAATAGAGATAGTTAGCTGCATCCATTATAAATTAAATGCATTTAAGTGATTTGCCTATCTTAGTTTGAAAACAAAAAGTGGAAAAGAGAAAATCAAAAGGGGGTGGAGTAAATAAAAAATCAAAATGCACATCAAATAACTACATATGATAGAGTGTGTTGGACGTCAAAATAAAAAACAAAAAACAAAAGGTGCTTTGTATTAGATTAAAGGCATGTGTTAGATTCATTTTAAATCATGAAATTTTTTGCATCCATTTAAAACATTAACATAAGTTCATTTAAATTAAAGTGCATTAGTTTGCATTCATTTAGTCCATCTTCATTACATTCATTTTTCAAACAAATCTTTCTTTATCATTCTAGGTCATATTCATTAAACTCATTTACTTTAGTTTGCATTCATCTATAAATTCATTCAAACTCATTTTATTAGGTCATCACATTTTATTATTCATAACATGTCAATACATCTCATTGTATTTCATTAAGTTCATCTTAAAACATTGCATACATCTAGTTTATTTCATGCATTATCTTTTATTAGGTTACATTCATATTAAATCCTTCACAAGGTCATTTTATTAAAAAGCATTAGTTACATTCATTGCGTAATCTATATCATTAAATAGCATTAGTTCATCATTAAGACATTGCAAACATTACATTGCATTCATTCTACATAATTGCAGTTTCAAGATCATATCATTAGTACATTGCATTATTCATCTAGGTGCATTCATCCAATTCATACATATAAAACTTTGTAGTATATCCAAATTTAGGTCATTTCCATTTACATATAAGATCATCATTAATTTCATTCATATCATTAATCATTACATCCAACCTATCCAATTTCATAGTTGCATCCATCACATTTTGCATCACAAATGTCCATTACATTTATTATACATCCATATCATCACATAAATGCATCCATAAGTACCATTATAGTGCATTAATCATTAAACCATTACATCATCATACAACATTAAAACATGTATCGTATGCATCCATCTACTTTATGTCATAAATAAGACAAACATTTTCATTAATAAAAGATTAAACATGTGCATTCATACCATCAACTGCATTTGAGAAAAAACATAAAAATAAAGCATATAGAGATAAAATCATATAGATCTACATATCATATAAAGCACCTAAAAAATAAAGTCCAACACATGATGACATCATATAAATTAAATTTATCAACTGAGTATCAGAGTCCATAGTATCATCAAAACCAACAATATTTGGAAATCAAAGTCTATCAAAAAAATCAACAAGTATCAAAGCATGAGTAACATCAACTAATCAAAGAATAATGTGATTCCAATGTCTTGAGATAAAAAATGAATCATCATATACATCAAAGAATAAAGTATATCATATAAAAAACCAGGTTAAGTGCCAGAATCACCGACACCATCAAGACCACAATCAGCATCTAGAGCTCTACTCGAGCTAGCCTGTAAACCATGCTGACTCATAACAACCATGAAGGTTTGCATCATCAAACTTAGCTGAGTAACCTATTGTCTCATCTGTAACATCTCAGATTGCAATTATCTAACATCTGAGGCCAAGGCTAGTGCAGGAGTATGCGCTGGTACCTGTGTGGGTGGAGCCTGTTGAGGAGCCTGTATAGGTGGAGTCTGTGGGGGAGCCATAGAATAAGATGGCATAGAAGAAGAAGTAGGAGCTTGTACTAGAGGATCTTGTGGAGTAACCTATGGAGGAGCCTATGGAGGTGCTGGTGGACCCTATGCCTGATCTAACAATATTTGAGCATCTTGAGCATCCACGTCGGCCACAACCTAAGCACCCACCTGTTTGAAAACTCTCACCCTGTGTTGGCCCCATCTGGCTAGTCTATCTACACCCACCCAATGCAAACCTCTATCTAGACCACCTCAGACTCTGACCTGACCACCCCTCATCTGGACACCACCCCTAGGAGGAATCAGTGCAACATCAATCACCATGATGGTGACCCTACCCCCTCTATCCATTCGCCGGCCCCCATCGTCCCCAATGACCTCATTTTCGACCTCTCCCCCCACCATCTCCATCTCCACCATCATCATTAGACTCCTCCTCAATACCTAGAACTCTCTCGGTAGGATCTATGAACCTAGGAAACATGTTCAGAGCAAACCATGTTGCATAGTCATTTGTCATCCCTGCATCTACAATGTGGTCCCTCATATCCCACGCAAGGTGGGGCAGCTATAGTAACTCCTCTCGAGCAATACGATAATCAATCTATGGGCCCCATAGGGACCTCTCTACCTATACTCGGGCATATAATGCTAATCCTTGTGGCATGCCCTAGATCTGGTTGTACTATCGTAAAACTCTCAGAAAGCAAAATCGCTCAATGATCAATGGTGTACGCCCTATCATCCACCGTGTCATACACATAAATGATAACTCAGTCACATCCTTTGGCCATGCCTCACATCCAATATATGGTCACACGATCTGATCGATATCATCAATGATGCGTCTCCAATAATCCAACTTGCCTAAGTGGGCCTGCACTACAATCCCCTCATACATCCAAGCAAAGGGTCAACCTAGATCATGGTGCTGAATAGATATGGGTCGAGTGATAGGGATGTGCTCCCATGAGCAAAAATGCAATAAGATCACACTAGCAAAAAGAGTCACCCCGTGATGGTATATAATAGAATGTAGCTCATGATACAGATGTGCTAGCACACAGGTACCCCAATCACATCTTCGTGGTTGTGTAATCATATCCTCTAAGATATGACCCCAACCAACTGCAAAGCCATGACCTCACCGATCAGGAACAAGGAACCACCAACCAATGCTCCTAGAACAACATGAAGAGCAAGGAAGGAAGGGAATTGGGCCCACTAAATCAAATCATCACCAATAGTCAGGTCACCAAAGACTCACTTACAGTCGGTCCCATCATAAACTTGGTCATAGTATATCAGCTCCCCATGAGTAGGGATGTGCAGAAGCCTATACACATCCTCGGGAGTGATAGTCATCTCCCCCATCAGTAAGTGGAATGTGTTATGGTCAAAGTACCATTGCTCTGCCATAGCTGTAAGTAGACCTCAATTCACATGGAATCGAGGGAGAGACAAAAGGAAAGAGAGACCACATCGACCAATGACTCGACACTTAGGACCAGTGAAGTCATCAATCATACTGAACAGTAAGGGATACAAGCCTCAAACTCCAAGTGATTTAAGTTTAGCTTGCAAAAAGCAAGTTAAACACTTCATAAATCAACATCATTACATATTGAATCATTTCAATTCAATCAAAATCTAAATCAAACCACAATCAATTTTCCTGATTATATTCAAAGAAGATGAAAAATTTATCATCATCCACCATCAAAATCAAGATTGACAATAAAAAATTCAATACAACATGACTCAAACTAACATCATACAACTCGCTATCACATCAGACTTGTTACCTAAGCCAATCGACTAATTGACGACATCGGGCGATTCAAAAAATTGACTCAGCAATTTGCATTTTTTACCAAATAGGGTATACATGCTATTTAATTGTTTAAAAGTGCTAAAAAGAAAATGTGCAAAATAAAATGGTGAATGCGCTAGATAAATGTTTAAAAGTGTTTTTTAAAGGTATATTCACTATAGAATTTAGTACGTACTACAAGAATTACTTGTATGCGCTGCTAAAATACTAATATGCGCAATTGAATTTATATGTGCAGCAGAAAAGGGTGAATGTGAATAAAGCCTTAGTTCTACTATTTGTACGCGCTATTAAAAATAGTGGATGTGCAATGGAAAACCATGGAAGCACTAGAGAAAATGTGTATGCGCTATTAAAAGTATCAAATGCACTATTTAAAATGGAAAAAGAAAAAAATAGGGTTTTTCTTGTAAAAAACCAATTTTTTTCAAATAAAATGCATTTAATTGACAAAGTTGTCGGAGTACATACCGGAGGTCCGTAGCCAGGTGGCCGCATGTATTGATGACCTCTCTCAAATCTATGCTTGTGAATTAGGATCACCATCGTTAGAAGGGTAGAAAGGGCTTTGAGGAAAAAGTCAAAAGTGAAGGTAAAAATGAATAGTAAAAATGACTTTTACCCCTATATATAGCCCATTTTGACCTAAAAAGGGCATCTTTGACCAGAAAATGACCAGGGACCCAAATTTTTCACCCATTCTACCAAATCAGGATCATTTTTCATCACACAATCGCAAATACATTATCAGAAATGAAATCAAAATTCACTACTAATTGACTAATTCACACAAACTTGACCTAAAATGTCATAATTTTTAACAGCTCTCAAAATTTATTTTATTTCCGAGGGGGCATATACTTAGATAATAAGAACTGGCATCTTAATCAGCAAATCAGGAGCATGACCATCAAATCAGAGCATAATCTTTTATCATAAATTTTTTCGTTTATCAATCGAAAGGGGCATCAAACATCGAATCATATCAAATCAGGAACCATATTAGGCAACTTATCATCAGAATGACCATCGAGGACCTTCAAATCAATTGAAACTACATCAATTCCATCATTATAATATGCATCTTCTATCACATTAAATCAGACATCAGTTGATAAAGACTTCACATTAGAAACCATCAGGACATTCTTTGAACCGATACGCTTCGTGCATCGATTCAAAGAGGGGCATTTGTAATCACCTAAAAATGGACAAGATCAATTAAATGAGAAACCAAGGCAAAAATCAATGCAATTAAATAAAATCAAGCTAGAATCAAAGCTAAATTGTAATCAAGCCATAATTCAAATTTAATTAAAAATTAAAAGCCATAAAATCAAATAAATCAGTCAATTGTGCAATTATTCTAATTAATTGCATAGTTCAATTAAATCAAATCAACCCATTCAAGGGGTACACATGGCTAAAGATATTAATTAAATTCAATTAAATAAATCCTATTTTCCCTCAACCTCCAAATGGGAGGAAAATTCATCAACCAATAGGATTTGAGAATCAAGCTCACATCTAATCTCCACCACCCAAAGGGAGAAATAATCTTGTCCACCCATTTTGTCCTCTTGTCCCAAGCTTTGAGGATAAAATATTTAAATGGTCTCCAAAGGCGGAACCATGGACTCAACCCTAATCAAACCATGATCAAATCAACTACACCCCCTACCCTTGCCAAAATCTATAAAAGCAAGGCATAATTCAAGTAATAATCATCCACAATTTTTGAGAAGCATCAAACCTCTTGCAATTTTAAGTTAGAAAAGGCAAATCTAGAGCTAATTAGTTGTATTTTTAATTGGAATTAATATTTTAGCTTGTTTATCATTTATTTATCATATTAGGACTGTCACTAGTGAGAGCTCATCATTAGCATCCCTAATTAGAGAGCCATAGAGTGCTCAATCGTCTTTAATTTTGCTTAATTGAATTGCATTTGTGGTAATTTAATTGTTATTTTGAGTTATTGATGATACTAACCCTATGAAGGTACTAATCCTAGTACACAATACCAATGCCTCCTTTTCCTATTTATTGGGAGTTACCAAAGCTTGAAAAATATAGAGGAAAAGGAGACCCTAAAGACCATTTAAGAGAGTGTTGCACTACCACATTAGACTTTTATATTAATGGAACATATCTTATGTGATTATTCTCTTGAATCCTTGGAGTAAATGTCATGTAATGGTTTTCAAGATTACCCCTATAATCAAATCCTTTCAAGAGTTGGCAGATCAATTTATAACACACTACTCTTATAATTGTGAACATGAGATAGCCATGGTCAACTTATGAAATACCAAACAAAGACAATGGGAATCCATCTCATTCCTACAATGATGGAGACATTTGACAAATAGAGCATAATATGATATCCTGGATAAGCAATTGATTGACCTATTTTATCAGAACTTGACCAAAGAACTTGGAAAATGACTTCATCTCAAGTGCTTAAATTCCTTTGATGAAGTTATAGACATAGGATTTTAAATTGAAAAAACCCTTATTGATGATGGAACTATCAAGATAAACAATGTGAAAGACCACAAAGAAAGCTCAAGCTCAAGCAATAACACTAATAAGAGACCCTTTTTGTCCCAAAAAAAGATCATTTTTAATGATGTCATTGTTCAATGTAAAGACTGCTAAACCTTCACAAACCATCTATAATCTTAAGGTTTCATCCTTGAACAAAGGAAAAGCACCACAAAAGAGTTTCCCTAAGAGAAATTTTATTCCATTGGGTCAATCGCTTGAATTATAAATGAATGAACTCCTTTCTAATAATATTATAATGCTTCCAAAAGCAAGAGAGTATAATCCCCAAGTCAAACCTCCATGGTGGAATGCAAACCAATATTGTGAATACCATTGGCATATGGGATAGAAGAATAATAACTACAATTTATTGAGATGTGTGGTACAAGACATAATTGATGATGGTAAGATTGAAGTTAATGGACATACTCCTAGTAACTTTGACCATGAGGTGTTTAATAATCCTCTCCCTAATCATGACACAGACAAAGGGAAAACTATTAATATGGATAATCATGCTAATTATACTAATGCCAATAATGACTATGTCATCAATCATATTAGCAAAGAATGCAACCATGTGAATACCTTTATTATTAAAGGTAAGGAATCTTGTGCAATTTCGCTACCTACAGAGGCACCATCAGGCTTCAAGGGCCTCAATCCAATGTAAATCTCTCTATGCCCAAATAAAAATACAACATAGAGAATTTAGAGAAGACACCTACACAGATATCTACACTTGAGATTTTGCACCTATTGCCTGAGCATAAGGCTATACTAGATAAATCACTTGCAAAAGTCACAATACCTACTAACCTACACGTGTATCAATTTCAATCCATGTTGGGACACATTTCTTCCCCTCATTCTCTCACATTTACAAAGAATTATTATTAATCCACATGACAACCTCACAATGCTCCCCCACATATTGAAGTTTTTGTTCAAACATAAGGCCAAGTGAGTCTTGATAAATGAAGATGTTGGTCTAAACATTTGTACTTTAAAAGTTATTACTGCATTAGGGCTCTATGAGAATGCAGTTGATCCTAAAAGGAAAATTACTATTAATGCCTATGATGAGGAAGAACATTCATCCAAAGGATCAATTACATTTTCAATCAAGGTTGAGCCTGTGGTAAAAGATGTGGTTATGTAGGTCCTCGACCTTCTATTAGCCTACAATATTCTCCTTAGTAGACCATGGATACACGCAATGCAACCCACACTTTCTACATGCCATCAATGCTTGAAATTACCCCACAATAGAATTGAAATCACTATACATGGTGATCCATATCTATTCATGTATTTCAATAAACTAAATCCAAAATTAGAGACCACTATCCCTAGTAATCGAGAGGCAACTCCATCTGCATATCTTGTTGATCATGAGACACTAAAATCCTCCACTTCTAGATCTTAAACTTCCACTTTTAAATATAAATCATCAAATTCTAAATCTACTAAAACTGAGACCAAGATAAAAGTAAAAGACCAAGGAGTGGGAGAACATAGCATGAGACATGCACTTTGTGTCAAACAATCACCTCTTTCCCCTTGGACCTATGGAAAAACACAAGCATCTCTCACCATGTCAGCTAAGACTATAGTTTGAAAATCAACAAAATTCACAAAATGGGGAGCCCTATACGATGAAATGGAAGAGGAAAATATTTTTAGGATGGTTTTACAAGAATGTAACACTATTAGAGGAAACAACTAAGTAGATTGAAGTAAAACTACTAGTGTAACAATATTACAAAGGGTTCAAGATAATATAACACATGGAATGCGATGGTCACAATCCACTCGACTTAAAAATAAGGTATTTTTGAGCCTATATTTCTTGATGGTGTGCATAAGGTTCCTAGCTTAGGTTATAACACACAAAAGGGTAATACCTCTAGTACTAAATGCAATGAGTGAGGTAGGAGAATCCTTTAACACAAAACATGTTAAAGAGGATGGTACCATCAAAGACCTTGATGATATAATTAAAATTTATGCTTATGAAATCATTTATACCCTTACACAATTTGAGCCTAACCACCAATCCTCATCCCTAGTTCATCTAAAACTTATCGATTGAGACCACCTTTTGGGACTGTGAAATATAAGTGTGTTAAAGATCATGTTTTAACCTTTCATTTGTATATTTCATACTAGGGTCTCAAATTTCAAATAATGTATATTTTTTTTCCCTAGGGTCCCTTATTTTATTTTTCATTAGTGACCTATTCAACTAATTCCTTTGGTTTTAAGTTGTCTAGACATGTCCCTGTGAAATTTTATTTACTGGCCCTGCAAGCCTATTATTATTTTTCAACCAGTCGAGATGTCCCTCTCATGGTCACGATTAATTTTTCCTAAGTCACCCATAAATTATTTAACCTTATTATTTAAATGGTCTTATTATCTTAGGCAATGACCACCTTTGAGCTATGACTTATGTGCACGTGTAGATTAAACCCTTTACGTGTTTGGGTGAAATTGATAGCTCATTGCAACTTCATGACTTATCTTCAGAGTTCGATGTAGTGATTACAAACTTGCACCCAACATCCTTTCTTCTTTATGAACATTATATTGAGGTTCTACGAGATAAAATTATAGTATCATAGAGTTAACAATATGACCACAAGATCATCAAAAGGGGTGTGATGTTGCAATGAGATTTTATGGGTTATAATGAATGTTAGAACATAAGATCACAACAATTAAGGTTAGCAGACATTTTTTCCTATGACCTTGTGATAAGTTATAAATGATTAAAAGGAAATACTAGTCACATCTTCATGGCTTGAAGAAGATATCTTGCAATTAGCTCTTGAAGTTGTGAGATGCTACCACATGTCATATTAACAAAATTATCATGCCATCAGAAATGGGGATGATGTCATCACAGAGAGGTTGTGATTGTGTGATAAATCATCATATTTCATATCTCATCCCATAGGGTTAAAGGAAAGAAGAAGAGTGCAACATCACAAACTTTTTTGACATTTGAAACAATGAGGTTGTGAAGTTGTGACTAGATGACAAGCGTATAATGTGGGCCAGTAAAGGAAAATCAAGAAATCCTAAATTGTACAATCACATGGGGTGTTGACGTATGTGAATGTGAAATGTGATGATGAGAAATTCTACCACATGTCCATAGGTTTGAGAGAATTATAAAATGGAATTTCAATGTGCATGATCATAGGGGTTCATGACATATATTGAAGGTCCCTATGATCTTTTGAGAAGATGACGTGTGTGGCAAGAAGAAAGAAGAAAAGTGATAGGTGTCACAAGGTCATACCTTCGCAAGGATAAAGAGTGATCATGTTAAAAGATGTGCTACTAAAAGATGTATACACATGTCCTAGAGATTGGGTCTCGCAACATCACAATATAAAGAAGTTGGTAAGGAAAGATTTTACACTAGCATGATTTGTTGACATGTGTTAAGTAGGGCTTGCATGAGGTAAAGGGTATGTTTGACTCAACAAAATTCCAAGCTATCATCCAATTCAGAGGGGTTAAATGAATATTTAACTATGTTGGAAAGAGACACTACTCTTGATGGCTTAGATGTTGTCATTGATGGAAAATATATGGATTCAACATGTTCGCTACAAATATTTTGATCATACCGATGGATTGAAGGCAAAATTGGCTAAGTAATGGTTCAGTATAGTTACCTAGTATGGTATTTCAAGGTGTGAACCTAGGGGATGCATCTAGAAGGTATATTCTACCATGTACTAGATCCATAACACTTGATGATATTATTTGGTTGAGTTATGAAGATATGCTTAGCAATTTTCTAATAAATTGTGAAGAACCAAGATAGGGGTATAGTAGATCCATACGCGATCCTATCCGATCAATATGATGATTTATTTTTTGAGTTTGAAGTTTATAAGACAACATGGGAGATTGATTATGTGTGGTTGTTTGTGGTCCACATTATGTTTTTCATGAGGATTTGGTTGACCTACTACACATTACATGTTTTTATAATATGTTCTTGAGGTCGACCCAGTTGTTGATTTAATTATTGAAGCAGATATATAAGATTGACCTAGTTGATCATTTTGGTATGGTGATGATATGTATATGATGTAGGGTAGGGATGGAGGATCCAATAATGGATAGTCAAAGCCTACAACTAACAATTATAACAACAATATGCACAGCGGAATACAACAGGATAATGTTTCAAATAAGAATTTTCATTCAACATGCCCGACTGTAAGGCCTTCCGGGTTTCGGCCTATTACAATGAAATAACAAAGTATCAACAAGATCTCACAAGATCCAAGGAACCACCAACTAGTTTAGATCTGCAACAGGTAGTCTCTGATAGGAACAACCACCAATGGATCTAAACTTGTACTCACACTTCCAAGCAACCCCTTGCTGTCCTAAGCCCGCAGGCCACTAGTTCTACTACAAGTCCCAGATTCACAAATCTGCTTCTACACTACTCTTCCTAATGATCTAATGATCATCTAATACTCTCATAACTCCACTTATAACTACTTCTAACTACTAAACATCTACCCAAGCTCTCAATATATAGCCAGCTAAGCCACAAGTCGGCCAGTCAGGCTATTAATTACAATATAGGTCCAGTCCAATAAAAGAAACCAAAACTAATGCAAAAATGATCAAAAATTAATGTGACTTTGGATTTAGGTCCACACATTACCCAAAAACATTCCTTTAAGGGTGAAAGGCCCCATTTGATCACACGTAAGTGCGTAAGAAGAAACACTACACGTTTCATCCGAAAATTGGCAGAAAATAGGTCCCGGGCCAAGACGGCCATAACTTTTGACTCATAATGAATTAGGGATTGAAATCTTGGGAAATGGTATTAATTTAGGTCCTATTAAAGGCCCTAAGATTGAAAAGGATGATTCATTAAGAATCAACATCTCCACTATGTGCAATCAGCCCCAAAACTGCAGGAACGGCTCCGGTGGGAACATTGACAGAAAATAGGTCCCCAAGAAAAATGGTCATAAATTTTTACTCATAATGAATCAAGAGTTTCTACCTTGGGAAATGTTATTAATTTAGGTCCTCTTTAAGTCACTAAGGGTGAAAATTCTGATTGATTAAGAATCAATGGCACCAAATCCCGCAATCAGCTCCAAAACTGCAAGAAAACACTGCTCCGACGGTAAGGAAAACAACTCCAACTTTGAAATGGTTCATCCAATATCTCCCAAACCATGCCACCTCAAGAGCTATAACCTTATACATATCTTCCAGACACATAAAGGAAAAAACTCCTTTCATCACACATGCTAAAGATCTCCATAGATCAACACAACCCAGAAACTTAGAAAGCTGCCCAAAACAAAGCATTGCATCCCTCTGCCAGGGAATTCCTCCAAGATAAAGAAAAATCTTCAGGAACCCAAAATGCTCTTGCATCAGTATAGGTGTGAGATATATGATGATTTGAGGTTTGAGTTATAGTAGAGAAGAGATTTGTGATGAAGTGTGTTAACTCAATATATTGCACTTAACTAGAATTATTTTGGTATTTTTAAATGTTGTGATCCAATTCAACCTATTGTGGATTGTAGTCCATGAATTTTTAAGGTAGTGATCCTTTCTTAGGGTTGCATTCCTTATTATAATTGAGCAGTGATCTCTAGTCTATAAGCCTGAATGCATGTGCATTATTTGTAAATCTTTAATAGGGCTATATATATTTTGTAGAGTATATCTTATAGGTTTCATCCCCACCGTGGTTTTTCCCTTAACTAGGTTTCCATGAAAAAATCCTTATTTTATGGTGTAGTGGATGCTTATGTAGTTTACTCTTTGTTGCATTTGCATTGTGGAAAAAGAATCAGACTAGTAAAGTTAAAAAGTGCAGAACATTGATTCACCCCCCCTCAATGTTTCTTAATTACAACAATTGGTGTGAGAGCTTTGTGCCTTAGAGGAAGTCTAGAAGCTTGAGGAAGATCCCGGTGGGTAATTTAGTTGGTTTAAATAGTGTTCATAAGTAGCTCCTAGTTGCACTTGAAGATCTTGATCAATCTAATGCTAAAGTCATGAAATTGAAAAAGAGACTTATGGATGCTGAAAATTTCATTGAAACTTTGAAAGGACAATTGAACAAATCCATGGATAAAATGAAGAAATGTGTTGATCAGTTAAAGAAGAAAGGAAGCACAAAGGATGATGCTCAAAGATGTGAAAAAATTTCACAAGAAAAATAAAACCTAAAACATGAGATGGAAGCTACAGTGATGAAGTTGACCAAGGAGTTTGAGACAAGAAAGAGGAATGAAGAAAGTCATGAGAAATCCTTGAAAGATAAATATAATGAATGTCACAAATTGAATTGTGAATTTGGGTACCTACAACTTGATCTAGATGAATCCAAACATAATGAGCAAGAACTTGAAAGGGTAAACAATATTTTGAGGAGTGATCTTGCTACTGCAAATGAGTTTAAGGAGAGATTAATGGCCAACTTTGTGAAGCTTGATGACCAAATTTAAAAACAAAGAATAAAAGGTGATACACATGGTATTGGTTTTAAGAAAGGAGAGAGTTCCAGATCTGGTAAAAAAAATCCTTCATTAGGCAATCGGAATGACAATCCTAAGAAGTCCTTGGTAAGACAACCTAATGCTTAAAATTTTAATGGAAGATGCTTTGTATGTAAAAAGTTTGGTCATAGGGTTACACAATGTAGAAACAGAGTGAATTCTACATCCTTTTATAGTTAATGCTTCAAATGCAATAACTATGGTCATAAGTCAAGTCAATGAAATATGAAAAAAACTCATAACAAAGGGAATGTTAGATGCTTTACATGCAACAATCTTGGACATACTGCTAAGAATTACAGATCTAGAGGAAATCAAGTGAACTATAGATATGGTAAATCGAATGTGACATGTCACAAATACAACAATACTAGTCATATTACAAAGTTTTGTAGACTTGGAAGTGTGATCATGAATAAGAGAGGTTTGACCCGAATAATAATAATATGCAGAACAATGACAAGGGAAAATGGAAGGTATGTGGAAGAAGTTAGAAAGTAAATGAGTAATAAATGGGTACCAAAAAAAAAAAACTAATGCTAATGGTGGATCTGCACCTAAATATGGTGAGGAGAATTCTTCACATAATTGAATTTAGGCCTTCAGCCTAGGGGGAAAATTAAAGAAAAATCCACTAAACCCCCTGATGTGGCTTGATAATTGAATGTGAATGTCATATTCAGATGTATCAATATGCTTTTAACATGATTAAATTATCTCTAATGGAATCTATGAAAGTTTTCAAGGTTCACAAAGATTTTTGTATTGCACTTTCAAGATTGAATATGAGCTTGGGTACATAGCATTTATTACTATATAATAGGAAATGGTTATCAATGGTTGACTCCCACTTCACCACTATACATTAGAAAGGGGCCCTAAAATGTGACCCATTTTGGACTAAATGTGATCAGAACAACCCAAGTAGATGAAGGGGTGCTAATGCATGATCTATTCTAAAAAGGATGGTGTGTAATTTTAGGGCTTTTTTCATTTAATGTATGAAAGAGTGGTAAGGAAAGTGTAATTCAAGTAAAGTAAATGAAGATAAAAACTCATGCAATGATAAACAACTAGATATATGATCTAATGTATCAAATTAACTTCTATGGAAGAAGAATGATGAAGATGTGCTCACCTTGACGGTTAGTAGCTTGGATACAACTTTAGATCTATAAAAACCCTATCAAATTGCATTGAAACTAGGAATAGACTGGGATTTAGAATCTTGAAGATGGGAACTTTCTGTTGTAAAAATTTGAAGGTTGTAGGAATAGGTAAAAAATGATGTAACCTATATTGGTACATGTAGAAAATGGTGTGACCTATACCTGAGAGGGTTGAATCTAAAGGTCTTGGGACTGTTACTAAAACTACACTTCCATATCTACAATTCTGAATTTAAAACTCCACAAATCTGCACCTACACACAAGAAGAGGGGAAATTGTTAGGGGAAAGGGTTTTGCCTTGGTCAAGACCCTATATAGGAATTAGCCTTGAAATGAAATATGTAAAGCATATAAAATAAGATAAATGTAAGTGTTACCTTGCTTGCCAAATCTTTGTGGATGGATACAGATCCTCTATATCCACAAAGATGTATACTTGCTTGATTGAATGTCATTGAAATGTAGAATGCAGGATGTCTCCACAAATGCAATAGATCAATACTTGCCCAAATCATAGATAATGGATGTATGCATGCTTGATAGGATGAAGGAGAGGAAAGAAGAATGGATGTGGATCTTCTTTCCCAATTGGGAATTCCTCTACTTCATGAGAAAGGAATTCACACAATCAATAAAAGATTTGCCTTGAAATGGATGGATGATAGTCTTCAAATCTTATAGATAAATCCTTGCTTTATTGCCTTGAATTAACCTTGGACTTGAATGCTTACATGTAGATGATTTCTTAGAAAGAGATGTTTTCTTATAATGTGATGTGAAATTTAGAGGGAGAGGCCTTCTTTTATAGTGATTTTGGGATCAAAATCATGAAGGGTCGACCTCACAAAGCAGGAAAAAGGAAATACTTTGTAGCAAGCCCTGAAATCCATCAAAATTAACTCCCTAGGGTATATGTCAATCCATGTTCAACCTATACCGGTATAGGTCAGACCATGTTTGACCTATATTGATATAGGTTAGACCATGTTTGACCTATACCTGGAAGGGTTAATTATGAGGTAAGAATGTGTAGGATCCAAGAAGTATTAAGAGGATCATGGAAAAACATAAAGAAAAGTGGGAAAATAAAGCATAAATACATCCATAATTGAGGAAATCACTAAAATAGGGCCTAAATGTCCTCGAGATTCCAAATTAACAGGTGCTAACTTTTTAGGACTATTCATTTAGTCCCCACTTTAGTGAGACTATGAGTTAAGCTCATGCTCATGATAAAGTAGATCAAATGCATAATATGATCTCATTAAAGCTAAGGAGACAAGGAAGCATCAAGCCCCCAAGTGACTGAAGTCCTCATCAAATCCAAAACTAAGATAAGAGATAAGAAAGAGAGAGAGAGGTGTGATTACTTAGACCTAGTAAGATTGTATGTCTTACTATGAACCACACAATGAAAGCAAAGTGTGACCAACATGCCCAATAAGATTTTATGTCTTACTGTGGACCACACAAAGAAATGTCACAAAATATGGAATCAAAAGTTCTAGAAAGGTTTATGTGCCATACTATTCAACTCATATAGGATTTATTGTTAAAGATTGTGTGTCAATAAGGGATCCAACAAGAGAGATATGTCCTTAAGGATTGTATGTCCAAAAGGGATCAATAGAAAAAGAGAGGGATTAGTCCTTAAGGATTGTATTTCCATAAGGGATCCAAAGTGTAATGCAACATTGAAAAATTGTGTGTGTGTGTGCACGCACACCCAAAATGTGAGTGTAGTGTATGCCCCCATGTTAAAGCTATTGAAAATGCCTTAACAAGAGAAATGTCTTCAACAGAGCATACATGCATCCACTAGAAATGTTTCCACTATGAAATGCCCTCCAAAAAGGACAAATCAAGGTAAATGAGCACATGATAAAAGAGAGCACAAAAGGGATCTAACAACTCTAGGATCGGTATAATATTATGATAATATGTGAGATATTATGTCAAAAAGAATTATCAACATTCCCCAAAGGAAGTAGAACTACAACATAATGAAAGAAAGACACATAAGAGTTACAAAGAAGAGTCATTTTGGGTTGGCATCATGGGGACCAAAAAGAATAGGTGCTACCATTTTGCATCATCCCAAGCAGACAACACAAAGGCACATTTATGAACAATGGAGCATGTACAACATATCATGTGACGACATATAGAAGTGAGATACAAATAGAAGAATGATTATGATATTGTGATTCCTTTATCACATAGCATCAACATAGCAACAAGGGTAGTTTAAAGAAATATAAACAAAACATATAACAAGGAACACATCATGGCAGAAGCACATTACAATAGGAAAATGCACAAAAATCCACCATACAAGAAGATCTAGTCAAGCATATCACATGCCCCCTATCTCAGTCTATAGTATTTAGGGAAGGTGGGAAACTTGCAAGAGGAGAAATGTCAAGCATGAAAAAAGGAACAATAGCCTATTCCAAACAAGGACCATATTGTAAAGATAGGTCACTATGTTCATTACGAGGAGTGATAGATAACTTTTGTGAAAGCATAGCTGGTAAATCATTATCAAGATCAATAGTCTCATACATATCATCAGAATCAGTAGAATGCATATCATTGTTAGTATCATGAACATCATCATCAAGAGTCTCTTCTTCATCAAGATTAATAGTAATAGAATCCACTATATGAATAGCATTGCCATGTTTATTCATTTTAACATTGTTCAAATTCACTTCCTCCATAGGTTCGAGCATAGGTTGGTCAAAGGGAAGTGAAGTATGAGGAGGTGTATGAGGTGAATAAATATGTTGAGAAGCATGTTTATGATCTCTAGCATGATGATCATGAGCATGAAGGTTACGTTTAGTCTTGTTAGATATTTGAGTTGGGGTAGGATCAATAAACACTGGGTCCTTTTCTTCTTTAGGAGGATGAACTGAAGGAACCACACTAGGTTGAGTGATGACAGGAAGATGATGAAAATAAGCAATAGGAGGAATATGTGGTGTAAAAAGAAGTCCACAACTAGGATCATCCTTAGGTTTACTAAGTTCACAAATATTTTTAATCTTGAAGGCTTGGTATGATCAAAAGAGATAATTAGGATCAACTTTAGCTGGTTAAGGCATATAAGGCTGTATGCAATAAAAAAAGTGTGTTAAGAATATAAAACTAAGTTAAAAATTCAACATACTAATCTATAATATATATGATTAGACACTACAAAATGAAAGCAAATGAAAGAGAATGAAAACCCTCACAAACTCAAGAGGCTCCCAAAGTGTAGAAGATTTGTCCAAGATGGAGAAATGTGCTCTCAAATGCTTTCTCAAAGCTTCGAAGGTTGGGGTTTGATTAACAAAAGAGATGGGTGAGGGTTTTAGCTATGAAAATGTAGAGTGATTTTGGCATAATAATGGTAATTTGATAAGTTTTGGGCTCTCAAATTAACATTATAACTTTGCATAGATGGTGGATGATTTGTGAAGGGAGGAGGGATCAATTTATAGGCAAAGAGAGGGAGAAATGGAAGGTCAATATGCAAACCTAAGGAAGGGTGGAGATGTGTTTGAGAGAGAGCGCATGGATTGTGCTTTCTCAAATGTCTCTAATTGTGACAAGTGTCACAAGGAGAGAGGTTTGGAAGTATGGGGGAATGTGACCATTTTGGAAGATGTGAGAGGGGACAAATGTGTAAGAAGGAGATGAAGTGTGTAAGGGATGTGTAAGAGCATTTAAGGCTGACATGAGGTGAGAGAGTTGGGGAATGTGAGGAGGTGACATGAGAGTTAACTTGGGCTGGGTTAGGATTTATTAAGCCATGGATTATGATTGTGAAAACAATTAGTGGGTGATTAGACTTGGATTAGGAGGCAAGTGGGATAATTAGGAGGATGTGATGGGAGGAGAGAGAATAAGTGGAGGGTTGAATTAGCTAATAACGAGTCATTATCTAATTAAGAAGGTTTAGTATGTGTGAATGAGTTAGGTTGAGTAAGAACTCAAGGTTAGGTAGTTGGGATTGGTTAGGTTAGGGGTTAAAGTTAGGAGCCATGTGCTTAAATTAGATTAAATACATTATTTAATTTCAAATAGAAGGAAAAGGGGATTGTGAATTAATTTAAATAGATAAATATATTTATTTAAATTAATAGAGGAAGGGGATTTGAATTAATTATTAGACTATGGATTGTCATTTAGATAATTAATTAGACTATAGTTAATTAATTAAATTAATTAACTAGGGGATGACATAAATCAATTAAATAATTAATATTTAATTAATCAATGTCATAGGAGAGAGATAAATAAGATTACTTAATTGTGTAATCATATTTAGGTGTCTACATTTTGCCCCTCTTCGACATGGTGTTAAAATAACATTATTTCGAAGATGTTTAAAATAATAAACAACATGAAGAATTACAAGGCAACAAAGTTGCCCCAAAATACTAGAAAAGAGTTTTAGACTAGGTGATGCCCCCCCTCGAGAGGGCGACAGAAAAAGAAAATGGGCCCATGCAGTGTCTCGAAAGGAAGGAGTTTGGCGAAGGGGGTTGGAAAAGGGCAAGAAGGGGTGAAAAGATGGTTAAATGAGTAAGAAAATGTGGGTGAGAGGGAAAATGGGAAGAACGAGGATGATGGGGAGTTGTGGGAAGGTAAAAGGAGTCACAGGAGGCCCTTAATAAGGGTCAAGAGGGCTAGAAAGAGGTCATTTGTGCATATTCAAGCTTGTTGATATATTGATTTGTTGAACTCTGATATTACACATAGTGATGGTGAGAGGAGGTAGATCGAGACATAGAGTGGATATTGTGAGGAGCGTTTGATAACATCAGGTGCTCGATAGATAGACACGATAAAAAAAACCAACCTTTGTCCTTTCTTGTTTTTGCTTTATTTGAAATTTTAGATTGCAAGTTCATGATCTTGCAAACTTGGGATTAGTGAGATCGCCATCAGGACCTAAGGGATCGTGATCCTACAAGAAGTTGTTAGGATAGGGGGTTGGGAAGTGGAATAAGAGATTTTTGGCATGATCGCCAAATCCCTTGGCTTTTTGATATTTTTGGTGGGATCACGATCCCAGACCAAATTGGTGGAGGGAGGGGAAAAAATGTGATCCTACAAGGGATCACGAGGGTAGGAAAAGGTGGTCATAGGAATGTATTCATGTGGCTGTACAGGAGGGTTGGGCTATGTGATCTCATGTCGATGATATCATGAGAATGGGTGCTTGCAAGATCGTGGGCTAAACCTACATGATCACGGGGGGAGGTTTGGAAAAGGATTTTAGGAGGGGATAGGGTCAGGGGATGAAAGCTAGGCTAAATAGGCTAGAATTTAGTAGGAAAGAAAACTAACGTAGTTGAATTTGATTCGCTTTAGTGGTCTGTGGACCAATTGATTAGTTGAGAGAGGCAAACCGCAGTACTATGGGTGGCAGAGTAGTTTACACCAACTGAATGGGAAAGGGTAGATGCAATTAGGCTAGGATATCTGGTGTGGATGCCCCATAGGTAGACATATATGGCCATGGTGACTGCACTCTATGAGCGGTGGCATACAAAGACAACTACCTTCCATCTCCTGACATGGGAGATGACTGTCACTTTAGAGGATGTATATAAGATTTTCTGCCTACCCATCTAGGGTACAAAGGTGATTGTTGGGGACACCACACAAAAATAGATGGTTACAACACTTGTGGAGCTAGGAGTGGTGCTGATACTTCGGTACATGAAGCTATCACTAGCAAGACACCTAGCGACAATGCCACTAACACATCAAGTTTACATGTATGTGTGTGGGCTGGTTTTGGGGTATATTTCCCCTGACACGGGAGGGATGAGTGTGACACCAACACTCATCCCGATGATTGTGAGGATCATAGATGTTGGGGTACCTGCCGCTTGGGGTATGCTGATGTTGGTTGAGATCTATAGGGATCTACACCAGATAGTGTACTATGGTGAAGAGACATAGGGATAGAACATAGGCTTCTTGATCTTATTATAGGTTTGGGGGTGGGAGCACATTGTTGTGTTGAGGCTAGTAGGTAGGAGAGCAGAACATGTAGACCAACCTGTGGTTTACAATTGTGGGGAGTCATTTACATACCATGATTTTGATGACATAGATTACTAGAGAGAGGTGATGGATGGCATCATAGACGATATTACTTGGAGGTCGTATATGGGACTAGAATCCTGGCAAGAGGATCAACTACATCTACTGTTCACCATGACATCCACATACTTGATAGGGTGATAGAATTATATCATAGAGCAGTATAGGCTAGACAAGGTGGCTAGATAGTTTGGATATACATAGGGACTACTAGATGCGAAGTAATAGTACCAACACACCACCCAAGAGAGATAGTCAGAGTTTGTGGGGCGCATAGATAGACATGGCTTGGTGGCAGTGTGGCAGGCCATACATGTCATTCATTGGGATTGGGTAGGGGGACCATCAGATGGAGGGAGTACGGTGGAGTACTGTGATTGGTTTAGGAGGCCACAGATAGTTGGGAGGGCAGGTTTACCACCCTAGGTAGAGAGGGTGAGGGCAGTGACAACACAGGTGGTTAGAGGGAGGGGTGAGTAGCTGTAGTAG
Source organism: Chamaecyparis obtusa (assembly GCA_027943335.1). NCBI lineage: Eukaryota > Viridiplantae > Streptophyta > Pinopsida > Cupressales > Cupressaceae > Chamaecyparis > Chamaecyparis obtusa. Next base: position 326,626 of record BSBK01010179.1, on the reverse strand, counting down.
TGCCCAAAGGGAGGATAGGAAGGATGTTGGCCTAAAGGAGGGCATATAGGAGGGATGGAGGAGGGGTTAGAGGAGGGGATGACATGGACATAGATGATGGGTATGGGGGAGGTGGAGGAGATGGAGGAGGAGATAGAGGAGGCAGAGGAGGAGGAGATGGAGGAGTACAAGGGCCACTAGGCCCACCACCACTAGTAGTACCACTAGGGGCCCTAGAGGTTGGACCATCAACAGGGGGAGGAGGAGTGGACCTAGCAGCCCAGCTAGAATCTCTAAAGGTCACCCATAATATGACTATCCAAATGCTATAAGATGTATAGGGACAAAGAAATTTTCTCATTACTCAGCTAGCATAGACCTTCAAGATAGGCTAGAGACTATTGATGAGAGAGAGAAACTGTGGAGGGAGAGGGATGAGCTATAATATGAGAGAGACATGCTACAGGGGAGAGAGATGGCCTATAGTGTGAGAGAGATAGGTTGCAGGGGGAAAGAGATCTAACATTGTGATAATTAGCTGTAGCGTATGCTAGAGGGGGAGGGAGTGTGGATAGGGGATCTTAGGAGATGGTGAGAGTACAAAGGGACATGGAAGACCTCTTGGAGTAGGTGGGATGGCATAGGGTGATGTACCATGCCACCGTACCACTAGACAAGAGAGAGCACTATAGGTGGCTAGCTGATCAAGGGCTATAGGGATAGGCACTAGGGTAGGGGTGGATACAGTCAGCGAATAGGTGGAAATAGTTTTGGGGCAGGGCCATCTCAAAGTACAAGTCACAAGAGCCACTGGTCCAATCATACATAGAGACAATAGCAGTCGACCAGTGGCTTGATATAAATGGAAAAGGTAGAGGGATCAAGGGTTGGTATGGAGGTGGATAAAAAAGGTCTAGAGGTGATAGGACCAACATAGGGACCTCCACAGGTACATGGTTTAGTATTACTTAGCAGAGTGGAGATGCCACCATCACAGGCTCTATCATAGGTTGTGCCACCTCCAGATATTGATATGTAGCCTCCCCCAAGAGAGGTAGATAGGTAATGATATGTTGCAGTAGTTTTGATGTATATGTGATGTATATTATTTTTAAGGGCTTTGTCCCAAATATTGTATATTTATTATTTTGATGGAAAATTCATGGGAAATTCAATCATTTATTGATTCCTCATGTGTTGTGGGTGATGGGGACATCCATTTATTCTTTGCAAGATATATACATATGAACCTGAGTTGGGTGGATGTGTTATGTTATGTGCCCATTTTTTGATGCAAATGTATGATTTATGCTATATTGACATGTGTTGCATGATGTGATGATTATGATTATGAGATGCAACTGACACATTTGTGATGCAGGATGTGATGTGCGTATGTATGTTTCTATATATGAATGTGATGTGTGTGATTAGTGTTTTATGTAGGATGCAACTACTGACGCTTTGTGGATGCAGGGTGGACATGGTTTATGATATTTATGCATGTGATGGATGTAGTTTTCTATTTATGATGCTTATGATGTTTACTTATGTATGGATGTATGATTTATTTTACCATGTTTTAACAATGCAAGTTAATGAATGAAAACTAAAATGACTTATTAATGCAAGATAAAAATGAATCTAAATGAACTTGATAATTTTAATAATGCAAGATAAAATGAATGTGATTAGATGTTTTAACAATTGGTGCAATTAAATGATTTAACGATGCAACTAAAATGGAATTTAAATGATTTTAATAAATGTAACTAAAAATGAATGCAATTTAAATGATTTAACTATGCAAAAATGAATGCAATTAAATGATTTTAATAAATGCAACTAAAAATGAATTAAACTAAATGATTTAAGGATGTAAACTAAAATGATTGTAAATAATTTAAGGGATGCAAACTAAAATGAATTAAACTAAATGATTTTAAGGATGTAAACTAAAATGATTGAAACTTAAATGATTTAAGGGATATAAACTAAAATGAAATAAACTAAATGATTTAAGGGATGCAAACTAAAATGAATTAAACTAAATAATTTTAAGGATTCAAACTAAAATGATTGAACATGAGATGAAAATGCAAGCGCGATTGGGTGCTAACGGAAGCGAATGCAAGTGAGAAATGAACGTGAATACAATGGGAATGAAATATGCAACATTTTACAACCTAAATGAACCCTTGTTGTGAGAGGCTCAAATAGGATGGGGGGGACAATGTTTGCACAGTCAAAATCCATGTGTTAGGATATCAGAGAAGGATTTGGTAATTTCAAGTTTGCATCAAGACGAGGGGTTGTTTGTGGGGGGAGGATTGAGATAGGTACATAGGCGATGGTTTAGATCAAGGAGGATTTAAGCTGGGTTTTTGGATGTTTGGTGGATTCTTAGGATGATTCTTGGATTCATGATGAGATTTTAGTTGGGGATCGATGGGGGGATTTTCTTGAAGCTTGAGTGCAAGGTATTATGGGATAGTTACCACCATGTAGTTTGAGCATTTAGTTTTATGTAGAAACATAAGGGACTTGCCAAGGTTACTAGGAACTCGAGGCCTTGTCACTAGTGTTGCATAGGACTGACACAAAAGACACGCAGGGGTTGTCCCAACATCACACACAAACCCAAGTGGAGCTATGGTGGAAATGATAATAGAGAACCCACAAACAAACAACATTTCCCAAGTGCACCATGGGACCCTAGAGGATTACATGATGCAAGGGTCACATATGATTGACTCACAGGGAGAAAATAAAAGGATCGAGAGACCTTGCCCTAGATTGCCCCCATTTGTAGCACACCATGATATAAAGGATCATTGTGACCATGAGGAGAGGAAAAATGAGTAGTTGTAAAAGATTAAACAAGAATAGAAGAATAAATCCAAGAACCACAGTGATAAATCCAAAAGATGTCCTTTTCCAAGAGGGATTGACTAATTGAGAGATGGTGTGATTATGTCAGACATGAGGAAGGATGCATCCTACAAGGACCTATTTGTCAGGATTGGCTGCAAATTGGGTCTTGTTGGTGAAAGATGACTTTAGAACAACCACAATAATTGAGAATTTTTGTTGAGGTATGAAACTTGGGAGGGAAACATGATTGACCATACTTCTATGGGATGAATGAAGATATGTACAAAGAGACCTAACAGTATAGTACAAGTGAGAGATATGACACTATATACAATGGGTATTTTACAAAGATCAGGAATTAGGAAAGGTCATCAAATGAAAATTATGTAGACAACTCAGGATTTGAGGATAGGACATGGGTTAATATGTACAAGAAGCTCAAGATACTAGATAGTAATTCAACTACTGGATGTGATGATTGGAAACACCTCAGAAATAGGGATTCGTGGAAGAAGTTTTGTTGAGGAGGCAATGGGTGGATGCGTGTTTGGTGGTGGCATGGAATTTTGACAGATAATAATATGATCCACTATGTATGGGATTTGTTTCCAGGTTTTCACCAACATATGTGCCCAAGGTGCTTGATTGCCAAGTTTTCACCATTGAATGGTTATTTCTCTTTACTTTTTCATTTTTTTCATTTTTTGTATTTTTCTACATTTTTTGAATATTTTTTCTATTATCAAGGCGCCTATTTACCAAGTTTTTTACCAAGACAATGATTTTTTTTAGGATGTTTTACACTTTTTAGAGATTTTTTTCAGATACATAGGGGATAGTTCAAGCATAGAACCACTTTAGATGGATGATATTGATGGGATTATTTAGGGGTTCCCCTTCAGGTGTAGACAATTGATAGGCTCCTAAGCCAAAGCATGTTGTGACAACATAAGGACCCAACCAAGTAGGTTCAAACTTTCCCTTATTTTCTCGATTTGCTTGCACTTTCAAATTCTATTTAAGGACCATATCACTCACTTGGAACTATCTTGGGTGGACCTTTTTGTTGTAGCTTCTTTTAAGTTAGTTTTGGTACACAACCAAATGATCATAAGTTCATTGTCTCTTCTCATCTAACAAGTCTAGTTGGGTGAGGTGTTCCACATGATAGTCTTAGTCAGTGGTGTAATTTTTCATAGATACATGCAATGAAGGAAGCTTGACCTCAATTGGTAAGATGACCTCGACACCATATACCAAAGAGTATGGGGTGGTGCCTATGGGGGTATAGAATGATGTGCGATAGGCCCAGAGGGTAGAATTTATTTAAAGGTTCAAGTCATGACTAGAATCATTGAAAAAATTTTTGAGGAGCTTCATAATGGTTTTGTTGGTTACCTCAACTTGGTCATTCCCTTGGGAAAGTACGAGCTAGAAGAACAACGATGGATAAAGAATCTAGCACATAAATATTACATATGCTGGTTTTCAAAAGGTGTGTCATGATTTGTGAAGATGGTGGAAGGGATGTCATAGCGGAAAATGATGTGGTAAAGGAGGAACTTAAACATTTGAATGCCAGTGGTAAGGGTGAGTGGAATTGCTTCAACCCACTTCATGAAGTATTCAGTGGTAGTTATGATATACTTATGTCCATCTGAGGAGAGGGGGGTTATCTTACTAATGAGGTCAAAGCCCCAACATGAGAAGGGCCAAGGTGGTGAGATCAAATGTAGTTCCTATGCTAGGGCATTAATCAAATTCACATGTTGCTGGCATGGTTAGCATTTTTGTACGAACTCACAAGCCTCATGTTCCATTGTTAGCCAATAGTACCCAAATTTGAGCAACTTCTTTTCTAGGACCATGCCACTTGTGTGGGCACTAAAAATTATAGTGTGAACCTCTTGTAAAGTTAGGGTGGCCTCATTTGAATCTAAACACTGAGAGAGGATGTTATGATATCCACAATGATATAGGGTATTAGCTATGATAGTGTAGCGGGAAGCCCTGTGGATAAGGTTCTGATGCTGGGTGTTTGTGAGGTGAGGAGATATGATATCATTTTTAGATAAGTATGGATATCATGGTACCATGGGGACTAGGGACCAACCAAAATGTACACCATTTTAGAATCAATGTTCTTGTAAGTGGGTGTTTGTAGCTGCTCTATTAAAAATTCATATTGCGTAGAATCTCAAGGGATCTCTAGTAATGACCCAATGGTTACCATTGCATTTGCATCTTTGTTTTTTAGTTTGGGTACTTGTGTGAACTTTAGAATTAGGAATTATTCTTTCAATCTATCCACTAGCTCTTTGTATGGTAACAATTTGTCATCTTTCATTTGGAATTTGTCCAGGACCTTCTTGATGATGAGTTGTGAATCCCCAAACACTTGCTACTTTGTGATATTCCATTGGATGGTTGTTTTGAGGTCTGAGATAAGTACCTTGTATTTTGCAATGTTATTAGTGCAAGGCAATCCCAACTTAAATGATTTGGGGATGTAATCACCTTGGAGAGTGACAAAGAGGATTCTCACTCTTGATCCATGAGATGTGTAAGAGTCATTGAAGTATGGCTTCCATGTCTATTGTTCTTCGATTAGGCATAGATGTTCATTAGGGAATTCCATTACCAATGGGTACACATCCACCGAGGGTGCCTCAACTAGTTGATTTGCAATGACCTACCCCTTTATTATCTTTCTATCTATATACTGGATGTCAAATTCACTCAAGAGCATAACCCATTTTTCCATTCAGCCTGTAAGTGATGTTCTCAAGATAAGGTACTTAAGTGGATCTACTTTGGAAATTATTTTTATAGTGGGGATGAGCATGTAATACCAGAGCTTTTGAGTGATGAAAACCATTGCAAGACATGCCTTCTCCATAGGTGAATAGTTCAACTCATAGCTGACAATTGTACGACTAATGTAGTAGATGGCTCTTTCCTTTCCATTATCATCAAGTTGGGCTAGGAGTTTCCCCAATGTGGTAGTAGTTGATGAAATGTATAAGATGAGAGGGTGTCCTAGTGTTGGTGGCACAAGAATGAGAAATTTGGCCAAGTATTCTTTGAGCTTCTCAAAACCCTTTTCACAAATTAGGTCCCACTTGAAACTGGCATCCTTGCGAAGCAAATGCGTGAATGATTGAAATTTGTCAGCTAGTTGTGATATGAATCTATAGATGGACTGTAGTTTTCCTTGTAGGCTCCTTAGCTGCTTGAGTGTTCGGGGAGGATGCATGTTCATTATGGCCTTGACTTTCTTGGGATCAATCTCTATGCCTCATCATGATACTATGAACCTTAGTAGCTTACCTGATGTTACATCGAAGACACATTTTATTGGGTTTAAATTTAAACCATAATGATGTAGACGATCAAATACACACTCAAGAATGTCAAGATGTTCTAACTGTGTCTTTGATTTGGCTAGAATGTCATCCACATAGTCTTTGAGTATCTTGTGTATCATGTCATGGAATATGGTTGTCATTTCTCTCTGATAGGTAGCTCATGCATTCTTTAACCGATGACATCATATTATAACAAAAGGTTCCCCATGGTGTTGTAAATATTATTTTATGCTAGTCTTCTTCTACTATGCAGATCTGATTGTACCTTGAGAAGCCATCCATGAGTGACAACATCTCATGACCAGCTGTGAGGTCAACGATCATGTATATGTTTGGCAGGGGAAATCATCCTTGGGGCATGCCTTATTAAGGTCTCTAAAGTTTATATAGATCATGATTTTCTTGATGGCTTGGTCACTAGTACCATGTTAGAGATCCATTCTAAATAATTAATAGCTCTAATGATTTTTTCTTGTAGGAGCTTTTCAAGTTTTTCTTTAACCAAAAGGGCTACCTTGGGATGCATTTTGTGAAGCTTCTACTTGACTGGTTTCACGCTTGGGTCCACTGTAAGGTGATGAACGACCAAGTTGAGATCCAACCCAGGCATGTGAGCATATGACCATATGAAATTTATGGTCACCTCTTGGAGAAGTGTCGTGAAAGCTGCCTCTTCACCTTCAGTCAGGGATCTTGTGATGTATGTTATTCTTGGACATTCCTCAGTTCCCAAGTTAACAATCTTGGTGTCTTTGATGAGTATATATGACTACTCGGGTCTATAATCATGGATAGGAGGAAGAGGCAATTCTTCATCTTCTAGCACCTTAGAGAGGTTTTCACCAGAGGATACACCCTTTATTTTTACTTTTTTAGAGTCAAAACATGCCCCAGGGGGGTTTTCACAAAAAGACTCATTCTTTTCTTTTTTAATTTTGTGGATAAAGACTTCCTCTTCCCAAAAGTATCCCTTGGGGTCTAGCTTATAGACATATGTTGACTCATGCCCCCAGTCTTGTTGTTGGTTTGATACTCCCATGAATCTTAGGAGCACTTCTTTGCTTCATAACTCATCAATGTGTTCAATATTTGGTTGGTCCCAGTCTATGAGCTTGGGATGGATGAGGGGGAGGTCGATAAGGTTGATGGTGAGTTGGTAGAGGATAGAGTTGCCTAGGAAGGTTTCATCGTTGAATATATTGTTGTAAGATTTCTTCACTTCCTCTTCAGGGATGTCTTTGATTTCTATAATTTCATCTTGGATATTTAGGAGGTAACATTGGGAAAATTGGTGCCCCCATTTGTCGCATTGCAGCCCTGTATATACAAGCAGGGGGTGTTAAATCTAAGGCCTTGATGTCTTGGGTTTTTTGAGGCTTACAATGGGTCTTTTGCACCATCTTCTTTGGGTCCTAAATCACCACCTAAATAGTTTTATTATTCTATAGCCCACTTGTGTGACACAGGGTATTTATCCTTGAAGTACCCAAGAAGTTTGGTGTCAGGATGTAGAAGATCTTTCTACAACCATATTTTGATATCAGGGTCCATTTCTTGATTATTAAGAATACCATGTGAAATGAATGTGGATGACCCCATTTTATTTACTTCAGGGTCTTCTTGAGGGGGTTTTCTTTGGTGACATGTGCACCCTTGGGTATGTGGATCAAGTGGTAGTGCCCCTATCGCAAAGGCATCAGTCAAAATATGTTCATCGCAACCCTTGTTGTTGATCCTAACAGTGGAAAGTGTGGAGGCTAAGATCATCTCTGGATCGCAGTGGGATCAGGATGAGCTAGCAATGAAAGTGCCAATATCAATTATGGGATAATGGGTGTAATGGGGAAACAATGCTTTCGATGCATGATAGTATGCGAAAGATTGGGGGTCAACGTGGATGGTGATTTCAGTGCCTTGATGTGGAAATTTTATGTAGTGATGGTAGGTGGTGTGTGTGTGAATTTTGTACCTAGCTATAGACACAACACTTCAGTAAAACATTAGAGGTTAGCAGAAATCAAAATCATGCAGTGAAATGGAAACTAATCTAACCAGGTGATTTACTGTTCTAATAGGTGCGAGTATGATATTCTTAGATTGGACTGAGATCAGTGACCTTGATGACACCTAAATGAAGGATTTGAATGCAGAATCTAGATATGAGATGAATGCAAATTAATTTATATTTTTGGATTTTCTATGCAATAAGATGAAAGAAATTGATATAAATCTATTCTATATGAGAAATTGATATGACATGCAATTAATCTAACCATGATATGCTATATGATATGAATGCTTAAAGTAATGAAAATCTCACAACAGCTTGGATTCACAAAGATTGATTCTTCAATCACCAATTCGCCAGTGTGAGGATGCAATTCATGGATGGATGTAAAATGAAGAGCCGAGGCCTTAATTTATAGAAATCTAGGACTTTGGAGGTGCATGGAAAAAGCCATAAATCACTCTTGATAAACTCAGGTTGATTTTTGAGTTATCAAGAATTAAGAGATAAATTAACTCACAAAATATGCAAATCAGCTTTTTGTTTTAAATCAGAAGTTGAGATCAGCTTTCATCTCAAAAGAGAGTTGAGTTTATTTTTAAAACAACTTGAATTGATTTTCTCATTTAAAGTTTAACTATTTTTTGGATGTGCATAATTAATTATGAATTAATTTAATAAATAAAGTGATTTATCTTCAAATTAACTAATTTTAAATTTAAAACAATTGTTTTATGGGTTAATCAATTATTAAATCAAACTTTTATTCAAAAACTATACTATTAAATTTGACAATTGACATTAATTAATTAAATAAGAATTTAATCAATTAGTCATAGGATATTTGATTTATTGTCAAAATGAAATAATACAATTTAGGAATAAATATAATTAAATCTAATTAAATAATTAAGTGGCAGTATTAAATCTAATTAATTAAATATTCCAAATATTCAATTAATCAAACTTTTGGATAAATAGGATTTATCGCCAAATAATCATTAAATTAAAGATAATTAAGATAAATAGGAATAAGGAATATTCCCCGATGCAGAATTTAGGATAATCAATTAAGATTTGATAATGTGTCGATGTGCCTAAGGTTAGGACTTTGATGTTGATTTCGTTCGATGTGTCGATATAGGAGATTAATGAACCTATAGCCCATTTTTGGGGTATTACAAGTGGATGAGATGACTTTGATGGAGTGAATCTAGGGTCGGACGAGGAGGATGTTGTAAGGAAGATCAAGATCAACAACATGGTAGATAGTTTCTTGAATTGTTGGGCCTAACTTGATAGGCAACAAAATGGTACTTTTTGAGGTATGCTCCAAGTTACTGTAGGCCTTGATGGTGATAACCTCATGTGATATATCAGCCTCTATGTATCCCACTTGTTGGATAAATTTAATTTTGCACAACTTAAGGGCCAAACCATTATTTATCATGACCCGTTTGACGATAAAGTCATTTACCATAACGACGATGCAAAGAGGGAGATTGTGATCATGTTCAACAAATGACATGTTAGATGGTTTGAAGGAGGGGGGACATGATGTAGATAGATGTCCCATGAGGCTCAAAAACTAGATAGTGTTAATGTTCGTGGGAACACACACCTCTTGAAGGGCTTTATTAAGGATTTCTTTGTGAATGGGTGAGGTGCAGATAAGATCAAGGATGGAAATTTGGGCAGGGGTATTCCTAAGGTGTTCCAGGAGATTGTATTATGCATTGGATGTGGAGGTTGTACTAGCACCAACAAAAAAGATTCTACCCATATGAGTGGTGACCACACATTGGTTTTCTTCTCCCTTGACATGTATGACATTGATGTTGGGTTGGACCTGGGAGATGAAACTAACAAACTTATCATAGTTGATATGGGAAATTGTATAGTCTTTGTCATTAGCATGGTCACCTTTCTTGCCTTTTCCTTGGTTCTCGGGTGGTCATTTGACATTGACTTCATTTTTTCCAACATTGTGTTAAGGAAACACATTTTGATATATTTGGAGATTGGCATTGGGCGATGCTTGGGTAGGTGCATCGATTGTGATATCCTTTTTGTCTATGAGATCTTGGACATAATGCTTGAGATTCATGCATTTCATAGTGGCATGTCCCTTAACACAACAATAATCACAATGCTCATTATCCTTGTACCATGATAGTTTGGGAGTTGATTCATAGAATAGTTGGGTCTGGGGGTAAATGATGAAGTTGGCGCTAGCCATTCGACATAAGATTACATCCAAAGGTTCACTAAGGGGAGTGAATGTGCATTTATGATTATTTTGGATGCACAATTTATTATGTCCTTGGGTGATTGATATAGTGTTGGCTTAGTTTTCTTGGCTTTGGAAATGCTGCATGGGTTGTTGGTAGGCTGACGCTTGTTGACAAATAGGTGTAGGTGGGTTAGGACCAACTACAACAACCTAAACATGTTTGGTGTCAGTGGCTCCATTTGTGACTGCATTTTTGTTCTTATCCTAATATCGCACTTGATCATTATTGGGTTGACCTTGTTGACTTTCCTTGTAATTCCTAATGGTACCATTGTCCAAGAGGCCTTTTTCAATATCCATTCCATTTCCCTTAATATCTTGATAGGTTTGTATACAATTCATACGCATGAAATTGGATAAATTTAGGTGTAGATTGTCAATGAAAATCTTTGTGATATGTTTCTCTTGTAGTTGGTATGACAACCTCATTGTGAGGTTTTTCCATATTTGTAGATAGTCATCCAGGCTCTCACCTCCCTTTTGTTTTGAATTGCATAGGTCCAAAAGGGAAACCTCATTTTTGATGTGTGCATATTGTGCTATGAACTTCTCATATAATTTTGCAAAGGTTGATATGGACACATAGGGTATCTTATAGAACCACTCAATAGTGGTTCCCCCTAGGTTCTTGGGAAAGAGGTGCATGAGGAAATTGTCATTATAAGAAACTTCTTGGAAAGCCATGTATAATTCCTTGACATGGTTGACTAGATCTCCCTTCCCCTGATATTTGTCAAACTTGGGCATCCCAAAGTGTTTGGGGAAGGGGATTGTTATGATGGACCTGTCCAAGGGATAAGGACAAATCTCTTCAAATTTGAAGGTCTTGGTTTTTGTTCTAGCCCTGAGCTCCTTGAGAGCATTCTTCATCTCTTCCCATTCTAAATTAGTAAGTGTTGGAGTGGGTACTCCCATTAGGAAGGGGTCAGAGGGTGTAGGTCAATATGGATGGTTTTGGGGTAGATATTGAGGGATTTGGAAGGGGGATTGCCTTGCTATGTAGGTGGCCTAGAGTGGGTTTTGTGATGGATGTTGGGGAAGATATTGTTGCTGGAGTGTGGAGGCATAATGTTGTGTGGGATAAGGCATTGTATATAGTTGTTGGAGAATACGGGGATGTTGTTGTTGCATAAGAAAGTACTTTTATTGTGGAGGAGGTTGGTGAAATTGTGTGGATTGTTGGTGTGCTTGGCTTTATGTTTGGCCAATGTAAGTACGGTGCATTCCTACATTTTTGAGTAACGGGTCCCTTGATGTTGGTGATGGGAGGTGGTTGTACAAGATTTTTGGTGAGACGAGAGGAGATTTGTTGTTGTGGTGGTGGAAAATTTTGAGAGATGCCTATTGGCATGGATAGATAATTGGTGAATGTGGGGAGAGACGTAGCTTGAGGAGGTTGTGGTGGGGGTTGTGCAATGAATTGAATGGTTGTCTATGGGATGATGGGTTTGGAGATGCATGATTATGTTTGTATCCCTAAGGCATGCATCTGCACTTGTGTAAGGTCCCAAGAAAAAATTATTCCTAGGGAAGGTTGGGAAGTGGAGACATTTAGAAATGTGGGAGTGATGGTGGGATTTTGTGATGTGGACAATTGGTTTTAAGATCCCATAAATGGCATCTATGTCATGTAAGTAGGTTGCTAGGATTGTGTATTGGTGATGAAAGGTGGGAGAGACATTTGTGTAGAGGCAAGCTGAGTGACACGTGGAATAGGTGCTTGAGCAAAGGCTTGTTGTGCAGTGAATAGTGGTGTCTACACAGCTCCCTAAAAATGTTGCATTGACGTGGAGCATTGGGCCATGAACGAGGGAGGTGTTGCTTGTGTGTAATTTTGCGTGGGAGGTGGGGGTGACACTTGTTGGATATTGATAATGCATGGGGAGATGGTTGAGACATTTTATATGTTTAATCACTATGTTACTGAATGGGTATTCATACTATTGTCATTTGTGTTTTGTCACTGATGTCAACATATGTTTATGTTAAGAGTGTTGAAAATATTCAGGAATTAACCGAGTTACTAAGAGGGGAGGGGTGAATCAGTAACTCCAAATTTTCTTTCAATTTAACATGTAATTTACTTTTAACCTTTGCATACAGAAATCATGAAACTTAAAAACACTCACACATAGATTTGGTTACCCAGAAACCTTCCAAAAAGAAAGTAAAACTGGGGTGGGGATGAAACCCACAAAGCTTTAATACTGCAGAATAAAGTTGGCCGGTTAAGGCTTACAATTTGATCACTTCTGATGATCTGCCCTGTTAGGAGCAATAAGGATTGCTAAATCCACCCTGTTAAAGGATTTACAAACATACAATAAAGTATGCACTCGGTAAAGAGATTTTACAAAAGACTGTTAAGTCTACCCGGTTAAAGGATTTAGTACTGATTCACCTGTTAGGATGAAAACAGTAGATCTCTTGCTTTGCAACTGGATTGTTGATTGAGATTCACTAATGTACTGATCACCTTCTGTGATGAATTTGTCTTTGCTGTTCCTTATACTGCTGAAGCCCTTTGTAATTCGCTTATCTCTGCCTTTCTTTCTTTTTCACATATATGCTTCTATCATTCTTCTTGACATTTTTACAACATTGTTTATATACAAGTCTTAAACAAACAATTATAATTACAAAGTCGGCTTGACAAATAAATATAAGTGCTACTAAGTCGGCCCAAGTATGGTTACACGGTTTCTTCAAACTAACTCGGTGACTTTTTGATACTCGGCGTCCACTGCATTACTCGACATCGTCATGCACTCGGTAGAAGTGAAGGCACGGTTCATACTGATCACTCGGTAGGTTTTGAACTTGGTAAATACTGGTGACTTGGTAGACATGATGTTACTCAGTTTACACTGTCCTGCTCGGTTCGTACTAACTTGCTCGGTTTGCACTGTCTGCTCGGTTTGCACTGTCTGCTCAGTTTGCACTGTCTGCTTGGTTTGCACCCAGAATGCAAATAAGTGTTGTCACTAGTGGCAATTCTTCTTAATGACAACAATCTCCCCCTTTGGCATTAGTGACAAAAACACTTATTGGCCAAAACTTATATACATGAATCATGCTGAGTTTTATTTTGATTTTTCAAAATTTGTCTTTGTTATAGGGCTTTATACATTGTCTCCCCCTTTCAATGTGCTAACTGTTTCTATACAAATCTTCTTCTATACATATATCTCCCTCTATACATATCTCCCCCTTTTTGACGATAATGCCAAAGGTGTATATACAAGTTATTTACAGAGAGAATCCAAAATTTGATAGAAAATCAGAATGTACCTTCATTATTAGTGCCAGGGTTCTGTCCCAACTTTCTTGCAGAATCTTACATGTTTGTATTGCAATTTGGACTTCTGCAGAGAGTTCAATCATGTGATCTACTATAGAGAACTGATTGTCATGAATCAATGTTTTGGAATGTTCAATGTGCTTATACATTGTATTCATGATGGGAAGGATCATGTGTTGGATGTCTAGCAGTGTGGACCGGATCCTTGTGTCTTCTTTCAGTAGATCAGACTGCATGTTTGATAGGTGTGAGATTTTCATGTGATGAGCAGAGCTTGAACTTGGTTCAAGTTGCAGCTTCTATATGCTAATCTTCATATCCTCATCCATTTTATTCATTTTATCCTTAACATCCTTTGTGAACTCGGCAATATTGCACAATCTGGCCAAAAGAGAGGTAGCATTCGAATAAATAGATTCAATGTTTGACAAAACTAAAGACAATTCTACTTGGTTAATAGCTATGTGCTGAGCAATGTGCTCAAGCACTTTATTGTTGAATCTCTTCTCGGCTCTTTCAACTAATTTTTTTGTCCCAGATGAATCCTCATTGTATTTATCAACTGCTTCTGCTAATTGTAACAAAACATGTTGGGAGGAGTCTACTTTAATGCCTAATGCATCAGACAAAATGTCCTTAGCATCCTTGATGATTTGATATTCCTTGTCTCTCTCCTCTTTAAGCTTCTTTTGTTTTGCTTTCCTTTGGAGGATCTCACCTATATTTTGCATTTGGTCCGCTGATAGATTTGCAAAATCTAATGTAGGAATTTCTATCTCTTCATCTAGGTCTATATCCTCTACTACATTCTTATCCAAAAATTTTATACTCGGTAGAGCCTTAGGCTTATCTGTACTTAATGCCTTGGTAGTAGTGACAGTAGATAAAGTAGGGCTGGCTATAGAGACTGGTATACTTTCTACTGGAGAACTTAAAATATTTACACTTGAAGATTCAAAAATTGGAAAACTTACTGCTGGAAAACTTGATGATGGGGGAGACTACAACTCGGTAGAAGAAATGATAGTTGCTTCTGTTGTTGCTATGGATGATTGGACAAATGTGGAAGTTGTCACAACCATGCTTGAAGGTGTCTCCGGGCTGGATGCAGAAACTTTTACTGGAGAGGTAGGAAGGGATGCAATGACTTCTGCTGCTATCCTCACAGTATCATCTACCTCAGTGTCTTCTTCTTGTTCATCACTGTCATCTTCAATATCTTTTATTATTACTGTTTCAATACTCGGTTGGTGAAGGTGGTATATGTTCTTCCATGCGGCATTTGCAACCTTCACAACCGATTCAATATTGTTGATCAAGATCAAACAAGTATTGAACTTTAATGTCATCTTACTTTCATTTTCCTTTAATGCCTTCTTTACTTCATCATTTTTCAAGCTCGGCATCAACTGTCTCAGGGTTTGATCAAATATGTCTATCACAGTTTGCTTTGCATTGCTCCATCTCATTTTTATTGGATTTAATAGAACTGCTGGAACCTGTGGGGCTATTTCTTCAGGAGAGTATTTCCACTGTCCCATCTTTTCAATAACAACATCTTCTATTTCCTTCTGTTCTGTTTTCGATTTGGTTTCATATTTTAAGGATTTTATGTTACTTACTCCAGATCCTGATCTGTCTCTAAAGAGTTTGATCTTTTCTTGAAAATTTAGAGGAGGCCTTTTGAATGCTATGTCTTTAGCTGCCTTGTCTGCCTTGCCTCTTGCATTTCTCCTTGTAAACACAGCAGTGGGAGGCTTAGGTGCCTTAGTGATAAATACCTTTCCTTTCTTCTTTGCAGGTTCTAGTTCCTCTGTTTTCTCATCCTTTTCCTCTTCTTCTTCATCTTTTTCTTCTTTGTCCTCGGTTATCATTTGCATTTTGGCTATCCTCTTCTTTCCTTTGTTTACCGCCTGTGGAAGCTTTATGCTTAGTTCAATTCTCACCTTAGCTTCATCATATGTTCCAAAATATGGAGCTTTGGGATTGACAGGCTGATTAAGAAGAGCTTCAATGATATTCTTGGTTTCATCAATATTTACCTCATAAGGAAGAGGTTTTACATATACAGTCCTTGGTTTAGCTGCTTGAATATATAGATTATCACAATCCACCATAAAACAAATGTCATCTTTGTAATCTTCCACCAACTTCTATGGAATCCGGAATCTGTCATTCATTTTCTCTTTGAAAGACTCAAAATAATTATCCATGATGCTTTCAAAATTTTCACCCATTTCTGAGATGTATTCATTTATTTCATAAAGTGCTGGCACATCTTTTCTCCATACAACTTTTCTTTTAGAAGGGAATAATTTCTGAGCATAGAAGAATAAACAGACCAATAAGGATCCAAACTTACATGGATTGTTTTTGGAAGTTTGAATGCTTTCCATGTTTTTGTTAAACTACTTTAACAATAAGTCTGCTAGGTCAAATGTTAAGTTATTCTTGACCACTTTGTATGCTAGGTCAATAGCTTCACAGGAGACACTATTTTGTCGACTAGAACTGTAAATCTTATGGGCAATAATGTGTGTACCAAACTTCAGTTCAGCATCGGTAATGCTGCTAACTTTCATGCCTCTACCGTCCCACTCGGCTAGGGTTTTCTTCTCTAGTTCCGTCCGACCTAGGGTTTTGGTAGTTTTTGCTTTGTTCAACATGGGAAGACCGGTGATTTGATGAATCATCTTCTTTGTGATCTCTATAGGTTGCTCAAGCCAAATCTTGCCATCATGTACACGGCTGAGAATGTATCTAACCCATTTATCTCAAAAGTTTCGAGGTAGATGTGCAATGTGAACTAAACCTTTATCTTCCAGATGTTTGTGCTTGGGTTTCAGAATACCATGCACACACAGTTCCTCATGCAAAATATCTAGTTCTAGGTTCCCCATTTCATGAATTGAACAGTTGAAATGATTGCAGATATCGTTAATAAGTAGTACCTTAGGAGGAATCTGAGATTGAGCTCTGTTCGGATCTAGGGCTGCTGCAACTATGGGCACGATCTTGAAATCTAGTGCTTTCCATTCCCCTTGGACTAACATATCAGATCCTTTCTTCGTTGAAGTGCTGGATGATGCCATGGTAGCTCACAGAAGATTCCTTTCGCAAAAGTATTGAATCGCTGGGTTGCTCTTGAATTTTTCTGCTCTCAAAGTGCTAAAGGTTCACGGTGAAGAATGAGTTCGATTACTTGCTTTTTGTTTACAACTCTGTCATTAATGCTCAGTACAAATTAGGGTATGAATTCTGACAGACTGTCACCCACTAAGAATTAATTGCTCGGTAAAGACTTCGCAACTTGGTGAACTCAAGAATTCATATTGCTCCGACCTCGCTCGGTAAAGACGGGTACCGACCTTGCTCGGTGAAGACTGATACCGACCTCCCTGTGATCTTACTGCATCTTGTATGCTGATTTAGATCTTTCTTTTAATTCGGTTCTGGAACTGCTTGAGATTGGTCTATGAGAATACAGTTCCAGTGCTTTCTTGGAAATTTAGTTTGAGTCGATAGAGCCATCCATTCCATTACTTGGACTGGATTGCTCGGTAGATTTAGGAATCCATTTTTGTCTCACCTGTTTCCTGACCTTAGTTGCTTCATTCTTCTTTCCATCTTCAACTTCACTAGCATTCATGCAGTTTCTGGCTATGTGACCGAGTTTAGTGCATTTGAAGCATCTTACGGTAGTATCTCTTTTCCTTAGATGATGTTTTATGCAATTCATGCCAATGTGTCCATATTATCCACAGTAATGACATCTACACCAGGTGTTGTAGTCCCATCCAAACATTGCTTTCATAATTTGTTCTGCTGGATTCAATGTCTTGGATCTGCACTCGGATGCCTTGTGACCTTGTTTGTTGCACTTGTGACAATTACCTCTGAATCTAGGTTTTTCCCTGCATTCATTTGCTTTGTGACCAGGTTGATTGCAGTTGTAACATTTTCCATTGAATTCTGCTTTTTCATTATTCCAACATTTATTTGAAGTATGTCCTATTTTACCACAATGATTACAAGTAGGTTTTTGATTTCTTTGAGTACCTTGCTTAGAGGATTCGCATTCTCCTTTGTATCCAAGTCTTTCTTTTCCTTTTTGCCTATGAAGATTTCGCTCATACAGCTGATTCAAGTCTTCTTGACTTTTCAACATTCCTTCATTGATTTGTTTTTCAGCGTTTAGGTCATCCACCAATCTTAGATTGATTTCCTTTTCAGATCTTAGTTCTTCTCTTGTGCTTTCTATTTCTGATCTTAGATTCAGGATTTCCTCATTTGTATGAGAGATCTGATCAATTAGGTTTTCTAGCTGAAGGGTTTTATTTTGGACTTCAATGTTTCTTCCATCTAATTCATCTTTCAACTTGTTTCTTTGTTCCAAGATCTCACAGAATCTTGTAGAGTGTAGCTCTTGTTCTCTTTTTAATTTTCTCACTTCTTCCTGCAGAGACCCATTCTTTTCTAGGAGTTCTTCGACATCATTGTTTGCTTCATCTGAGTTATTTGAGGGAAAAAGATCTTCAATCTTTTCTTCAATGTAATTCTGATCATTCATCTGATTTGCAAGTTCCTTCCTTCTTCTTAGTGATTGGGAAAGATGTTCTTTTGCTTCTTTGAGTTTAGCTATGGCCATTTCCAGATCTAGCTTTTCATTTTCAATCACCTTGTTCAGTTTGAATACCTCCATTGTCCTGGATCTTTGCTCAAGCTAGTTAAGCTTTGTCTTGAGAACCAATGCTGCTCTGATACCAATTGTTGGAAATATTCAGGAATTAACCGAGTTACTAAGAGGGGAGGGGTGAATCAGTAACTCCAAATTTTCTTTCAATTTAACATGTAATTTACTTTTAACCTTTTCATATAGAAAGCATGAAACTTAAAAACACTCACACATAGATTTGGTTACCCAGAAACCTTCCAAAAAGAAAGTAAAACTGGGGTGGGGATGAAACCCACAAAGCTTTAATACTGCAGAATAAAGTTGGCCGGTTAAGGCTTACAATTTGATCACTTCTGATGATCTGCACTGTTAGGAGCAATAAGGATTGCTAAATCCACCCTGTTAAAGGATTTACAAACATACAATAAAGTATGCACTCGGTAAAGAGATTTTACAAAAGACTGTTAAGTCTACCCGGTTAAAGGATTTAGTACTGATTCACCTATTAGGATGAAAACAGTAGATCTCTTGCTTTGCAACTAGATTGCTGATTGAGATTCGCTGATGTAATGATCACCTTCTATGATGAATTTGTCTTTGCTGTTCCTTATACTGCTGAAGCCCTTTGTAATTCGCTTATCTCTACCTTTCTTTCTTTTTCACATATATGCTTCTATCATTCTTCTTGACATTTTTACAACATTGTTTATATACAAGTCTTAAACAAACAATTACAATTACAAAGTCAGCTTGACAAATAAATATAAGTGCTACTAAGTCGGCCCAAGTATGGTTACACGGTTTCTTCAAACTAACTCGGTGACTTTCTGATACTCGGTGTCCACTGCATTACTCGGCATCGTCATGCACTCGGTAGAAGTGAAGGCATGGTTCATACTGATCACCCGGTAGGTTTTGAACTTGGTAAATACTGGTGACTCAGTAGACATGATGTTACTCGGTTTACACTATCCTGCTCGGTTCGTACTAACTTGCTCGGTTTGCACTGTCTGCTCGGTTTGCACCCAGAATGCAAATAAGTGTTGTCACTAGTGGCAATTCTGCTTAATGCCAACAAAGAGAACATGTTGGTTATTACAATATACAGACACTGTATGATGTTTCAACTCATGTGAAGTTAGATAAGAGTTCTGGATGATGTTGTGATCTTATATCCAAGATCACATGATGTAATGTTACATATTGGATGAGTTATAGATGATTTGGTGAAGACTGGTTACTGGACTGTGACAGATGAAGTTGATAGAGATAGTCTCTGTGTCTCTGGTATATCTTATAGAAGATATGGATTAGTGTATGCGAACTTGAGGGATGAAAGAAAAGGTACTAGAGAATGTTCATTGGTCAGTGCAAGGTATGAAATGATGGATGATGTCAACTGTGATGTGTGTTCTGGAGAAGACTTATTTGGGAGCTGACTTAAAAAATGTAGCGTGTATTTTGGTTGGAGAATGTGAATTAAGGATGTCGGTCCTTAATTATTGTAATAAAATCATTGTATATTTATTTTAGATACTGTGTGTATCTTAGCAAGGGTCTATGTAATTGTTTGTAAATTAGGAAAGCCTTGTGGGCAGACCTGATCATGGAAATTGTAATAGGGTATATATGTAAGATCTTTTCTTTGGAAAAGATATGGTGAGAATATATGTGATGTAAAGAATATTATAAAAGATACAAGCTTGTGTCTACTAGATGTAGAGCAGAGGTTAACCGGTGTACTTCACTAGAACTGATCAAGCAAAGACAGTTGCTGCCAGACAATTCAAAAGATTGTGTATTTCTTCATATACACTTGAGTTGCGAACAATGAGTTCTAAAGGTGGATTTAACCTTCTTTGGGAAGTGAGCCCACCCTTCTTTCTTGAATCCTAATAGGGTCTATCCTCTAACAAGGACTATGTACAGTAATGTTTTAATAAGCTCCTAACAGAGCTAAATCTTCTAACAAGGATACTATACTCTCAGTACATCATTTTTGGTTGCTAATTCCCACCAGGATTTTTACCTTTAATAGGGTTTTCCCGACACCAAAATATTATGTTGTTGTGTTGGAATTATTGTGTTCATTGGATATGATATTTCTACTATTTAAAGTTTAAAGTTTAATAATCTATCATACAACTGATCCACCCCCCCTCTCAGTTGTATTGTGGACTGTTATTCCTAACAATTGGTATCAGAGCTTGTGGTCCTTAGAGAGAAAGCTTAATAGCTTGAGGAGATCTTGGAGATGGTGTTCTATAGGAAGGATAGTTTGAAATTTGATCCTAAAAACTTTGATAGTTGGAAGAACAAGATGCAAACTCATTTGCTATGTTTGGGCATCGACTACTGGTTGATTACAAAGAATAAGGTAGCTATGAAGACTGAGAATGATTTGCCATCAGCTACTGATGATGAAAATAAGGTATTCTCATACAACATGGTAGAAAGGGAAGCATTGATCAATGCACTATCCCCACATAGCATTACTGGTTAAAGCAAAGCTAGAAAAGTATCTAAAAGATGGATTCATAAAAACCATAGATTATGTAGAATGGATTTAAAATATTGTACTAGTCTCTAATCTTAAAAAATCCATAAAAGTGTGCATAGATTTGTGAGATATAAACTATACACACTAAGATGTGCACTTCTCTAAGGCATTGCTTCCAAGAGAATCCATGAATGGGAAACCTTGGGAAGGTGACCTAGAGCTCCCTAGGCATGGAGTGCAAGGGTTTCAAGAATGCTCTTAGCTAGAGCTATTAAGCCAATAACCTTGCTAGTAAACCATGCAATGGGAGATTCAATGAGACAAGGGAAATAATGCCAATATCCTCAAGAATCCAAATAGAGATGAAATGCAAGCTATGCTAAGAATGGAAATGCAAGCTAAGCTATGAAAATGAAAGATAGGAGTGTTACAAATCCTTGCTAATTAAGCTATGTGAACTAAACTAGAGCATGAAAGGAAACTAAGCTAAGAAAGCATAAATATGAAGCTAAGCTAAGAATGAAAGAAATGAAGGCTAAATGCAATAAGATCTCCAAAAGCTCCAAAGTCTCCAAGAAATCCTGCAGCATAAGATTAGCATAAAAAGTTGGGATTTTAGAATGAGAAAAGAGCTCTCCTTTTAAAGGAATTGAAAAGGAATGGACCATGGAGATTAAGAGGAAAAAGATTTAATCAAGGGTGGAGCTTGAAAGAGGAGCAATTCATGTGCACAAATATCCTCCAATGAGAAAATAAGAGTTGACTTTTGTGTCCATATGAGACAAAAAGACATTTTCTTCTTTTTATAAAATAAGAATAATGCTTTATTTGTGCAACTTAGGATAAGAGGGAAAGTGGGGGATTTTTATTTAATAAAAGGGGAGGAAATTCCTTTTAAATAAATAAAGACTTTAGGATAAAATGGTTAGCCCAAGGTAAATAATAAAAAATGATAAAATAGGATTTGATCAAGAATAAGCAATTGATGATTTTAGCAAATAATGCTAGCAAGGGGCTAATAGTCTAGATGGCCATTTTTGGGTGATTACATTTGCCCCTCTTTGACTAATGTGTGATTGATCTGGGAACACATTATGTCAAAGAATAGATCAGCCAAGAAGGCAAGTAGATAAAGATCTGACTCCAAAGAATGAAGTGCAGAGAGATAGAAAATCCTGCATGGTCAGCCTGGTAGCGACAATACTAAACACTTGGGAAAGAGATGGACAATATCAGGACTCAAGATGAGAACTAGCATGTCAATCACAAAGATAGATTGATTAGAGAAAATGGAATGGTCAAGCATATGCTCTAGAGAATAGCCAATAGGATATGATGTGTGTGCCCCCTTGGGATCAAAATCGAAATTAGGTAGAGGGAAGGTAGAAGCAAGAGCAACATGATCAAATCATTAGAAATCATAATTGAAGAGGTGAAGAATGATAGGATAACCATCAAGTAGTGAAGATATGCCTTAGTTAAGACCTCAGAGAGAGATGAAATGAATGAAATGAGTGAGAGACTAGAAAGGTGAGAGAGATGGGGGTGAAGCGGTGAAGATGCCCTAGCGAAGATCAAAGGATCAGGCCTCAAAAAGTCAGCCAACTGTGTGGAAGAAGGAGAAATGCAATTTGGACAATCAAGGTGAACTCAGATTTTGGTTTTGATCCTGAAATGAAGAGAAAATGGTGTGATATGAAAGACAATAAGTGAAAGACATGATCGAGAAGAAGTGAAAGGTGAGCGCAGTGTGACTAATAAGTCCATGAAAGATGAAAGGAGAGCTCTCTCCATATGCAAGATGCAAAACTAACTATCATGAACTTAAGAATGCAAGCTATTATGAAAAGTGGTTTACTTGCAAGGTTACAAAGCCATTAGTCTCTAATAATCATCATCGAGCATTTTTGGTAGCGTCGTAAGATCATACAATACACACTAGTATAACTATGTGAATCTGAATATGATCTATATCAGACAAGAATGTGGAAATATCACCTAGGCATCAAAGACATATAGGTCAAGATGACTAGTGCAGTGAGGTTCCCTAAGTTTAATATAGCAAGATTATGCTCACATCAAGACACAAGAAAGTCAAGATGACTATAAGCATGCACTTGCAGAAAAAAAGTCAAGGATAATACCTTGTAGATGCTAGAGTCAAGTGGAACAAGCATAAATGCTCATGACAGCTAAGATCAACAAAATATACCCATAGGTAGAAAAAGAAATAAAACATGTTCTCATGCCCCCAGTCTTCTAGCTCGGCATCATCAAAAATGATTAGGGAGAGAACACTCATCAAAGAAATCATCATAGATAGCACACAAAGAAATAAATATCAGAAATTCAAGTGTTTAAGTGCGTGTGTGTAGGTCATAGAGTCAAACTTTGAGTATCGCATCTATCAGTGAGAAATATTGCATCATTCGAGACTGCGGGTAGGATATCTGATAAGTGTTGAGAAAAACACAACGCTAGGGAAGTGCTGAAAAACATAATTGGGGTGTTGAAAAACACCGTTGGAACCAAGTTGCCCAAGAAATCCGGATGCACAAAGAGACCCAAGATAAGCTAGAACAATGTATGCCCCCTAGACTAAGAGAAGAGTCAATTCCAGGCTAGGAGAGGTAAAGCGAGAAGTGGAGCGAAGGAGCACCATGCAAAAATGATAGACATAGGTGCAAGGGTCTCAAGTAGTGCCTGTTTCTAGGTTTTCACCACTTGATAGATTTTTTCAAGACTTTTTTCATTTTTTTTGTATTTTGCTACCAAGGTGCCTGTTTCTAGGTTTTCACCAAGGCACTTTTTCTATTTTTTTTTGTTGATATTTTTGATTTTTTTGGTGAGACATCAAAGCACCTATTGCTAGGTGTTCCCTAGGATGGTCATTTTTTCAATACTTTTTATGCTTTTTTCAGCATCATATATGATTTTTTTTGAATTTTTTAAGATAATTAAGTATGTACAAAGGATGCCCCCAGACAGAATAGGCATCAAACTCCCAAGCAAGATCACATCGTGTAGTCCCAATTTCTAGCAAGGTGGAGGACACGAGGGAATAGCAAGCTAGTGGAAGAGATGGAAGACAAGAGAATGAAGGAGAATGAAGGAAAGAAATCCTCAATGGCAAACTCCTCAAGAGTACCCAAGCTAGGGAAAAAAAAATGTCATGCAAAGCACATTTGGACAAGCAATGAAAGGCTAGCATAGGATAAGTCACAAAGGCGTAATGCAAAAGAAGGAAAGGATGCAGTCCAAAGGAGTAGACATGTCAAGAGGCTTCATAGCATCACATTTTACTCTTTTTTATTAGATCAAGACCAAAGGGGAAAATGATAGCGAAAGGCTAGAAGAAATGGAGGAAAATAAATATGAAGGCTAAACATGAATGGAATGAAAGCAAGATCATCGTAAGATAGCTCACAAGATAGCCAAATGTCTGTGTATAGGTCAACATTGCCAAGATCAAAGAGAGAAGATGAAATGGATGAAATATGTAGAAGAGCTACGCATGATGCCTGATTGCCAGGTTTTCATCACAATACTTATCCAAGGCACCATAAGGGAGTGGTTTTCACCATAAGATGAATTTATTTCTCCTTACTCTTGCTACCAAGGTGCTTGTTTCCAAGTTTTCACCAAGGCACATTTTCATCTCTTTTTTTTTTTTTTTTTTCATTTTTCTATTTTTCTATTTTTTGAATTTTTTTTTTTTTGGAAGAAGGCAAGCTTTTTAGATAATGCTCCTTGAAAGGATAAACCATGATATGCCAAGGATTCAAAATGATATGCTCGAAGATGCTGATAGGGAAAGGAAGATGGAAGAGAAAAATGGAAGATAAGGTTTTATGTAAAGCGAGTGAGGTTGGAAGATAGGAGGAATATGCAAATGAGGAAAAAGGATAGAAGGTAGAAGAATAATGATCGGAATGATTGTGAAAAGGTAGATGGAAAGGAAGGAAAGATCAATGTCAACACACACCTTGAAGGGTGGTGAGAGGGTGGAGGAAATTTGAATGAAGGAATACGTGAAGGAATATGATGAATGTTTAGTAGAGGTTGTGGTTTAGGTGCATGGAATGAAAAAATATTTTTGGAAGAAGATGAAGTGGAAGCCTTTGGAAGCTTGAATGTCAACTTCACTTTTTGCTCAACATTAGACTCTCTCAAGAGAGACTTTGGAATCCATATAGTCTTAGGCTTTTCATTTCTTTTTGATGATTTAGAGAGAATATCTTTGATGATGGATTTTGGAACCCATACTTGTCTTGTAGTTTTCTTCTTAGATATCTCTTTTGACTTTATGCTTCTATGTCAATTAGAGGAGACATGGTGATCTTCTTTTTTTGATAGATTCTTGTATTGATTCTTTTTCTTGTATTGAACATTCAAGTTACTTCCAAAAGA
Source organism: Chamaecyparis obtusa (assembly GCA_027943335.1). Classification (NCBI taxonomy): domain Eukaryota; kingdom Viridiplantae; phylum Streptophyta; class Pinopsida; order Cupressales; family Cupressaceae; genus Chamaecyparis; species Chamaecyparis obtusa. Next base: position 301,218 of record BSBK01010179.1, on the reverse strand, counting down.
CTTGGGACTTGTGGAAGAAGAAGGATGATATGATTGGTTTAGATGGGTGGATGGATGAAAAGGATTCAAGGGTATACATCTATGTTGATCTTGAGGAAAGATAGGAGATGGAGGGACATAAGGACCCAAGATGGATGAAAAATTAGGAGAGTTAGGAGGGGAAAGTGAAGGGACATAAGGGCCCAAGATGGAAGGAAGACGTGAAGCCTTTGGTATTGGTGGAGGAAGTCCAAGGATGGATGTGGAAGATGCAAAAGGATAATCAATAAGTTCATCAACATCTATATGACAACCAAGGACATCAACATCTTTAGAGTGAGCATTAGGATTTTCAATAGGATCATGAACATATTGAATAGGAGCAACTTATTTGATAGGATTTTTCAAAGCTTGCAAAGACTTAGGAAGAGTAGAAAGTGGAAGCGAACATGGAGTGGTAGAACAGGAAGATGGAAGATTTTGATCTTGAAAAGGATCTTTGGATAGCATAAGCGTATAATATTTCTCTTGATTTTAAATAGGATTAACATTAGAAGTAACAACACTATTTTTAATAACCTTAATGGAAGTATCATCTTTGGAAAGTGCAAGTGGGGTAAGGTAATTTTGATTGTCAATAAGCTCGATAGTGTAAGTAGTAGCTTGATCTTGCTTAGGAGAAGACTTAAGAAATGGTGGAATGAATGAGGAAGGGCATAGAGGATCAAAAGGACCATGAAATGGATAAGAGACATCATCAAAATGATTGGATGACATGGAGGGTTCTTGATCTTGATCTTTCTTTATGTTCTTTTCTTTATCATTTTTAGAGTCCTCTTGACATGAAGCCACTTCTAAGGACAAGGAAGCATGTTGGAATTATATGGAAGACTTTGGAAGAGATAGTGAAGGACTAGCTGAAGTAGGCATTATAGCACATAAAGGATTAGGCTCTTTAGGTTTAGCATTATTGAAAGTATTTGTAGCCAAGTGAAGGTTAGCTTGAGTTTCTTTAAGAGGTAGCCCTTGAGGATAACTATAGGGAACTGTATGAAAAGTATTAGGATCTTTGTTGGATGAAGGATTTGTGAAAGTTTTGGAAGACTTAGAAGCTTTAGGAAATGTGTGGGTATTGGAGGAAGTAGAGGATGGAAGGGAAACATCACAAGACAAAGGTCCATCATTGATGTAGGGGTAGGGTAGATACAAGTAGAATCAACAGAATTGAATCCACTTGAATCCACAAGAAAGCCCTTGCTCAGAGTTACAAAATGGAAGCAATATAATATCACATGAAAGAAATGAAATAACAATGGATATGAGACAATCAACTAGCAGAAACAATAGAGAATTATATTATTTATTTCAACATGCCCGACTGTTAGGCCTTCCAAGTTTCGGCCTTATACAATGAGAATTATGAAATTAGAATTACAACTTACATCCTATCTTTGTATCCAATGATATATCTTCATAATACTTCCTAGATCTCTCTCATGATCTCCTCTTGATTCCCTACTACATCAATCTAGACTCCTTATATAGCTAGCTAAGCCACAGGTCGGCCAATCAGGCATTTAATTACAATATAGGTCCAGTCTCAAGATTTAAACCAAAACTAATGCTAGAATGAATATGAATTGATGTGCCTTTGGATTTAGGTTCTAAAATGACCCAAGAACATTCCTTTAAGGGTGAAAGGTCCCATTTGATCACATGGAACATTGTAAGAAGAAACACCACACGTTTCACTCAAAAACTGGCAGAAAATAGGTCCTGGGGAAAAATGGGCATAACTTTTTACTCATAATGAATTGGGGCTTGTGCTCTTGGGAAATTATATTAATTTAGGCCCTATAAAACTAATTAAGAGAGAAAATTCTGATTCCTTATGGATCAAGGTCTCCAACATGAACAATCATCACCAAAACTGCAAGAAAACACAGTTCTGACGGCAAGGAAAACAGCTGTAACTTTGAAATAGTCCATCCAATCTTTATGTGCTCATAGGAGAAGGTTACCAAATAGGTCCTAAACATAATGTGAGCTTAGAACACCATGAAACCATCAAATGCAAATATTATAAAGTTAACAACAGAAAATAGGCACAAAAATTAGGAAATGTTTTTGGTTGATGCAAGATTGCTCAAAGACCCAAGATGCTCCTGCATCAGACACCTGGGGTAAATAAAGAATTGATGTCCACATCAAGAAATACTCATATTGTGACATGAATCATAAAGATCCAACTCAGCTTGTGTAATCCATGAACTGTCTTCAACTGGCTTGTCTTTCCACTTAACTAGATATTCCATGTAGTCTTTTCCTCTTGTACTTTTGCTCACTCTTTTATTCAAGATCTTCTCAATGATGTCTCTATTCTTCTTAGGATAATCTGGATCATCTTCTATCTCATCATTTGATTCAAAGTACTCAAATATATTAGCAATGTTGAATATAGGTGATATATCCATGTCCTCTGGTAATTCCACTTCATAAGCATTTCCACTGTCAAACTTCTTCAAGAATCTTACAAGGTCCAAACTTCTTCATTTTCAGCTTGTTGTAGGTACCAACTGGAAATCTATTCTTTTTCAAATGAATCATAACCTGATCTCCAACTTCAAAATATTTATGTCTTCTTCTCTTATCTGCTCTTTGTTTATATTTCAGATTACTGTCCTCCAAATTCTTTTTAACTTCATCATGCAAAGTTCTCATGTATTCTGCAAAATGGTCAGCTTCAGCACTTCTTCTAGTTTCAGTAGGTAAATATCTCAACTCTGTGGTTCCCTTAAGATGAAATCCAGTAACAATCTCAAATGGTGTCCTCTTAGTGCTTCTATTCACTGAATTATTATATGCAAACTCTGCTTGTGCCAAAATCAAATCCCAATTAGCAGGCTTATCTCCAACTAAACATCTCAACAAGTTTCCCAAACTTCTGTTCACAACTTCAGTCAGTCCATCTGTCTGAGGGTGAAATGTAGAACTAAACTTCAAGTCAGCATTCATCTTCTTCCAAAGTGTTCTCCAAAAGTAACCAGTAAACTTAGTATCTCTGTCTGAAACAATAGATTTAGGCAAACCATGCAATCTTACCACTTCCTTGAAGAATAATTCAGCTACATGTAATGCATCAGATGTCTTCTTACAAGGTATGAAATGAGCCATCTTTGAAAATCTGTCAACCACTAGGAAAATAGAATCATTACCTCTCTGAGTTCTAGGCAATCCAAGAACAAATTCCATACTCACATCTTCCCAAGGTCTATCAAGTATAGACAAAGGTGTATACAATCCCACATTCTGACTAGTTCCTTTTGTTGTTTGGCAAATTCTGCAACCTCTAACCATTCTCTATACATCTCTATAAATCTGTGGCCAAAAGTATCTTTCTGGAATCAAATTCACAGTCTTATCAATCCCAAAATGTCTAGCAAGTCCACCACTATGTTTCTCCTTCATTATGTTCTCTCGCATAGATCCTCTAGGTATGCACAACTAAACTCCTTTAAACAACATGTCTTCTTGAATGAAATAATCAGTCCATTTATCACTCACTATGTGTTCCTTACAAGATTTCCAAAGTTCTGCAAAATCAATGTCAGTCTGATACAAACACTTCAAATCATCAAAACCAAGTACCTCAACTCTCATCTCTGTCAGCAAACTTCTTCTTTGGCTCAAGGCATTGACAACCTTATTTGACTATCCACTTTTATGCTTCAATGAAAATGAAAAATTCTACAAGAACTCAACCCACTTCATATGTCTCTGATTCAACTTATTCTAACTTCCCAAATACTGTAAAGCTTTATGGTTAGTATACAACACAAAATCTTTAGGCATCAAATAATGTCACCACTTCTTCAAAGCTTGAACAATAGCATAGAATTCCTGGTCATAAACTAAATATTTTCTCTTAGCATCATTCAAATTTTCACTAAAGAAAGCTATAGATTTTCCTCCTTGACTCAAAACAGATCCAATTGCACTTCCACTAGCATCACATTCAACTTCAAAAACTTTACTAAAATTAGGCAAAGCAAGTGTAGGCAACTCTGCAATTCTTTGTTTCAATGTTTCAAAACTCTTTTGTGCTCCATGTGTCCATTTGAAATCCCTTTTATCTCCTCTCATAGTTTCAGTCATAGCATTACAAATAGAATTGAAATTTTTGATAAACTTCCTATAAAAACTAGCCAATCCATGAAATGATCTTACCTCTCCAACATTCTCTAGTGTAGGCCAATCAAGTATAGCTCTTACTTTCTTAGGATCCATCTTTAATCCATCAGCTGAAATTACAAAACCAAGGTACACAATCTCCTCTTTCATAAATGAACATTTCTTCAAATTAATCAACAACTTTTCTTCCTTCAATCTCTGCAATACTTGTTTGATATGTTCAAGATGTTCTTCCTTACTTTTACTGAATATCAAAATGTCATCAAGATATACAATGATAGACTTACCCAAGAATCTTTTTAGAACTTCATTCATTAGCCTCATGAAAGTACTAGGTGCATTAGTCAAACCAAAAGGCATAACCAACCATTCATACAAACCTTCATTAGTCTTAAAAGCAGTTTTCCATTCATCCCCTTCTTTGATCCTAATTTGATGATATCCACTTTTCAAACAATCTTTGTGAAATACTTTGCTCCACTCAAACTATCCATTATGTCGTCCATCCTAGGCAAAGGAAATTTGTACTTTATTGTTATCTTGTTTATAGCTCTAGAGTCAGTGCACATTCTCCATTCTCCATTCTTTTTAGGTGCTAATACAATAGGTACTACACAAGGACTCAGACTTTCCCTAATCAAACCTCTCTCAAGCAATTCTTGCACTTGTCTATTCAATTTAGTCTTTTCATCAGGTGTCAACCTATGTGGTGCTTTATTAGGCAAACTAGCTCCGGGTATCAAATCCATACAATGACTTATACTTCTCACAGGTGGTAAACCATCAGGTACATTATCAGAAATGATGTCATGAAATTCATTCAGCAAAGGCTTAACCTCAAGTGCATGTTCTAACTCATCTTGTTTCTCAGTCTTTCTTGGAATTAAAGCAAAGCAAACATTTTGTTCTTTTATTTCTCTTGCAAACTTTTTACCATCAATCAAACATACTCTGACTGTGGTACAATGACTTTCATCAAAATTTTCTATCAAAGGCAACAATACTTGTTTCTTTCCATCCATCCAAATAGTATATTGATTCAATCTACCATCATGCAAAGCTTTCCTATCATACTGCCAAGGTCTACCCAAAAGAATATGACAACAATCCATAGGCATAATATCACACAAGACTTCATCATGATAATTCCCAATTTTGAACTTAACAAGGCATTGTTCACTTACAAGTAGTTTATGCTCCTTCTGGATCCAAGCAATATGGTAAGGCTTAGGATGTTTCAATCTCTGCAATTGCAATTTGCTAACCAGCTCTTCAGATGCCAAATTATCAAAACTTCCACTATTAATGATTGCCTTGCAACATTTGTCAGCGATCGTACATCTAGTTCTGAACAAACTTTTCCTCAAAATAGGTTCCTCATCAGCTTCTTCATTCCATAAGATCTTTCTTAGCATCAGGTTCTCACCATGTTTAGGTTCATTAGACATTTCCTCAACTTCTTCACAAGCCAAATTATTTCTACCATTACCTCCAGTCTTCTTTCTAGAGTTAGTACATTCAAAAGCTCTATGTCCTTCACCACATTTATAACAAGTACCTCTAAACCAAGATTTCTCTTCTCTTTTTCCATTATTATTATTCCTAGAGTAACCAGTATAGCTACCTCTAGAGTAATTACCTCTTTTAGTAGGTTCATCTTTCCATCCTTTCTCTTGCATTGCATTGTCAGATCTGCTGCTTTCTCCATAAGATCTTCCTCTACTTCTCTGAAATCTGCCACCTCTTCCTCTTTGTCTTTGATCATGTTTCTTTGTCAATCTCTCTTTAGCCTCCAAAGCAAATTGGTATGCTTCTTCCACACTATCAATCTTCACATAATTGATCTCATCTTGAATTGATGTCCTCAGACCATTCAAATATCTAGCCACCTTCTCAACTTCATCATCCACATGTCTAGATTTGATATCCAATTTGTAAAATTCCTCAGTATATTCTTTCACACTCATGTCTTTTTGTCTTAGATTTTGCATTTTTCTCATTAGAATAGCTTGGTAGTTAGCTGGAAGAAACTTCTTCTTCATCTTTCCAAGCATCTTCATCCATGTCTTGATCTTTTCTTTTGCTCTCTTCTGTCTCTTAGTTTGCAAATGATCCCACCAAAGAGATGTATGTCCTTTCAACTTTGTGACTGCTATCTTAACCTTCTTATTATCAGGAGTACCTTCATACTGAAATTATTTATCCATCTCAGAGATCTAATCCAAAAGTGCATCGGTCTCAAGTCTTCCATCATAGCAAGCAACTTCAATCGCAGGTCTAGAGTTAGCCTTAGACAAAACTCTCAAAAGTCTTTCCTCATCTTGTTCAACTTCAGGTTTAGGATTAGGTGCTGCTTCTTCTTCTTCATCACTAACATCTTCAAGATGTGCTCCTCTTCTCTGGGCTATCTCTACAGCTTCAAGCCTAGTTGCAATATGCCTCAACATATCCATGATAGCATTATCATTTCCTCTACCACGAACCATCTTGACAATCAAGTTCCAGCAAGATCATAACCTTCTACAAGTTATAGGTCAGATCTTAGATCTACCACCCTACAACCAAATCCAATAAGGTTCTCCATGATCCAATCCACAAGAAAGAACTTTCTCTAATACCACTTGACGCAGGGGCAGGGTAGATACAAGCAAAATTAGCAGAATTGAATCCACTTGAATCCACAAGAAAGCCCTTGCTCAGAGTTACACAATGGAAGAAATATAATATCACATGAAAGAAATGAAATCAAAATGGATATGAGACAATCAACTAGCAGCAACAATAGAGAATTATATTATTTCTTTCAACATGCCCGGCTATTAGGCCTTCCAGGTTTTGGCCTTATATGATGAGAATTATGAAATCAAAATTACAGCTTACATCCTATCTTTGTCTCCAATGATATATCTTGATAATCCTTCCTAGATCTCACTAATTATATCCTCTTGATGCCCTACTACATCAATCTAGACTCCTTATATAGCCAGCCAAGCCACAGGTCGGCCAGTCAGGCATTTAATTACAATATAGGTCCAATCTCAAGATTTAAACCAAAACTAATGCTAGAATGAATATAAATTGATGTTCCTTTTGATTTAGGTCCTAAAATTACCCAAGAAAATTAATTTAAGGGAAAAAGGTCCCATTTGATCACATAGAACATCGCAAGAAGAAACACCACACGTTTCACCCGAAAACTGGCAGAAAATAGGTCCCGGGGAAAAATGGGCATAACTTTTTACTCATAATGAATTGGGGCTTGAGCTCTTGGAAAATGATATTAATTTAGGTCCTCTAAAAATATTTAAGATAGAAAATTCTGATTCCTTATGGATCAAGGTCTCCAACATGAACAATCAGCACCAAAATTGCAGGAAAACATAGTTCCGATGGCAAGGAAAACAAATGTAACTTTGAAACAGTCCATCCAATCTTTATGTGCTCATAGGAGAAGGTTACCAAATAGGTCCTCAACATAATGTAAGCTTCACACATCATGAAACCATAAAATGCAAAGATTATAAAGAAAACAACAAAAAATAGGTACAGAAATCAGGAAATGTTTTTGGTTGATGCAAGATTGCTCAAAGACCCAAGATGCTCCTGCATTAGACATTAACATAATCTTGCTTGAGAGTGAAATATTTATCTTTAGCATGAGAGTTATTAGAGGAAGGATTCTTATAATATTGACATTTCATATCAGTATGGTACATTTTATATTCCTCAACAGAAGTGGATGCATCATCTAGGTATTGTTGATAGAAATCATCAAAGTCTTGTTCAAAATCAAAATCATATGGATCACCATCACAATCTATCAAATGTGATGACCCATTTCCAGTAAGCACAAGCACACAAATAGGAGGACTCTTAGGAATATATGTATCATAAGGACTATCATATTTCTCATCATGGTATGTCTTGATAAGAGAAGTAAGAATCTTGGGAGAAGTAGAAGAGGAATGAGATCATGAAGAAGAGGAAAGTGAAGACCTAGTGGAGGAAGAAGACTTGGATAATGAGGAATGAAAATAATGTGTAGAAGATTCATGACAAGACTTGAAAGATGAGGAAGAATGAGAAGACTTAGAAGATGAAATTCTTTTGGAAGAAGGAGGTTGTGACAGGATCATGTCTATGATCCTAAAAAAGGCATTTGATTCAAGCATCTTTCCTTCTATTCTTTTCTTAAATTTATCATCCATGCAATATCTAGAAGGAATATTGGAGGAATAATACTCTTTGAATTGAGCAATGAGTTCAAGATCATCTATTCTCAAGAGAGGTTCCATAACAAGATAGTTGAAATGCATGGTTCTAGAAGAGGAGGAATCAAGCATGGAAGTGACAGAAGAGATGAATAGAGGAAGGTAGACTAGATAATAAGAGGAAAAGAATCAAGAAGACATGAAGAGTTTAGGAAGAATCATGAAGAAAGAAGAGAAAGGATGAAAATGGAAGACTAGGAAGACATGGAAGAAGTGGAAGAAAGAAGACTAAGAGTCATTTTTTGCAATTTGGTACCATTGAAATTCATTTGGATATTGAGAAACATGTCACAACACCTAAGATCTGAGATCTGGACTGACCAAGGAAGACTGGAAGTGACACAAATCAACTTCGGATTGTAAGTAGTAGTGAGATAGAAAAAGGACTCTATGCGATAGTTTCCAGGCTAATAGAGTGATATAATTTCTCCAGGCGATATTTCACATAAGGCAGTGCGATAGAATCTAGGCAGGTAATGTGATAGAGTTTATAGTATGCATGTGATAAAGAATCAGGAATGATGTATCGCACGATAATTGTTAGGAGGGTGTGCGATGATGTTTTAGTATCGTATGACTCTTGACCAGTGAACGTGAAAAACTCAGTTTTGAAAGCAATTTGGTGAATGTTGTATGTTGACAAGTATAATTTCTTGGTTTCAAGCATAGTAATATCAAGAAATAGACAAGTTTGCAAATAATAGGTGATCAAACATGTCATAAAACACTTGCACAAGGGAAAAATAAACCTTGCCAAGACAAGCAATTGTGATATCAAAACAAAAAATTCTATGAGCACTACTGTGATGTTTTAATGTTCAAGAACATTTGCACGGGTAGATCACATCAAGAACACTTCAAGCACTTACTACCTAGAAGGACAAAGGCTCAATACTTAACAACTTGGCCCACACTTGATGTCCCATCACCTCACACAAAGTGGTTACCCACAATAGATGTTGGCTTTGTCATGGAAGTGCTAATGGCACAACCAAAGGAACACAGATGGTGAGTAGTTTTGGGGTGATCCAGGTTAGTCCACTAGGATCAATCCTTGCACCAAGATGTTAAGCAGAAAAATGGGGTAACTTCTATCTATGGTTCTTAGTAAGGGCTTCTGTTTGTAAAACTCCTCTTGCTCCCCAAAGGGACTCCTTACCTTGCGGCAAGTAACGGACCTTGCAGCCACAAGAGTACCTTAAGCATTCTTGCTCAACATTTTCCTCATGGTCACAATCCCACAAGTACTCATATTAAGTGAAGACAAGTACTATGTCTACCAAGGTTTTGTGTCCTTGATAGCCTTGAGTTTATAGTGGGTTGGAATAGCTCGGTATTAGCTTGTCCCCACTTGGGTCATTCCTCTTGATCGCTCAAGAGAAGGCCCACTAAAGGATTCTAAAACTAAACAAAGAGTGGGTCAACCTTTGAGTTTCAAGATTTCTGTTTCACCACAAGGGTGAAGAGCATACTCTCCTAGCTCAAAAATTTCTCCCAAACACACCAAGCAAAGGTTCAATTACCCTCTTGCTTTCAAAATATAAAGATGGGTCAAGATTTTCTGGTTCACCACAAGGGTGAAGAGCATACTTCTCCTACCACCCAAAGATTCCTACAACAAGATATTAAGTGCCTATGAAATGAAACAACTAGTATATGCCGCACTCAAAATGAAAGCAATTAAACAAGCACTTGATTTGTTTTTATGCTTTTGGGCAGCCCTGCAAAAACAATTAGTAGCCCTTTAGCATTTGGAGCTTTGACATGCGTTCTTTTGAAAAAATATTTCAAGCAATGAGAGCACCTACAAGCACAAGTTGTTAGCCCCACAATGGTTAGCACATAAAAAATTAGATAATCTACAAGTAAAATAGCTGATCAAATGGAAAAATTTGAAAATGAAACCAACATAGTTGGATCAAGCTCAGAAGGAGCTTTCCAATGATATATCACACTTCAATTTTCAGTACCGTATGCGAAAATTTCTCAAAAATGGGTGCCAATTTTGTGGAGTGGCACAGATTTTGAAAATACTGAAATTTTCAAAAAGATAATAGAAAATCCGGAGCTTGCAAGATAAAAAAGAGAGCTAAAAAAAATCACTTCCAGGTTTGGGTGATATTTTTATTAGAGAAATAGTCATGCAATATTTCGCTCTGTACTAGTGTGATACTTTATCTCCGTGCGATAATTCCTGATACCTGTGTGCGACAGAGAATAGAACAACAATGCGACACAATCTGTCAAAGTGTGTGATATTTTAACTAGTAAAATATCATATTGGTATATAAGAAACTATCGTATGACACTGGAAAACTGTCGCATGATAATTCTGTCAGAAAAAAACAAAGAGCAAAAATTGATGAAACAACAAGCAAATATTGACAAAAAAAAAAATGACAAAAATACATAAAAGGAAGGACAAAAAAAGAATGTTCTACCCCATGGTGGGTGCCAAAAATGTACACACTAAGATGTGCACTTCTCTAAGCCATTGCTTCCAAGAGAATCTATGAATAGGAAACCTTGGGAAGGTGACCTAGAGCTCCCTAGGCATGGAGTGCAAGGGTTTTAAGAATGCTCTCAGCTAGAGCTATTAAGCCAATAGCCTTGCTAGTAAACCATGCAATGGGAGATTCAATGAGACAAGGGAAAGAATGCCAATATCCTCAAGAATCCAAATGGAGATGAAATGCAAGCTATGCTAAGAATGGAAATGCAAGCTAAGCTATGAAAATGAAAGATAGGAGTGTTACAAATCCTTGCTAATTAAGCTATGTGAACTAAACTAGAGCATGAAAGGAAACTAAGCTAAGAAAGCATAAATATGAAGCTAAGCTAAGAATGCAAGAAATGAAGGCTAAATGCAATAAGATCTCCAAAAGCTCCAAAGTCTTCAAAAGCTCCAAAGTCTCCAAAAAATCCTGCAACATAAGATTAGCATAAAAAGTTGGGATCTTAGAATGAGAAAAGAGCTCTCCTTTTAAAGGAATTGAAAAGGAATGGACCATGGAGATTAAGAGGCAAAAGATTTAATCAAGGGTTGAGCTTGAAAGAGGAGCAATCCATGCGCACAAATATCCTCCAATGAGAAAATAAGAGTTGACTTTTGTGTCCATATGAGACAAAAAGACATTTTCTTCTTTTAATAAAATAAGAATAATGCTTTATTTGTGCAACTTAGGATAAGAGGGAAAGTGGGGGCTTTTTATTTAATAAAAGGGGAGGAAATTCCTTTTAAATAAATAAAGACTTTAGGATAAAATGGTTAGCCCAAGGTAAATAATCAAAAATGATAAAATAGGATTTGATCAAGAATAAGCAATTGATGACTTTAGTAAATAATGCTAGCAAGGGGCTAATAGTCTAGATGACCATTTTTGGGTGATTACATAAACAAGGCATGTCCCAAGGATAACTTTCCTCTTCCAAATATTGATATGATAGTTGATCTCACTACTGGTTATTAAATTTACTCACTAATGGATGTGTATATGCGATGAACCTAGCCTATTGGGGGAAAATGTAGACAAGAAAACATTAGTTTAAATATGCTTGCAACCCTACAACAAATATTCAAACATACCACCTCTGATTGAACCAAAACATGATCACCCAAGTCCTATTTGATTTGTTCATTTTGGAGAATGTGGATGTTCTCTCCAAACATAATGAGAAAATTCCCAATGTAAACTAAGATGATTAAATCCTAAATTCAAGCTAAAGGAGATCCCAAAATGGTACAAAACTAGTATGAAGAACTAGTTTGCACCAAGAGTTCCAATGATGAGAATGATGAAAGATGAAGATTAAAAACTACAAATGATATGAAAGACTTGAGATCCATTAACATTTAAGAATGATATGTGATTTAGATTGAAAAGAAACTACAATGAAATGTAAACTAAGATTCATTCACCATTAACATTATACTATGTGAGCTAATATTGAAAGAAAGAACAAGGAAACTAACATGCTAAGATGCTATGAAATTCTAGAGTTAAACTAACATGATAACAATGCAAAAATGAAAGATGAGCTTCTCATGGAAGGGACTATATTTATAGGTTTTTGGAGGGAGGAAGAGGGCTTGGATGAGGTGGAACCTATGTGGTATCCACATGAGACCCACATAGGAGTCACATAGGATAGAGAGGAGGGCTATTATGAAAGTTAAATTTGAGACAAGATATGCATTTAAGGTTTGAAGGGCTCAAGGTTTCTCACACATGCGTGAGAAACTTTGGGGAAGAGTGTGGGGGATAAAGTTGTAAGAAAGATTTGGAGCATTTAAGGAAGTTTGGTGGCTTCCTTGGGAAGAGTTTCTCACACATGTGTGAGCAACTCATTAGCTCTAATGAGGTTAGGAATCACTTTTTAATGAGGTTAATGAAGTGATTAGGTGGGAGAGTAGGTTTAGCAAGTGAGGTGATGGGTGTAGGATATGCTTTAGGTAGGGATTTTAGATTAATTTAAATTGGTTTTAGATTAATCCAAGCTTAGATGAATATTAGGATATGGGGGGAATTTAAATAAATAGAAATTTATTCAAAAAGGGGTTTATCAGGGGATATGTATTAAAATTAGTTTAATTCACTAGAGAGAGGAGTATTCAAATTAAATTTAAATACTTTAGATAATGAAGCCAACTTAATTAAATAATTATAATTAAATGGGTAGAGGAATATAACAATAAAGATTAGTTAATTAAAATTAATTATGATGTCACAGGGATTGTTAATTAAATATATTTAATTAATATGAATGATTTTTAGATGTTTACAAGATGACATCTCGGGTTACAACCAAATAAAGATAGCACCTTAAGATCAATACAAAACAACATTCACATGTGCATGGGGAATATTTTGCTGGAATGTAATGCCATTTGGGCTAAAAAATGCAAGGGCAACTTATCAAAGAGCCATGATGATGATTTTCCATGATATGATGCATAAGAGCATGGAAGACTATGTGGATAATACACTAGCAAAGTCAATGAACAAGAATACTCACATTGAAGACTTGAGAAGTTCCAACTAAGACTCAATCCAAAAAAGTATGCATTTGGAGTGACATCAGTAAAACTACTAGGCTATATAGTATCAACAAAAGGAATTGAAGTAGATCCTATGAAAGTGAAAGAAATCTTGTAGATGTCACCTCCCAAGAATATGATCCAAATGAGAACTCTACAAGGAAAGGTGCAATCAATACAAAGGTTTATATCACAACTAGGTGACAAGGTTCAACCATTCACCAATACACTGCACAAGGGAGTCACTTTCAAGTGGGATAGAGAGTGTGAAAAGAATTTCAACCAAATCAAAGAGTACCTAATGAATCTTCTAGTTTTGATGGATCCTATACTAGGTAAACCACTATTGTTATACATCTCCACAACATTAACATCATTGGGAGCCTTAATTGTACAAAAGGATGATACAAAGAAGGAGAGAGCTATTTATTACATCAATAGAACATTGGTATCATGTGAACTAAATTATAGCATCATTGAAAAGGATTTCCTAGTAGTGGTATTTGCATCTCAAAAGCTAATACGCTACATGCTCTCTCATTCAGTAAGGTTGATTACTAAAATTGATCCTCTCAAATATCTACTCAATAAAGAAACACTGACATGAAGACTTGTAAAGTGGGTACTGATACTGAGTGAATTGGATATTGAGTATCTTGACATAAAATCAATCAAAGGACAAGTAATTTCATATCACCTGGAAGATGCACCGATACAGGATGACAAGCCACTTACAATTGAGCTCCTTGATGAAGTAACAATGCACCTAACTGAACATCCATGGAAAATGTTCTTTGATGACTCTTTTACACAATAAGGATCAGGAGCAGGCATACTATTTATCACCCCACAAGGCTACAAGATACCAAAATAATACAAAATGATGTTCCCTTGCACCAATAACATCACTGAATATGAAGCTATGGTAAATGGAATAAATTTCTATTGAATGGAAATTTTTTGAGCTACACATCTATGGAGATTCCCAACTAATTATCAACCAAATAAATGATGAGTACCAGACCAAAGATGATAAGATGATGTCATACAAAATAATGGTGGGTGATCCAAAGAAATACTTTGTATTCATTACTTTCCAATAGATACCAAGAGAAAAAAATAGACCAGATGATGCCATGACTACATTAGGCTCAATTCTACAAAGAGAAGAGCACCAATTTTTCTATGAATTCATGGTGGAAGAGCTACCTTTCCCAGCCTATGACTCACCTGATTCCCAAATCATATGAATCATTGTTGGGCATAATTCCTTGAGATATAAACACATTTATTCCTACCTAAAAGATCAAATTATCCCTAATGGTTTATCCAAAAATGAAAAAACAAATCTAATACGAACAACATTCCATTATTTAATCATAACAAATGACTTGTATAGAAAAAGTCTAGATGGTACGCTCCTTAGGTGCTTAGAACAAGAAGAATTTGAATGCACTTTACAAGAATTTCACAAAGGTATTTGTGGGTCTCATTCTAATGGTCTCTCTCTAGCTAAAAAACTTCTAAGACTTGGGTACTATTGGCCAAATAGAGAAAAATAAGTAGTCAACTATGCCAAATCATGCAATAAATGTTAGATACATGGAAACCTCATTCATGCTCCTACAAGATATCCAATACCGTTCATCACATACTAGTCATTTCAATAATGGGCCTTTGACCTCATTGGTTAAATATATCATTCTTCATCAAATGGACACAAATTTATCATCGCAACCACTGAGTACTTTAAAAAGTGGATCAAGGATATCCCTTTGATCAAGGTGACATGCAAACGAGTGTCACTGTTCATCCTAAACTACATCATCTATAGGTACAAGATCCCTTCTTCTATTATAATAGACAATGGGAGCACTTTAAGAACAAGGATATGGATGAACTTTGTGAGAAATTCCACATTACTCAACATTTATCTTCAATTGACTACCCTCAAGGTAATGGGTAGGTGAAGGCTTCAAATAAAACACTCTTGAAGATCTTGCACAAAATGGTAAATAGATCAGGAAAAGATTGACACCTACAATTATATCTAGTGTTGTGGGCATATAAAACTAGTATCATAATGCTTACAGGGGCAACACCCTTTGCATTGGTATATGGGGCAAAAGTAGTATTACCTATTGAAGTTGAGATATTATCTCTTAGAGTCTCACTATGAGGACTGGTCCAAGATGAAGACAATCACATATCAAGAATAAAAGAATTAGAGCTACTAGATTAAAGAAGAAAAGAATTTGACCATCTAAGGGTCTATCAAAAGAGAATGTCAAGAAGTTACAATAACAAGGTAAAACACATAACATTTTAGGTATGAAATCTTGTATTTTAAAAAACCCAAAGAATCAATAACATCGAGAACAAAAAGGGAAGTTTGAACCCAACCGGTTGGGTCCCTTTGTCATCCTTGCAACATTTAGCTATGGAGTTAATTAATTGTCTACTCTAGAAGGAGATCTTCTCCTTGAATCTATCAAATCCATTCACCTGAAGAAGTTCTACACATGATATTATCAGATCAATAGTTCCTGTACAATATAAAGTGCTCCTGAAAAAAGATCAAAAATATCAAAAAAAGTCTTGAAAAAATGATCATCTTGGTGAAAACCTGGCAAATAGGCACCTTAAGGAATAAAAAAAAATTCAAAAAGAGAAAAAATACAAAAAAATAAAAAACAAGAAAAGTACCTCGATGAAAACTTGGTAAGTAGGTGCCTTGGTAGAAAAAATAGAAATTGGCCAAGTGGTGAAAACTTGGTAAACATGAACTACTTGTAATCAATGCTCCATCTATCAATACAATGCTTGGATATTTGACTTGCTTTAGTTTTCAACTTGTATACCTATTTCAGTCACTTTCATGACACTATATAATTTAGTGGAGTCCTCATCGTAAAATGTCAATATTAGAGATTGGAATTAGTCTATGTCTAAATCCTATGATGCTTTTATCTAAGGGCAATTTTTCTAATAGTTGCAGGAGGTTATCAGTCAATCAGTTGTCCCTTAACCAATGCCAGTTATTTGTGGCTCCGGGCTAGGAATTGGTTTACCACTAACAAAAGTGTTTCTTAATACTAACACATCTACAGGTGTTTCTCAACACCAATATATCAAAACACCAGCACTAAATAAAAACACAATAGTATTTCTCAATACTAAGCTACCAAAACAATCAAAACAATGTTCCTAAACACTTCTCAATTGAACACTAATCATGATGCATTGGATAAAAGTGTTTCTTAATACTAGCTACATAGATAAATAGATCAAAACTCCATCACAAGTAGACATTAAAAATTTCAAAATATAGATAAACTAAATAAATACAAGCTTGAGCTATGCTGATCATATTATTCTAAGTAAATCGATGACATCAACAAAACTAGAGGTATGATGATGATGATATGAAAATTTCTCGGAATGGTGTCTATGCACATTGATTTTTTCTTATCATGTTTCTTGAGTAACTCAATGATGTCTATGAACTAGAGAAGCAAGGACTGGGGCCAAGGTATTTTCTTTGATTTTTGTTTGTGGTGATTGTTTTAATGATCATGAAACACAAAATAAACTGGGTATATGTGATAAGTACTTCCAGTTCAGGTGGAACTCCACACATTCCTTGACCCTCTTTATTTTAACACAATGACGAGGTTGGAACAATTTTTTGTCTATTTTATAAAAAAGGTAATTTCTTACTAAAGTACAAATGGCAACATTTTACCTAATGATATGAATGATAAAGGGTCATTGTAGGTATAATTTTTTTTTAGTTTTGCACACAATCATAAATCATTATAAGAAAGTAATACTCAAGACATCCTGGTTCTAATACCTTGATGCTTTGGGTCACTTTTGACATTGCATCCGATTTGGGTAGTATTTATATTGTCATGATTGCAAATCGATCAATGTGGGTTTTACTAACCTAATTGTTACACTAAAATGCTTTATGATGATAACAATCTACTTAAAGGATCAATGAATGTCCTAGAGTCTAGTTAATTGTATACATTTTAGGGTTGCTTTGATGAATTGTCTTGGAGTGACACAAATCTTAATTGAGATCAACATCTTGAAGAGTAAAAACAAAAATCTAAGTTTGAACACAATTGAGACAAATCAAATAAATGATTGAGTATTCATATCACTGATATTAGGATCACTTGCAGAAACATGTTAGTACCATCAATTGCATTGCATCCATCACATAAATAAAGTTACATTGTATCAATTTCATATCATATCATTCATACATTGCATTAAGCATTAAAAAATACAAAAAATAAACATTTATTACATTTACATAACAAAGTGCATTAACATTAACCATCCATCCATAACATGATAAAAAGAAACAAAGATGTTCATAACATATCATATAGGGGTCCAAATAACTGCATCTCATATATCTCATATATCAGTGAAAAGAGTAGAGTGAAATCAATATCAAATATATGACCAAGTAATCAAAATATCATAAATGTATAATTTTTTTACTACATTAGTGTCTCAACAATATAAAAATTATCATAGTACATTAGTGGATTATATACAAAATAATTAATATATTAGAGTACAACAATATCAAAATGGGATGACACAATAGCTTAGAACTCGCTCCCGCCCTTTGCATCAATATGAGGGGAAGGAGGGGGAACATATGCTGTAGTAGGAGGAGGTGGAGGAATATCACCCTCCAACTATGCAACAAAAAATGAATATGAAGGTGCCCTCACAACAACTAGAACAATACCAATATATAAAGCATAATAATACATCACTCTCTGACCCTGGTACACAGCTGTATGCTGCGCATGACCCCTCTTGGTTGTCATCTCCTAAACTCAATGATCTCTATTTGTTAGATGCACCTCTAGTGAAGCCACACAGGTGGTCAACTACTGCCTCTCCTACTGGCATTGACAAAATGCATCACCATATTGTCTAGGAGGATCCTGTCAAGGTGGTTATCTCTTCTCATCTCCCCACTGCTGCCTACTACTGTCTCTATTGCTATCTCAATACTGTAGTGGGTAAAATGGACCAAGATCTTAGTGAGGTGGAATGACTCTCAACTGAGTACATCTACCATCTCTACCTCCATCATCACCTCCTCCTCCTCCATTACCTCTTACTAGTCCTAATTCACCATGCTCATCTATCGAAGGATCCCTACCACCTCTCCATCCACCTTGACCTCCTATGCCCCTTCATCCAGTATCATCAAGACCATAGTCCAATGGATCATCAATACAAGGAGCTATCTCCTCTAGAGATATCAATATTGGAAATGGATGTTGCTATAAATAAGATTAGTACTCCGCAATCATCCCAACATCAAGAATATTTTCATGGTAGTCCCCAACAAAAGTAACAAGCTACTCCTGTGATGTAGTATCATAAGGAATACGGGTACCCCAAGTAGATTCCTCATCTTGAATGCAAGCATATACCGTCATATCATATCCTAAGGTATCCCCTAAATGCACCCAAATTGATGTAACACTTGACTAAAGATAAATCTCTCAATAATATATCTGGTACAACCTATCAGATACTATCTCTGAAATAAAAATGGAACCTCAAAGTGATTTGATCTCCAAGGCTCACAATCTACATAGGGTCTCCAAACATCTGTATAATCATCTAATACTTGTCACCAATACTCTAACTTTCCCATGTGGGGCTTCTAAACATATCCATAATATAAATAAGCATCTGGTTGGTTGGCCTCTCACGCTCTATCTACAACAGGTTGGGTGATAGGGATATGTTCCCATACCCAAATTTGTGATACACACACACACACACACACACACACACACACACACACACACACACACACCCACTATCATACTCCATACATGGTGATATACAAGCTCATGTAGCTCCCTATACATATGTGCTCATATACAAGATCCCCACACAAATATCTGAGGTCTAGCTAGCATATCCTCCAAAATCTAGGCCTAACCACACAAAAACCCATGCATTCCTTGGTTAGACACCAAAATCCATCAAATAACAACCGCCAAAACTAAAAAAAGAGTTGGATATGAAGCATGCATCCGATCCCATGTAATGTGATGAAGGACTATGCCATCATCCTAAAATACTCATCATGCTACTGCTATCCCAACATGTGGATCCTAATCAAAATATATACCTGCTCACCGACCACATGAATCCTAAGTATCTTTCATACATCCTATGGAGTCATTGTCATCTCTCTAGTAGGTAAGTGAAATGTGTTTTGCTCTTAATACCACTTATTAGCTAGAGTATTCAACAAACCTCTGTTTATCCGAATATCAGGCAAATCTAGACAACTGAAGAAACCCAATATGCCAATAAGACAAGTCTCCTCATTAGACAACCAATGCACTATGCTCATGAATCTTGGTCATGAACCTCAAAAGGAAACAACACCAAGGTCTCACTATAATCAAGACAAAAACAAGAGTAATTAGTCCAATATACAAGTAGAAAGGAGGAATAACAAGTAAATCACTCAAACAAGTTGAAAAACTAAGTGAATGAGTTGAGAACACAATCAAACAAGGTTGAAAGATAAGAAAAATACACAAGGAGACTCAAGACAACCTATAAATGACTCCAAAGTGGGAAATCACTCAGGATTTCTCAGATACAACTCAGGAAATGGGGAAAACAAGAAATGACTGACTAAAAATCAGATGCAACTCGAGATCTTTGATATAATTTTTCATAGAGACGATACGACTTTTGATGGAAAGTTACAAAAACCCTAAAACTAAGAGCGGGATATGACTTTGTAAATTTTAGATACAACTAAAGAAATCATGCAAAATAGGATACGAATCAGTATGGATGGGGTATGAATGAGCATACATGATATGACTTAAAATTCAACAGACAATAAAAGAAATAAAACATGTGATTAAAAAAAAGTCAAAGTCAAAGGTAAGGTATAAAGTCAACTCTCAGGTGGACCGTACTCCACAGACTGTCGATGTCTCCGAGCTAGCTCAAATAAATGTTTCTCTACTGGGACCACTATTTTCACACACAAAGCTCTAAAATCAAGAAAGTGAATAGTAAAAATGAGTGGATACAAAGAAAATTTTGACCTTCTTATACTTTTTTCAAACAAGGTAATTAAGTCAATTTTTGACCTAATAGAGTCATAATGCATAATTGGTTGTCAAAGCAGATATTAGGACCAAAATAAAAAACAAAGGGCTAGACTTAGATAGAAAAGCCAATAAAGAAAAAGTCAACCCAAAGATGTAGAAAGTCAAACTATGGTCAGAATGCAACAAAAAAGAGGCAAGATCATGCAACTGAATGCAAAAATTGATACAAAATAATGGGACAAATATTTTATGACCAATTTTTAAGTTGACATAAGTCAACTAGAATAAAATTTTGGTCAAATAGAGCTAAAAAATGGTCAAACTTGGTCAAAAGGGGCACAAAAGCATATTAAATGACATAGAAATTAGTTTTCAATTAGATCTATTCAGTAAATAAAAGTCAAAATTAGTCAAATATCACTCAAAAGTGGTCAAATCATGGTCAAACTTGGTCAAAATATGTTCAAATCAACACATAATCAATTCAAATTGATTTTTCCTTGATCCTAATCATTCTCACATCACTTTTAGATCATTCTACTTACTGGGAACCATGGTTTCAACAATTTTCTTTTGATTTAGATCCCGAGGGGGCATTATCACATCCAAATCAAACTTACATCAATCGATTCAAAGAATCTTGTCAAGATTGCTTTATCTATCATCAAAGTGAAATAGTTAGTGATTCAAATCAAATTCTAACATCAGAAACATCAATTTCATCAAAATTGAAGATTTTTAATCAATCTAAATAATTGATTTGTGAACAAGTAATTTCATCAGAACTCATATCAAATTGATCAGTCTTATTGATCAATTGGGGCATGTTAGTTTCATGACATCACTTCAAATTAACATCATCTGCATTAGATAATTAGCTTCATCAAATTTTATATCAAGTTAATTATTGGTATCTTTTGATCAACCTTAGGGTTTTCAACCTTTCTAACCATGTTTAGTTTCATTACTTCACATTAAACTCAACATTCAAGTATCTCTACCAATCTTCGTTCAATCAAGTTTAGAGCTAGTATACATTCAGATATCTCTATGAGTTTTCATTCAGTTAAGTTCAAAATTGATATCATCATTTTCTTGATCACCTTTCAAGAATAGTTTTATTGCTTCACGTCAAGCTATTCTCTGATCCTCTCTTATCCAACAATGATTTATTCTTTGAATCAACATGTTTCTTGCACATCAATTCAAAGAGGGGAAAATGTAATCACCTAAAAATAGGCTAGTCTAACTAAGAGGTCTATTTGTCCAAAATCATATCAATATCTTAATTATCAAATCAACCTATTAGCATAATTCATAAAAAATCACTAAATCAAGCAATCAAACCTATAAGACTCTTCAAATTGATTAATTGTTAATTAATTCTCCTAACTTAATTAATTAAATCAATCCCATGGATAGAGTATTTAATCAATTAAATTTCTTAAAATGTCTTAATTTCCACACCTACACTAAAATATAAAAGGCTTAATTCCCACCAATCAAGAGATGCTCACATGGATCAAGGGAGAATCAATCCTAATCACTCTTCATGGAAGGATCTGAATCATCTATTTACTTCTTAAATCTATAAATGAACTCACTCTAAGATCAATTCACCTATTTAAGGGAATTCATACTTACATGCTATTATTTTGAGAGCTCATTGATATCTAGAATTGCATTCATACTCATAGTTTTAATAGTGCATAGTTAATTGAATCATTTAGCTTAATTGTAATGGATTTAATCATGAATTATTAGCATAGATCATCATAATGGCATACTAGTTTTTATTGTTCATTGAATCTCCCATTTTAGGATAGTCTAGTCATTGGTTTCAAGATTAAATATGAGAGCAATTACTCTTTGAGATCACGCTCATCCTATTTCGAGAGCAATGAGTTGATTTCTATTGGTTTTATGTCTTTAATTGTGTATTTCATGATGAACTAATGGAGATAATGACTTATTGTAGTGTGGGATTGTAGGTACATGTAAACACAATTTGACACATACATTTTTGGCACCCATAGTTTTCTTTCAATTTTGACCCTGAGGGGGCATTATCACATCCAAATCAAACTTTCATCAATTGAGTCAAAGAATCTTGTCAATATTTCTTTATCTATCATCAAAGTGAAATAATCAATGATTCAAATAAAATCCTAACATCAGAAACATCAATTTCATCAAAATTGAAGATTTCTAATCAATCTAAAGCATCAATTTGTGAATGAGTAATTTCATCAGAACTCATATCAAATTGCTCGTTCTTATTGATCAATTGGGGCATGTCAGTTTCACCACATTGCTTCAAATTGACATCATCTATATCAAGTAATTAGCTTCATCAAATTTAATATCAAGTTAATTATTGGTATCTTTTGATCAACCTAAGGGTTTTCAACCTTTCTGACCATGTTCAGTTTCATTGCTTCACATCAAATTGAACATTCATGTATCTCTATTAGTCTTTGTTCAATTAAGTTTAGAACTGGTATCCATTCAGGTATCTCTATTAGTCCTCATTCAATCAAGTTTAGAATTGATATCATCATTTTATCGATCAATTTTAGGAATAGTTTCATCGTTTCACATCATGCTATTCTCTGATCCTCTCTTATCTGATAATGATTTATTCTTTGAATCAACATGCTAATCATACATCAATTCAAAGAGGAGAAAATGTAATCACCTAAAAATAGGCTATTTTAACTAAGAGGTCTATTTGCCCAAAATTAGATCAATTTCTTAATTATCAAATCAACCAGTTAACATAATTAATCAAAAATCACCGAATAAAGCAATCAAACCTATAATACTCTTCAAATTGATCAATTGTTAATTAATGATCCTATCTTAATTAATTAAATTAATCCCATTAAATCCCATGGTTAGAGTATTTAATTAATTTAATTTCCTAAAATGTTTTAATTTCCATATCCACACTAAAAGACAAAAGGCTTAATTCCCACCAATCAAGAGATGCTCACATGGATCAAGGGAGAATCAATCCTAATCACTTTTCATAGAAGGCTCTGCACCATCTATTTCCTTCTCAAATCTATAAAATAAACTCACTCTAAGCTCAATTCACTTATTTAAGAGAATTCATATCTACATGCTATCATTTTGAGAGCTCATTGATATCTAGAATTAAATTCATCCTCATAGTTTTAATCTTGCATAGTTAATTGAATCATTTAGCTTAATTGTAATATATTTCATCATGAATGATTGACATAAATCATCATAATGGCATAATAGTTTGTATTTTTCATTGAATCTCTCATTTTAGGATAGTCTAGTCACTAGTTTTAGGATTAAATATGAGAGCAATCACTCTGAGATAATACTCATCCTATTTAGAGAGAAATAAGTTAATTTTTATTGGTTTTATGTCGTTAATTGTGTATTTCATGATGAACTAATGGAGCTAATGACTTATTGTAGTGTGGAATTGTAGGTATCATGTAAACCCAATTTGACACACACATCTTTGGCACCCACATTTTTCTTTTGATTTCGTTCCTGAGGGGGCATTATCACATCCGAATCAAACTTGCATCAATCGATTCCAAGAATCCTGTCAGGATTTCTTTATCTATCATCCAAGTGAAATAATCAATGACTCAAATTAAATTCTAACATCAGAAACAACAATGCCATCAAAATTGAAGATTCCTAATCGATTTGTGATCGAGTAATTTCATTAGAACTCATATCAAATTGCTTGGTCTTATTGATCAATTGGGACATGTTAGTTTTATCACATCACTTCAAATTGACATCATTTGTTTTAGGTAATTAGCTTCATCAAATTTTATATCAAGTTAATTATTGGTAAGTTTTGATCAAACTTAGGGTTTTCAACCTTTCTAGCCATGTTCAATTTCATTGCTTCACATCAAACTAAACATTCAAGTATCTCTATCAGTCTTTGTTCAATCAAGTTTGGAACTAGTATGCATTAATGTATCTCTATCAGTCTTTGTTCAGTCAAGTTTGGAACTGATATCATCATTTTCTTGATCAACTTTCAGGAATAGTTTCTTCGCTTCACATTAGGCTATTATTTGATCCTCTCTTATCCAACAATGATTTATTCTTTGAATCAAAATGTTTCTCGCACATCAATTAAAAGAGGAGAAAATTTAATCACCTAAAAATAGGCTAGTCTAACTAAGAGGTATATTTGCCCAAAATCAGATTAATTTCTTAATTATCAAATTAACTTGTTAGCATAATTCATCAAAAAACACTAAAACAAGAAATCAAACCTATAAGACTTCAAATTGATCAATCGTTAATTAATTCTCCTAGATTAATTAATTAAATCCCATGGATAGAGTATTTAATTAATTTAATTTTGTAAAATGTCTTAATTTCCACATCCACACTAAAAGACAAAAGGCTTAATTCCCACCAATCAAGAGATGCTCACATGGATCAACCACATGGATCAACCACATGGATCAAGGGAGAATCAATCCTAGTCACTCTTCATGGAAGGATTTGAACTATCAATTTCCTTCTCAAATCTATAAAATGAACTCACTCTAAGCTCAATCCACCTAGTTAATTGAACTCATACTTACATGCTATAAATTTGAGAGCTCATTGATATCTAGAATTATATTTCATATCCTCATGCTATCAATTTTCATCTAGATTACTATATTTGATCATTCCTAGCTTAAATTTAGTTAATTTATTTGTCATTTCATAGCTTAAAATCATTTTAATTGCATAATTTCATATTTTAATCTCTCATTTTAGGATGTCTAGTCACTGGTTTAGATTGATTTTTGAGAGAAATTTGATGATCTAACCATAATATTCTTAGTTAGGGATCAATGCGATACTTTTGTTGAGTTATTTGCTTGATTTGTTTCATTTGGATTGAACTAAATAATAATCTAATATTTCATTGAGTTTTTATACTTGTAGGAACATGTATAAATTGTACACACACAATACTAATATAGGTTAGCATATTCAACCTATATTGGTATAGGTTGGCCCATGTTCAACCTATAATGGTATAGGTCGGCCCATGTTTGACCTATACTCAGAAGGGTTAATTCTAAGGTAGAATATGTGGGATCCAAGAAGTATTAAGAGGCTAAAGGGGAAACTGAAAGAAAAGAGGGAAAATCAAGCATAAATACATCCATAATTGAGGAAATCACTAAAATGGGGCCGAAATTGTCCTAGAGCTTCCAAATTAATGGATGCTAACTTTTTATGACTATATAATTACAACAAAAAGTTAGATGTGTGAAGGGTCAAAAATGCATTTCAACACCTCATTATTCACATTGCGACTAAGAGGAAGTGATTTTGAAGCTCTTGAATGCAATTTTAATAAGATCTAAGATGATTTGTGTGATTTGGTGATCAAACCCTTGATTTGATAGTAAAAGCTATTTACATTATGATATTTGATATTTTGCCCTTGGAATCATGGATAAGCCTCAAATTGTAGACATTACCGACTATTATCGGCCAAAATTCAAGAAACATCCATATAAGTCATTAGAAGATAACCCATAAGGTGCCTTTTCTTTTGTTCCTTATGACATACTTCATGTAGAAGATATTAGGGCATACATTCACTACAATTTGGAAGAGTTAGGAAACCACTAGATTCATTAGCTATATAAAGAGTTGTTTGTGAATTCAAATTTGAAATATGAGTATAAGGTCTTAGAGGAAAAGAATTTTTCTCAAGTTATGAAATTCCCCACATTTGATGAGCATGAGTGGATAAGGTATGTCTTGACAAGAATTCATGATCAATTCATAGAGGTAGACAAAAATTATAAGATCACAAAGTAGGTTCTTGAGAGAATTACTAGTTTTAATGTGTCTGATGAAGTACCTACACTTAAGTCTATTAAGAAAAAATTGGTGCATGATCTTACTAGTTCTCAATGGGATAAGAGAGTGATGACTATTAATGACATTATACAACCTAATGTGAGGTTCATTGCTATGGTTTTGGGTTACAAGGTATATCATTCAAGCAAAGATAACTCAATTTATAGCATTGTCATTTATACTGCTTACAAAATGGTTAAAGAAAATGGTGAATATGATATCTGTGAGGCCTTGAGATTTCAGTTACTGGAAACTATTTCAAAGATGAAGAAATATAGGAAACAAATATTCAAATATGACTCTATGATTCTATATCTTTTCTTTTACTTCATGAATGAATTCCTTGGTATTGGCAACATTCAATGGAACACCAACAGACATGTGGCAGTTCAAATTACAGACTTCTATTATATTCTTGGTAGTAAGACACGACAACATACATTATGGGGTTTCTTTAAATATTCTTAAGAAAAGATGTACTTGAGGTACATAATTCCTAAAAATAATGTTGATAAGTGTGAGGATACAATATGTTTCATGCTTGATATATATGACTATTTAATGGAGGCATTTCAACCAAGAACTTATTGGGTTATGCCTATGGGTAATAAAGTTGATGACACTATATTTTATGCTTATGCACAAGATCTGTTGAAAATACCTATTGATCCAAATGAAGAGAGGTTTTATACTTTAAAGAAAAATAATATAATGGTATATTTGGAGGTGAACAAGCCTAAAAGAGAGAGAAAAATAAGAAAGGAAGTTGAATATATGGTAGAAAGCTTTGGTATTCCTATCCAAAAGTTGAGAGATGCTAGGAAGAAGCAGTTGGAAGATGAGCAGAGGAAGAAGGAAGTAGAAGAACCAATTGATGTTGATGCAACTACTAGAACTACCCCTATTGTATCCTCATATAGGAAGACAAGGATCAACTCTACAATCAACAATTCCACCTCCAAAGCCTAAGCCAATTAGTTCAAAGAAGGAAACATAAGCTAAACCATCTAGTGCAAAGATAAGGAGGAAGAAGACCAAAAGTACAAGAAAATATCAAGGAGAAATAGAAGATGATGATGAAGAGACAAATTGAAATGATTCAATTAAGGAATTGAGATCTAAAGGAGAAAAAGAAACTAAAGTCACATAGGAAAAACCATCTGGTGAAGAACATGCAAGAAAGAAGGTGAAACTTGACACTGGTAAGCCCCCTATGTCAGCTAAAAAATTGACACTTCATGGAAACTTAGGGCCATTAAAGGAATATTTTGACAAGTATGATGATAATGGAAATATAATTTTAGAAGAAGCAAAAATTGAATATTTGAACAAGTATAATAGGGAACTTGTTGATATAATGGGAGATATCCCTAAGGAATTATTTGATATTTTGGAAATGAGGATACTTAATGCACAAAATAAATATTATAGGATTAGAGAGCGAGTGTTAATTGAAATTTGTCCAGTTATTGTTGTAGATGAGATTAATAAAATTCTTGATGAAGCAAAGTAAGAGTTTAGAAGGAAAATAATATTAAACAAATTGATGATTGGAAAAATAGATGATGTCTTGAAGGATACATAGAAGGTCCTAACAAAATTACTATTAGAAAATCATTTTGAAGTGGTTAGGAAGAATGATGCTAAAGATAATCATGATACTGTTGTTCTTGATAGTGAGCCTATGGATAGTATTCATATTTCAGATGAAGTTCCTGATGTTTACATCTCAGTTGGTATTCCAGTTACTATCTTAGTTGATCCAAAGGGTGATACTGAAAGTGTGATGAAATACACCAAAGAAAAGAAGGAAAATATTGAGGAAGAAAAGGAGGTTGAAGGAGAGAATAATGAAGGATATAAAGCTTCAATTATAGATCAATCAATTGAGAAGCAAATAGTTCAGATGGTGATTGAGACAGAGAAAGTGACAGAGGAGAAGATGAAGAAGTAAAATTTGAGGCAAGACACATTGTTGAGACAGTGAAGGAATTATTAGACAAGGATAGTACATACATAGATGAAAAAGAAATATTACAAGGTTTGACCAACCTTGATGCACTTATTCCTATTCAGATGATGAATCTTGCATCTGTGGCTCAAGCAAAGGAAAGGGAGTAGATATTGAAGACTTACATAAAAGATAGTGAAATTTTAAGTCTTGTATCTAATGTTTTGGAGAAGATCATGCCAAAATATGTGAAAGATCAAAATGATACACCATTTGGCCAGCTAAAGGACCTAATCAATGTCATAAGTACATACTTTGATTCATTAGAAAAATATGCTATAATCAAAATGAAGAATGAGTTTGATGAAAAGAGATATAATGAGTCATGTTCTTTGAATGAAAAGGACAAAAAATCTTTAGGAGTTGGTATACAGAGGGTTAAATATTCTTTAATCAAAGGATGAAAGATTTACCAAGCATGCATTTCCTATCCTAGACGTGTTGATGACTTGGAGAAGTTGATAAAGGAAAGTGATAGGAAGTTGTCTAAATTACCTACATCATCTGATCCCTTGACAATTTCAGTTTCTAGTCATGAAGGACAGGTAGTTTCTCTGATGGATAATGTCAAAAGCCTGATTATAGAGAAGGAAAGGGTGATTGAAAGGATCAATGAGCTTAGAATTTTAATGGTTCTTATGATGAAAATTATGTTTCGTGGATTGAAAGAGGAACAGGAAACTTATAATACACCTGATGCACTTAATTTATTATCAATAGAGAAGATTCCCTATGCTATCTATGGACAGATCCAAATCATTGACAACCTAAAGAAGAATTAGGATAAAAACTTTAGTGCTTTGAGGAATACTTTTTCTGATATCTTCAAAATTTTATGGGTATAAACAATATACTTGTATATATGCAAAAAATATAGGACTTTTGGGTAAAGATTTTGGGTATGAATCCCCACCTTTTCCATTGCTGTCAAAGGGGAGAGATATGTAGTGAAAAATGTTTGTTCATCTTAGGGGGAACATATAGATCATATTATTATTGGAGTATGACAAGTTAATGTCTTTGGCATTTTTGACACTAAGTCATTTTTCACTAAGTGTCACCATCAATGCTAAAGGGGGAGATTGTTGGAAAGAGACACTGCTCTTGATGGATTAGATGTTTTCATTGATGGAAACCATATGGATTCCACATGTTTTCTATAACTATTTTGATCATACCAATGGATTGAAGGAAAAATTGGCTCAGTATGACATAAATGGGACAGTATATAGGTTTCAGGTAATGGATTGGTACAGTTACCCAGTATGGTATTTTGAGGTGAAAACCTAGGGGATGCATATAGAAGGTATATTATACCATGTACCAGATTTGAAACACTTGATGATATGATTTGGTCAAGTTATGAAGATCTGTTTGGAAATTTTTTGATAAACTGTGAAGAACCAAGATAGAGGTATAGTAGATCTATATGTAATCCTATCTGTTCGATATGATGATTTATTTTTTGAGTTCAAAGTTGATAAGCTAACTTGGGAGATTGCTTGTGTGTGGTTTTTTGAGGTTCACATTATGTTTTACATGAGGATTTGGCCAAGATACTACTATGATCAGAGAAAACCTAACCTGTTAGGAACATGCTTATACATTCAAATATTAGTTAAACAACATATACCTAACATATAGTAAAAACAATTTTCTAAGACACCTCAGATAGAGCTCAATGGGAGCACCCTGTCACTGTTCAATTTTCTCTTGCTTTAGGGATGTGGGTGTGCTCTCTAAACACTTGGAGCATGTCCCTAATGATTATTAGGGGGGATTAGTGTTATCTTGTGGTGACTGATCAGGAAAGTACTGTACACTTTTACTATATAATTTTTTTGAGGTTGACATATTTTTAGCTATTTTTGGGCCGACATGTTGTAACTCTTTCTAACCCTAAAGTGGCAAAATATTAAATAATATGGCTTAGGGTTAGGGATTTCACTATGTATGGTTTTAGTACTTGTGGTGGAATTTGAGCTGTAAGGGATTACAAATTGTAATCAGGTTGTAATCACTAGATAATAATAAGATTGGACTCGTTGTTGGTGGATGTAGCCCAGGGATTGGGTGAACCATGTTAAATATTTGTGTCTTATGTTCTCTTCTGTGTGCTTTATATTTTTTCTGATATTGGTTATTTTTGCATGTAATTGTTATTTCTTCCTTGTTAATCCTAACAATTAGGATGGATTAGAGTCCACAAAGAAGCCCATATTGGCACACAATCTGGCAT
This sequence comes from Chamaecyparis obtusa, assembly GCA_027943335.1. Taxonomy (NCBI): domain Eukaryota; kingdom Viridiplantae; phylum Streptophyta; class Pinopsida; order Cupressales; family Cupressaceae; genus Chamaecyparis; species Chamaecyparis obtusa. Next base: position 270,464 of record BSBK01010179.1, on the reverse strand, counting down.
AGATCACTTGATTTGTCCCTAGGGCCTTAAGGAGCCTAATGATGCAAAAATGTAGATTAAGCTAGAAATGAGTAATCTAAGGTATATTTTAGAACAAATGAGATGTTATGATATGAAAATAAATGCTAAACAATGAATAAAACTAATTTAATTCATTAGTTCTAATCTATGATGAGTTATGAAAGCACAAAATAGAGTCAATTCTAACAATTTATGCTAAAGCTTAAGGATCTAGAGCTATTCTAGCATTATAACTTTACTATGAAATGAAAGATGAATTGCTTATTTTCTCTTGGGAGAGGAGGGTATTTATAGGATTTTGGGAAGGGCTTGGGTTAGGAGGATGCATTAGGGTCAAGGGTAAGATTTGAGGTAGAGTTAGGGGTATGGTAAGGTTTACCTTTGGTTAGGATTGCTCACACATGTGTGAGAAACACTAGGGAAGTGTGAAAAGGGAACAAGTGTGGAAGAAGAGACATGGGTCTCTTTATGAGGCTGTAAGAAGCCTTAAAGAGTGTGTAAGAGGCTTTAATGAGTGTGTAAGGCTCATTAAGGGAAGAGTTTGACCCAAAGTCAAAGAGGACTTGGATTAGGTTAAGAAGGTTAGGAAACACCTTCTAGATAGGTTTAGGAAGGGTTTAGGGAAGTTTAGGAAAGATTAGGAAAGTCTAGAAGATTCTAGGGTTTGGAGGAATTTTAATAAATATTTCATTTATTAAAAGGATTTTTCTCAATTTATCAAATAATTAATAAATTTTGGGGGGAATGATGTTTACATTAGATTTAAACATTTTGGGAGGGATTCCTTAATTAAACATTTTTAATTAAGATAAAAGGATTTAATGGCATAAAAATATATTAATTAATTAAATAATTAATTAATTAACAAATGATGATGTCATTAGGGGTTTTCAAAAAATAAAAATACTTTTATTTTCTAATGGATTTTTAGGTGTCTACAACTACATGTTATATCTTTTTATAATATGTTCTTGAGGCTGTCCTAGTCATTGATTTAATTGTTGAAGTGGATATATAAGATCTACCTAGTTGATCATTTTTGTATGATGATGATATGTATAGATGTGAAATATATGATGATTTGAGGTTTGAATTATAGAAGAGAAGAGATTTGTGATGAAGTGTGTTGAATCGATATATTGTACTAAACTGGAACTATTTTGGTATTTATAGATGTTGTAATCCAATTTAACCTATTGTAGATTGTAGTGCACAATCTTGTAAGACAACGATCCTTTCTCATGGTTGTAGTCCTTATTATAATTGAGAAGTGAGTTCTAGTTTGTAAGCCTGAATGCATGTGCATTCTTTGTAAATCTTTAACACGATTATATATATTTCTGTAGAGTATGTTTTGTGGGTTCCATCCCCACCATGGGTTTTCCCTTAATTGGGTTTCCACACAAAAATACTTGTGTTATGGTGTTTTGTATGCTTATTTTATGCTTCTATAGTTTACTCTTAATTGCATTTTCATTTTGGAAAAAGAATCAGATCAGTAAAGTTAAAAAGTGCAGAACACTGATTCACCCCCCTCTAAGTGTTCCTTAATTCCAATAAATTGCCACATTTGTGATATGACAAACAAAAGATGGTGTCAAAGAGAAGTCAAATATTTTTTAATCTATTATGCAATTTTATATCAAAGGAGACTGATGACTAAGATTTAAAATGGAGAATTTGCACGACTAGTGGACAATCAAGCACTCATCTCATGCAAACTAATTTTGAAAAGATAGTGCAGATCAATGCAAGTTGGTGGTAAATAAATGAAGGATTTTTATTATAATCATGCATAATTACAATATTTGAAGTTGAAAAAAGATCTTTTTGTACAAGAAGTAATTCTTAGGAGTTGTTAAGAGTTCATAAGAGACATTGAAAAAAGTAGTAAGTTCAATTCTTATCCTCTTTGGGTTTGTGAAGTACAATTGGAAGATTTAGGATTTTTGCTATGGTAATTATAAGATTTCATTTACTACCCTATTTTAAGGATAAGTACAAATAATCCGTCTGCATCTGGACCAAGCTTGAAACAAAAGGGGAGGGCTTTGTACCAAGATTTCTTAGATTTACTCCTAGGATCCTCTTCGGCCCAATATACTGATGAATTTGCATGGGTAGATAATTTTCATGGTTTTATGGGTCCTATAACACCCTCATTTAGTTTGGCATTATTTACTTATTTGTATAAGACTAGGGTATGTTAGGATTGAGTAATACTGAGAGGGGGGGGGGGGGTGAATCAATATTACAACACTTTAAATTGAACTTAAACCAATTCCAAATAAACCATAAGATTGAAAAAATGAAAAATACATAAGCACATAACACATAACTCATAACACCATTATTTATTGTCGAGGAAATCCTGGCTAAGGGGAAAATCCGGTGGGGATGGTACCCACAAGAATTCACTAAAGTATAATGTCCCTGTTAGAAGACATAGCCCTGTTAGGAGCTGAGTATTACATAGTACATTTCCTTATTAAAGGAATATCAACCCTGTTAAAGGTATACAAAACCCTGTTAGGGGTGAACTGAGCTTACAAATCTTACAACAAATACTTCTGTTACAAAGTGTTCTCAATGATAAACATAAACAAGCATATGCTATGCTTTGATAGTTCTAATTGTAGTTCTCAATAACATCTGTCAACCTCTGATCTCGCACCTACCATCAATTATCTCTAACATCTTTGTCTCGCTATCACATCTTCACTTTACAAAAAGTTCTTCATATATATATATATATATATATATATATATATATTCTATCATTCAGTTGGCTCTCAAATACAATACAAAATAAAATAAATAATAATTGAAAGAGTAAATACTAAGTCGGTGACCTTGTATTACCAAAGTGTAGGTAATCCAAAATCTTAATCTATCTTAGCACGTTTGGATTCCATCTTATACTCCCTTAATCATCGCAACTGTTCATATGCTTTGTTTCAATGTTCCTCTGTCTTCGCATGTATTCAAATCACTGTAACTCACTGATAACAATACCAAAACATAAGAGACCTTACTTAAAGTTCATACATATCCCAAAATGTCTTCCTCTAAGCTCACAAGTCATCATCTATCATATACTATCGTTGATGTCCAAAACAATACTGTTGTACTCTGTACTTCTATTTCTATACTTAGTCATTTTCAAGACTACATCTCCAAAACTATACTTAAATCCAAGTGATCACCATATGAGATGTGTTTCCATAAATGAAAACCCTCAAGTTCTCCATATCACTCTAAAAACATCACTTGCCAACAGGGTAAAACCACCTTTATTTGCGACCCATGGAACCTCAATTTAGCCAAACTAATAGTGACAAATGCTTTCATGGATGTTGAATTCCTAAGAGCCCTAGTTAAGGCATATTGACCTACCCCTATAACCATTAGGATAGGAGATGGGAGAGATTTGGCCAATATTGACAAAAATAGCATTTTAAAAGCCTTCATTATATCAAGTGCTACATGTACATATATAAATTTGAGAAAATATGCAAAAATCTATAAAATCCATAAGACTACTCTCAAAAGGGTGGAAGTACCTAGGTATAGACCAAAGGATAATAAGTATAAGTTAACTTCACTCAATAATTATGAGGATGAACCATTTGTAATGGATACTTTTGAGTTCTACTTCAAATATACATATCATGCTATGCTAGATTTTAGGATTTGATGTTGAGAGGAGAATACCTATTGGAATCATGTGCATGGCCATGGTCATTCATATCCCAAAGGTTAATATAGATTATGACTTTGTGTGATATTTTTTAAAATCTCTAAATGATGGTTTTGTGAAGATACACAATAGCTTAGGAGCCAATGATTTTAGATATTATTCTTTATTGTGCCACTTGGTTTTATACTTCAAATCAGAGCATGTAGATAAGAGGTGGCGGTTGAATAAAATTTATGGTTATTAAAATAGGACTCCTATAAAATGCACCCAAATGTAGGATATTAATTATTCAAGGCCTAGTTTTTTTCTTTTTGAAAATATTTTTGTTCATCATATCCTTGAGTTTTTAGGAAAAAAGAAATTTCATAGATTACTAGTGTTGGTAAAGGGACTGCTAAGGCCAAACGAAGAAATTCCTAAACAAAAATTTGGTTGCAAATGAGGTGATTGGTTCTTCCCTCATGGAGTCATGATAATAATAATTTATGGGTGTCCTCATCCCCCACACTTATTGCCTGATTTTTCTCCAAAAAAGGATTGCTACCATGGAGTTCTTTTGGTTGATGTTGTTAATAGATAAGGAATACTTGTAAGACTAAAAAAGAGACATTTATGCCTAGGTTGATTTATATTTATGATTTATATTTTTGCCATAGGGCACTTGAGCCTATCAACACTTTCATAAAACAATGCAAATTGAAAAAATGTCCTAATAGGTTATGTGATTGAAAAGGGATTTGGATCTTGATTTCCCTAGTTTTTTTTTATAACTTACCACCTTTAAAAAGGATCCAATCAATGCTGTAAAATTATGAAAAGTTATGTGGTAAATTCCTACAAGTTGAGGATAGGAAATCACCTCCACCTTCCTCACCAAAAAAAATTAAAGGGATTTGTGATATGAAAGAAAAGAGAAGAAACTGTGTTAGTACATGGGGCTAGTCCTACTCATGAGCCTAAAATGAAAAGGCAAAACATTGATACCCTTGTATCTTAATTAGTTCATGAAGAAGTAGATTTAAATGGTGGTGGAGATGATGACAAAGTGGATCAAACCACTAGAAGATTGAAAGAAAAAATGATGGAAGATCTTGAGGATAGGATGGAGGTCTAGAAGGAGGTTCCCCTTAACAAATCTAGTGATGAAATATTAATAGTTGCAATACAATTCCTTGAAGATAAGGAATTCGTTCAATATAAAGAATTCAAAAGTTTCTTATTGAAGCTTAAGGGAAAATAAATAGAAAAGAGATTGGAAAAATAAGGCTAGGGAACTGATCTTGACCAACAAAATAAGGTTGCTCTTTCCACCCTAAAAGATTTTGATCCTATGATCAAATTAATTTTTCATTTGAAGATGCTTGAAAGATAGCGATGGAAAGTGGGATGATTTTTATCCTTGGTTGAGATTTACAATCCTATTTAATACTTGATTAGATTAGAAACCAAAAGCATCCAATTTTTACTTTGGAATTTGAAGTTGGTGAGTTCTTTCTTAGATTAGGATTTGATCCAAAATCTCAAACTTTAGCTATCTAGGCATTTGGTGCAGGAGCACCAAGGGTGAAAAGCCCTTATTTTATTTTATTTTTTTCTCTCCTAGTTTATTAGGTGGATTAGGAAGGATTAGGAATATTTTTAAGTGATTAGGATTGTTAAGTTAAGATTTGGAAGCTTTTGGTTCATCCACTCCTTTGTAATGTACTAGAGGATAATATGAGTCAAAAGGTGGCATGAACCCTCTAGATGTTTAGGAGGTCATTTTTGAAGTGTTTTGAGTCCTAGGAAGTGAATTTAGGGTTTAGGTGAGATAGCCATGGTGGAAGAAAATCAAATTGGCTAAGAGATGTGAAAAAGTTGCTCAAAGCAACTTTGCAACTTGGCAAGTTTTAAAAAGTTGCTCGACAACTTTGTCCAAAAGTTAGCTTTCGACCTAAAGGGTGAAATGGACTGGTTGGAGAGGTTGATTCAAAGAAATGAAGACTATTTAAGAGCTTCCATGGTGATATCTCAGGGTTGGATGAATTTTTGATTGTATTTGCATTGATTGTGAAGTTGTAGATAGTGACTGTAATTGTTTAGAATCATTTTAGATTGAATATATTTGCATATGTAGTAGATTTTTTGGATTTTAAATGTAATTAGTTAGTTATTATAATCTAATAACTCTATGTAAAGAGATTTTATTTCAAAGTTTCCATTTTGTATCTTCTTGTTAATTTTCTTTATAGTTGTAGTTCACTGGTCCAGTCCTGGACTATACATAGAAAATGGCCTCTCGAGCTTCTTAGATCCATGGAAAAAAAAATGGGCCTAGATGGAATGTTAGAGGAGTCATTTTACATATCTTTTATTTTTGTTTTAAGAGTAGAAGTGACATGATTTAATTTTGATCTCTTGCCCTAGGCAAGCTTGGCCATAGCCCGACTAGGGAAATAGAGTAACAGAGACCAAGATAATCCAGGGTTGGATTTGCATAAGCAATCCAAGGGTTGGATAATGTTGAAAAAGTGTTGACATGACCCTCCAAGTAGTGGTGGCACCTAGTGATTGGATTTCATCAGTTAATGAAGACAAAATCAGAGTAAAGAGCAATTAGCCATATTTTTAAGGACTGGGTCCCTAATGGTGGAAAAGTAATGTATGGAAGACTTGGAGAATCCTCACCCTAAAAATATTTAGTGTTTTTGAAAAGGGTATCTGGATCCTAGATTAGTTTTTGGGGTTCTTAACCAAATCTGTGAGATAATCTAGATTTTGTGTCAGGATAGGGCTACAAGGGGCAACTAGGCCTAATTCCTAAATTTTAGAACTCAATGCGAAGGTGATTGAAGAAGGGTTACATACCTTCAAGATAGTTTTAAAATGACCTAAAATGATTTAAATTCAAACCTGCAAATCTTGTGAGCAAGTTGGCTTAGGTTGGTCGAAAACACCATGTGGAATTCAGTGAGCATTGAAAGGTCTTAGTGATAGGGTGGATCTTGGTTAGAGGGGTAAAGATCTTAGTGAATTTCCCTTAGAATTAGGGTTGGAGAAGTCCCTAAATAGGTCAATTGAAGGGGCCTTAAGTGAGATTCAAGCCGAATCCAAGTGAGAACCACCACTCCTATTAGATTGGTATCAGAGGCTAAATATTGGGCTTGTGAAGTTTGGATGTTGTATTCACCAAAATCAGTGGATTCAAGAAAGACAGTGACTAATGCTAAGTTGGAAAAAGATGTGGAAGAAAAGAGAGAGGAGAATAGATTCCTAAAGGAATAGTTGGTAGAGATGGAAACTGAGTTAGAAGAAGTGCAACTCCAGACAACTGCAATAAGTGAGTTGATGAGAGAGAATGAAGAGAAAGGCAAGTCAGTGGTAGAGGAAGATGTAGTACCAGAGCCTGACCCTGTACTCCAAGAATAACCATTCCTAAAATATTTGAAAGTAATGAGTGGTAATACATTGGAATATGTGCCTCTGTTCAGTGGAAAGATGGAACCAAAAGTGGTCATGGAATAGATAGAAGGACTTGAAAATCACTTTGAGTGTGATAGTGTGACAAAAGCTCAAAAGGTAAGGGTAGCCAAGACAAGGTTGAGAGGAACAACTCTCACTTGGTGGAAATTTGTCCAAGATGAAAGAATCAAGGTAGGGAAGAATCCTATAACTAGTTGGAAGGGTATGGTGGCCAAGATAAGGGAGACTTATCTACTAGATGACTATGAGGTACAATTGCACAAGAAGAGGCAAAATTTAAGATAAAAATACCTTGAGGTAAGTTCCTACATAGAAGAATTTCAAAAGCTATGTTTGAGGTTACATGTAATGGAAGAGGAGAGTTTGAAAGTGGCTAGGTACTTGAATGGATTGAGATGGAACATACAAGAGGAAATCGGTCTCATAAATCTGAAGACTGTACACCAATGCTACCAGTTAGCCCTATTGGTTCCTCAAACCAGACTTTATGATTTTGGTAGCAACCAATACATCTATAGATTTTAATGAGGGGTTAGATCCAAATATGAGTTCTAAGATGACTGGATGAACTATAGGGACAAGACTTCCCTCTACACTTATGGCTCTACAAAACCAAGGAGGGTACTCCTAATCTATTAAAACAAACCTTACTTCAATAATCATAGACTGGATTTGAACAAAGCAGATGAAATGGAAAGGTGAGAAAATACTAAATGGAAACCAATCATTCATTGATTCTCAATCACCATGATTTAAACAATAGGCCCTATAACCTCAATATTTTAAACAATTTGGGATTGGTTATGATTTAAAACTTTATGGGATATAATAGACCATACCATACACATTATTGCAAAATATACTCACTTTTGATTAGTGCCTTATCCATTGGGAAAAACCTCTAATGCACTGCAATATACATAATTGAACTACTATTCTTCATCACATATCTAATTCATTCACACAAATAGTCAAAACCCACATAGCTTAGAAACATCCCTATGAAAATTGAATGAATTTATGCTTCATCTACAATATTATTTAATCTGACCCTAAATCAGAACTAGAGGATGAAAACATATGAAAAATCATAAACTTGACACAAATGGAGAGAAATGAGAGACAATATTTATATTATGCATGAGGATCATACCTCTATATACACCCTGCTTCGAGATTAAAACCACTTCAATAACAACAAACAATCAAGAAGTTTTCCCTTTGATATAACAATACAATCTGATAAACATCTGCTACATCCTAAACTGAGAGCAAAGTCATGAGTCAGTGTTATGAAACTAAGTAGAAGACTAAACATACATCTCCTACCCAGCCCACAGAGCACTTGGGACCAACTTTGAGAAATTACAGAGAATTTTTGGAACCCCTATAATAAAGAAAATATCAGAATATAAGGAGAAGGGGAAAGAGACCTAAAAAATATCTCATTTGACATCTGTCTCTTTCCCGAACAAAATAATTCTGCAAACAATCTTCTTCCCTCCAAAACTGACTTCGGAATAAAAAACCTTTACTGCTCTTTCTCACTTGACCAAAACTGATTTCTATCATCGCCATTGAATCTGTCAATTCCTGCCATTTCCAATGGTATATTACACTTGTATATTTAGGCAAAAAATGAATCTGTAGATTGAAAATTGATTTCCAACTTCATTCATGAACAAATGACATATTTGAAATTCGAATTTTATGCATATAGTCAGACTATTACAAGCTTTTAAATTTTTTTGCAAATATATTTAAATCTGGGTGAGCCCCACATCTACCATGTGTCATCATCAGATTGGCTTCGCCAGTGACCTCATCATCTAGTTGGAAATGCCTACATCATCTCCTCTACCATGTGTCAACCTCCCATTGGTTTGTCTGTCCACTTGGGCACTGACTGCATCCATCTACCATGTCATTAGGCTGCCACATGTCGGCTTGTCGTAATACCACAGAGATAACCATCGAGTATCTTTCCCATCATGGAGATGTGACCACCATTGATTTTTGGGCACACATCTTGAGGCATCCAACCTGCATATTCAACACTCTATCAAAATTATCCTTAGCTGAATATTTAGGCAAAAAATGAAGCTGTAGATCGAAAATTGATTTCTAGCTTCATTCATGAACAACTGACATATTTGAAATTCAAATTTTATGCATATAGTCAGACTATTACAAGCTTATAAAAATTTCTATAAATATATTTAAATTTGGGTGGGCCCCACATCTACCATATGTCATCATCAGATTGGCTTGGCCAGCCACCTCACCATCCAGTTGGAAATGCCTGCATCATCTCCTTTACCATGTGTCAACCTCCCATTGGTCTGTCTGTCCACTTGGGCATTGACTGCATCCATCAGCCATGTCATCGGGCTACCACATGTCAGCTTGTCACAATACCATAGAGATAACCATCAAGCATCTTTCCTATCATGGAGATACAGATACCTTTGATTTTTGGGCATGCATCTCAAGGCATCCAACTTGCATATTCAACACTCTATCAAAATTATCCTTAGCTGTGTTGGGACCTGCTCACCACATCATCATCCTCACTATTTCTAGCTAGACTCCTTGTGTTTCATGCTCATGTAAGATTGGCCTCCATCTCGGCGTCCACTTTGGACACCATGATATTGTCCTCACTTGTATTTAAATGACTTATCTTCTTCCTTCATGGTATATGTGGGATTAAATCCCCTTTATTTATAATATGTTTCCTTTTAAAATAATCCTCATAGTGTGTGCCCAGCTGGCACGCATTGGCTGGGCCCACACAAAGCCTCCACTCCTTCCTTTCTCTTCACTTTACTATGTTAGCCGTGTATTTTTGCTTTTAAAAACTTCCTTTGCACCAAGTCTAGTGAATGTGGGATAAATCCCCAACACACAGTGCAACCTCTTAAATTGGTTGGCTCCATACTTTCATGCGTGCCATGTTCTCCTACCTTCTTGGGCCTGCAAGCAGCATCCCAAGGCACACATTCCCTTCTCATTTCCTTGGTGTGTGTTGTTTTTGTTTGCAATGTACTCTCAAGAAAGCAAAACCTTCTACATCCTTGCACACAACCTTGTTTTATCTTCACTTTGACATCTTCCAGACTCTTAATTTCCTTGGTTCCTTTGTCTTTTAACACCCTTGTTGGTTCCTGGATAGGATTTTACACTCCATGAGATGCCAATATACCTAAGACTGATTTTGGGAATGGTCAGTTCCAAATATGGGGAAATCTGTAGGTAACTGGACCAACTATAGGGACAAGACTGCCCTCTGCACTTCTGGCTCTGCAGAACCAAGGCGGGTGCACCTAATCCAGTATAATAGAACACTTCTTTACAACACTAGGACTCGATTGAACAAAGAAGATAATAGCAAGAAAGTACTAAATGATAACCAGTCATTCATTGACTCTCCATTGATATGATATAACTAAGCCCAAAATACATAAAATTGAAAGGATAGAAAAGATAGAAAGGATTTTAACTTGATTTCTTGCAGAATGTAAACAACCATGCCAAACTAGCATTAGTACAGGAGATAATGATTTCTAATCAGTGCCTTGTACATTGGGCAATATATCTGAGATAGATACAGAATACAAGAACATAGATTCCAATCCATAAACATAATAAACCAGATTCATACACTACTTACAAACATCCTTTTAGTTGAACCAAATGAATCTATGTTTATTTCAGAGACTTTTAACTTGATCCTAGATCAAGGCTGAGAAATAAAACACATACACAAATAAACTTTGAGCAATGAATCAAAAAAACCAAAACTTAAGAAGCACAACCAAAGGAGAGATCTGAAAACTGAAAACTGCATTAAGTATAAGGATTCAAACTCCTGTATTACAAACTACTCCAGAATACAACACTTAGAAAATATGCAAAGGATTTTGAAGGGTTTTCCACTGTATTGACACAACTAGCAAAACATATTACAATCTGGACTGAGGATACACACTTAGCTTTTCAACTTCCTGTGTCATAAATTTCAAGCCAGCCCTTCTAAATGATCACAAAAATCCTTTTATAGAGACAAGGATACAATAAGAAAAAGATAATTTAGGTCAAAAACTCTAAACCTAACCAATCAAATCCCAATAATTTGAAGGAGAATGAAATCTGATCTCTTTGTACCTCTGCAAGACATTCCCAAGAATAATCAGCTACTTCCTTTGAAAAAGATTAAATCAGCAATAAATCCCTTAAAATAATCAACAAATCTGATATCTTTGTGAACCCAAGAAGAATCTCTACAAGGAAAGCCAAATTGCAAAAAATCTGATCTTCCCCCTTTCCTAGATTTGTAAATCAGTCACATCTAAAATGAAAAATCTTCACCAAACTCTGATCCCGAAAATACTAGTCATTACCACTTCTACCAATTTGGTCAAAACTGAAAACAAACACCACCATTGGATTCCTCGTTTCGAGCCGATTTTGAAAACATATAATATGTCCATATTTGGATAAAAATTAAGCCCTAGAGATCATTTTTCGTGAGCAGCATGTTTTATTTTAATTTTTTGATTTTAGTATATAGTTCAAACTATATCATTTATTTTAATTCATTTTCTACATACCTTGAAATTTTAGGTGGGCCCACATGCCACATGGCATCACCTAATTCATTTGCTGGTCCACCTCATCACCATGTCATACCTATCATCACACCCTTTGCCACTTGTCATATTCTGGTTTGTTTGCAAACTCCACTCGGGTGCCTGACTGTACCAACCCACCACATGGTGATCTCTAATTGGTCTATACCGCTAACTGGGTGCCAATCTGCAACCTCACCTTGGGACACATGTCAGCACGTCGCTGAAGCACCAAGGTTAACCATTGTGCATCTCTATATCTTAGAAATAACGATGTCCACTGGATTGACATGCATCTTGAGGCGGCCGACCAACTGTGCATCCTCTGCTTCGTCACCGGTCCTCGCCACATGTCACATTCTGGTTGGTTCGTTGATCCATCTAGGCGTCAAAATGCACCTCTTTGTCATGTCATCAAAATGCCACATGTCAGCACGTCGCTCAAGCACTATGGTATCTTCCTTGCATCTTCCTTATAGTAGATCAGTGACAATCATCAATTCGGGCACGTATCTCAAGGTGTCAAACAAGCCTGCATATCAACATTACGTCAAAATTTACTTTACCTGCATGAGCGGGTCCCGCAATCCATGTCACCATCCACTTATCCACCTCAATTTTTGCACATATGAGAAAGCTCCTTTGACTTGCATCCACACTTGGACACTTCTTTAGTGTGCATCATGACATTTGAATAGCTATTTATTCTAACCCATAGTGAATGTGGGACAAATCTTCTTATTAGAAATATAACTCTTACCCTTCAAAATAATATTTCATAGTGCATGCCTGGCTGGCATGCACTACCCGGGCCCACGCAAGCCTGAGAGGCCCCTCACACATGAAGTCCTCCCTCCTCTTCGCTTTATCTATCCCCCAAGTGTATTTTCTTTTAAAGATCCTAATTATGCAAACCCAGGCGCATGTGGGATTAAAACCTAGAATGCAGCCTGATTTTAACCGTTCCCTATGGCCTGGCTTGTAACCTTGCCCTTTTTCTTTATCTCATTTGGGACTGTGCATGAGAGAAAAGCCTAGCAACACCGAATGCAAGCCCATTCTTCCTCCTTCCTGGTGCGTACCACTTCCCATTTGAAACACCAACATATATAATAGATGCATTCAGCATTATTATTGCATATACAACCAGTGAGTTGGGTGAACACAAGGTATAATAACCTCCCACAATCTCAAGCTTCCCCCAAATCAAAGTATGTAGCAGTCCCTTTCCTTCTTGAAAATAAACAATCCCCATAAAAACATATGCTACTGTGCTAAATACGACATACCAAAAGGAAGAAAATGCAGTGAGAAGGAACTCAGAGTTGTCCTTGAAAAGCTCATGCAAGCCTTATAAACTCATAGCTCTTTACTAAAATTTGCAAACATATCGCATGCTTTGTTAGGTGCATGGAGAAGTGTCTTGGTGCGTGAGGGAGGAGGGAGACCTCTGGCACTCTTCAAAAAGTCATTGGCAATGAATTTGGTGTGCTCAGTCATTGTATAAAAAATAATGCATGACACCAACTTGGTTCTTATGCAGGCTTGGGGACATTCACGTGGCCTCTAATGTATGCACAACACCCTCCATGTATGTTGGCAGCTCAAGCTCCCTTGTACAATAGCAGTCCCCCCCTTTTCTATCTACAATCGTGAGTCACTGGCATAATATCAATGGAGGTGTGCCAGTCCTCTGCAAGAATTTGTGCACACATCCCTCCACATTCATGTTCACAACCTTAAGAGATTCAAATACAAAATGCATAAAAATGAAGAGCCTCAAGGAACTTTCACGCAAATGAAGCTCCATCCTGTTCATTCTCATTGTCCACCACCACTACTATTGGATATATCAGATATATTTCCATTGATTAGTGTTCTACTGATGCCAACCCTTACGACTGGAGGTCCTCCTAGCCTTGATGCCATCTCTTGTAAGAATGAGGCCCATTGCCCTCCAATGCATGCACTAATCTCATCAGCTAGTTAGAAAGGAGGAACATATGAATTTTGCTTGACTTTGCTGCGTTGATTTAAGGCCACTAAGTGTCTCTCTTAAATAGTATGATGCCCTCTGAAGTGACCTCCCATAAGGGGAAAAGGTACTGATTTAACCGTGAACTCCAATATGATAGTGCATCAACAATGGAGTGAAGATATGTGGTTGATTGAGTATTTATTACCAGAAATAATTTTTCTTTCTCAACAATCCCTCAAATATGATTAGAAAGGCTGGATCACGTATTTTGAATAGATTCAAACAATTTTCAGATAAATAAATAAAAACTTGACTTCAACAACCTTTGCCAAGTTGCCAATTTTGAATAAAACGAGGCAGGCTAGACCCCAAGCAGGTCCAGCCTAAATTTTTTTCGAACTCAAACAACCGACCTTAAAAACATCTAGAATGACTGGCATCTACGAACTGATCTGACTTAGATAATTGGATATTCAAAAACTTCAATTTTTACCATTTCACCAGTCACCAAATTTGATTAAAATACCTCCAGTCGCCAAACTTACGCAGGCTTGGTGACATTCACGCGGCCTCTAATGTAGGCAAGCCAGGAGTCCAACTCACCTTGGAACCTGCACTATTTAATCATTATTATAATCTCCATTCCCCAGTAGAGTCACCATTTTGTTGGTTCCTGGATAGGATTTTACACTCCATGAGACACCAATATACCTAAGACTAATTTTGGGAATGGTCAGTTTCAAATATGGGGAAATCTGTAGGTAACTAGACCAACTATAGGGACAAGACTGCCCTCTGCACTTCTGGCTCTGCAGAACCAAGGCGGGTGCACCTAATCCAGTATAATAGAACACTTCTTTACAACACCAGGATTGGATTGGAAAAAGTAGATAATAGCAAGAAAGTACTAAATGATAACCAGTCATTCATTGACTCTCCATTGCTATGATATAATTGAGGCCAAAATAGATAAAATAGAAAGGATAGAAAGGATTTTAACTTGATTTCTTGTAGAATGTAAACAACCATGCCAAACTAGCATTAGTACAGGAGATAATGATTTCTAATTAGTGCCTTGTCCATTGGGCAATATATCTGAGATAGATACAAAATAGAAGAAAAAAAATTCCAAGCCATAAACATAATAAACCAGATTCATACACTACTTACAAACATCCTTTTAGTTGAACCAAATGAATCTATGTTTATTTCAAAGACTTTTAACTTGATCCTAGATCAAGGCTGAGAAATAAAACACATACACAGATAAACTTTGAGCAGTGAATCAAAAAATCCAAAACTCAAGAAGCACAACCAAAGGAGAGATCTGAAAACTGAAAATTGCATTAAGTATAAGGATTCAAACTCTTGTATTACAAACTACTCCAGAATACAACACTTAGACAATATGCAAAGGATTTTGAAGGGTTTTCCACTGTATTGACACAACTAGCAAAACATATTACAATCTGGACTAAGGATACACACTTAGCTTTTCAGCTTCCCGTGTCAAGAATTTCCAACCAGCCCTTCTAAATGATCACAAAAATCCATTTATAGAGACAAGGATACAATAAGAAAAAGATCATTTAGGTCAAAAACCCTAAACCTAACCAATCAAATCCCAAAAATTTGAAGGAGAATGAAATATGATCTCTTTGTACCTCTGCAAGACAAAACTTATCTAGTAATGCCTCAAAATGTAAACTATAATGACCATCATGCATTACCAAAAACTCACCTGGCTGAAAATGTAAACTATACTGACCAACTATGCATCCTCTGCTTCATCATCGGTCCCTTGCCACATGTCACATTCTAGTTGGTTCGTTGATCCATTTAGGCATCAAACTGCACCTATTTGTCATGTCATCGAAATGCCACATGTTAGCACATCGCTGAAGCGCTATGGTATCTTCCTTATAGCGGATCAACGACAATCGTCGATCTAGGCACGTAACTCAAGGTGTCAAACAAACCTGCATATCAATATTATGTCAAAATTTACTTTACCTGTGTGACTGGGGCCCGCAATCTATGTATCGTCCACTTATCCACCTCAGTTTCCGCACATATGAGAAAGCTCCTTTGACTTGCGTCCACACTTGGACACTTCTTTAGTGTGCATCACAACATTTGAATAGCTATTTATTCTAACCCACTGTGAATGTGGGACAAATCTTCTTATTAGAAATATAACTCTTACCCTTCAAAATAATATTCTGTAGTGCGTGCCGGCTGGCACGCACTACCCAGGCCCACGCAAGCCTGAGAGGCCCCCACACATGAAGTCCTCCCTCCTCTTTGCTTTATCTATCCCCCAAGTGTATTTTCTTTTAAAGATCCTAATTATGCAAACCCAGGCGCATGTGGGATTAAAAACTACAATGCAGCCTGATTTTAACCGTTCCCTATGGCCTGGCCTGTAACCTTGCCCTTTGTCTTTATCTCATTTGGGACTGTGCGCAAGAGAAAAGCCTAGCAACACTGAATGCTAGATTCTTCCTCCTTCCTAGTGTGTACCACTTCCCATTTGAAATGCCAACATATATAATAGATGCATTCAGCATTATTATTGCATATACAACCAGTGTGTTGGGTGAACACAAGGTATAATAACCTCCCACAATCTTAGGCTTCCCCCAAATCAAAGTATGTAGCAGTCCCTTTCCTTCTTGAAAATAAACAATCCCCATAAAAATGTATGCTACTGTGCTAAATACGACACACCAAAAGGAAGAAAATGCAGTGAGAAGGAACTCAGAGTTGTCCTTGAAAAGCTCACGCAAGCCTTATAAACTCATAGCTCTTTACTAAAATTTGCAAACATATCGCATGCTTTGTTAGGTGCATGGAGAAGTGTCTTGGTGCGTGAGGGAGGAGGGAGACCTCTGGCATTCTTCACAAAGTCCTTGCCAATGAATTTGGTGTGCTCAGCCATTGTATAAAAAATAATGCATGACACCAACTTGGTTCTTACGCAGGCTTGGGGACATTCACGTGGCCTCTAATGTATGCACAACACCCTCCACATATGCTGGCAGCTCAAGCTCCCTTGTAAAACAACAGTCCCCCCCTTTTTTGTCTACAATCTTGAGTGGATGGCATAATATCAATGGAAGTGTGCCAGTCCTCTGCAAGAATTTGTGCACACATCCCTCCACATTCATGTTCACAACCTTAAGAGATTCAAATACAAAATGCATAAAAATGAAGAGCCTCAAGGAACTTCTGCACAAATGAATCTCCATCCTGTTCATTCTCATTGTCCACCACCACTATTATTGGATATATCAGATATATTTCCATTGATTAGTGTTCTACTGCTGTCAACCCTTACGACTGGAGGTCCTCCTAGCCTTGATGCCATCTCTTGTAAGAATGAGGCCCATTTCCCTCCAATGCATGCACTAATCTCATCAGCTAGTTAGAAAGGAGGAACATATGAATTTTGCTTGACTTTGCTGCGTTGATATAAGGCCACTAAGTGTCTCTCTTAAATAGTATGATGCCCTCTGAAGTGACCTCCCATAAGGGGAAAAGGTACTGATTTAACCGTGAACTCCAATATGATAGTGCATCAACAATGGAGTGAAGATATGTGGTTGATTGAGTATTTATTACCAAAAATAATTTTTCTTTCTCAACAATCCCTCAAATATGATCAGAAAGGCTGGACCATGTATTTTGAATAGATTCAAACAATTTTCAGATAAATAAATAAAAACTTGACTTCAACAACCTTTGCCAAGTTGCCAATTTTGAATAAAACGAGGTAGGCTGGACCCCAAGCGGCTCTAGCCTAAAATTTTTTCAAACTCAGACAATCGACCTTAAAAACATCCAGAATGACTGGCATCTACGAACCAATCTGACTTAGATAATTGGATATTCAAAAACTTCAATTTTTACCATTTCACCAGTCACCAAATTTGATTAAAATACCTCCAGCCGTGCTATCAAATCACTGATGAAAACTTATTTTTGGAAGCTGAAAGTTGCCGAATAGAAACTTTGTAATATAGATAAACACCTTGGCAGATGAATTTTCCTAAAAATGAATGAGGTGAGAGATTTTGAAACTTTGAAAAATGTCGTTCAGAATCACTGGCAAACATAGACTGAAAATCACTGCCGACTGCCCCAAAAAGAGATGGATGAAAAATATCAAATGACAAGCTGAGGGCATGCCATTTGTCTTGGAAAAAAATTCATATGCAGGGATCACAACAAAACAATAACCAATTGGAGATGAGCATTTGACCAAAAACTATGAATTTCTGAAAATAGTTACTTTATAAAGTTATGCTATCCGCACTTTTTATCATTATTTTACACCCTTTTCTGTCTGACCTGGCAATACGATTAGATGAAACTTTCATGGTCTGAAATCCTAGATATATGATATTCATTATGCATAGAAAACAAGGTTATAATCAGAATTCCGCAGTGATCAACCGATCATCCAAAAATAAACTTCAAAGTCGGCCACTTATTCTGAACTAAAAGGCAGTAAAACAGTAGAAGTTGCATTTGGAATTGACCTTGGAAAGTGATCAATCGAATTCATCATAGTCTACAAATTATCAAGGTGAGTCAATTTCATGCCTACATTATGGATCAACCTTCAATTATGTTTGACCACAAACCGGACGCGAATGGCAAGACCCCAAATTAGGTCACTCAAAAAACTAAATTGTGCACTGCTGGAGAAACCTAGAAATCTACAAATGGAATGGCTTTGGAAAACATGTCAAATGGGCATATGGGGAGCTGAAAATTGGTGTGGTACTTCTTTCTCATGCCTATAGCATGACGCAACATTCATTTTGTCATGACCATCGACCAAGCATAAGATGTAAGCCTCCAAAGTAGGCTCTTTAGTAAAAACTGAATAGGATGCGAAGTGCAGATTTGAACACTGGCCTCCAAATGGGTACCCTCAAAACTTGTCGGAACTAAATTATGAAAGTTGTAACCAATTGTATATGCTAAATGAAAGGCAAGGAACACATGTCCCAAGCACTATGCCATGAAAATCAACATACCTATCTTTGCATGCACTTGAACTTAGGTCTTTCTAAACTATTCTTTTGAAGCACTGAACATTGCCCTAGGAAAATGTTTGATTACGGGCTCAAAACTTGATAGATTTTTCAAAGTACCAATAGTGGCTCTAGTTGGAGATGTGTGCCCCTTGTGGGCATACAGAGAATTCATGAATCTTTGGTACAACAGACCACTAAAAAATGAAAACCGACTTCTTTCTCTCTCTCAAAAATAGGGAACCTTACTGAAAGAAACACACCACACAATTGAAAGAAAGCAACTGTACATTATATACATTACTTGCAAAGGCTCAAAGCCTCAAAACTGGAATCATTGTTTACCTCTGTCAAACATATGATTTTCATCGTCATATGAAATAAGCAATCTGAAAGTATCATGACTATTTCGTTGCTTACATATGTGAATATAATTAGGCTAGAAAATAATTCTATAATTGTTATCTCCCATACTCTTCCAGCCACAACCATCCTCATATTCCAAAAAATATGGAACATCTTTCATTTCATCTTGATGTTGATTAAAAGTACAAAACTTATCTAGTAATGCCTCAAAATGTAAACTATAATGACCATCATGCATTACCAAAAACTCACCCGGCTGAAAATGAAATGGATCCTTAGCTTTATCTGTACTGGATACTTCAACAATTAAACAATTTGGCTCCTTAATAATGTCTCCATGAATCGGATCATGAACCAAGTACAAACTTTTTTTGCAAACATTGTGACACAAGGATGACTGGTCCATACCATCATTTTTATCAAGAAGTTTGATGTCCTTATCACTGTCACAATCACTATCATATTCATCAAAAGAAGGAAGAGAAAGTGAACAAGAAATTTGTTCATACCAGAATCTTCATGACAGGACAACACACTGTCATGGTCTTCATTCACTTCTTCTGCAAACTTACCACATGAGGAGGATTCATGCAAACATGAATCATTGTCTTCATTGTTTTGAACACATGCCTCATTATCAGTGTCAAAACATATATCAACTAGATACCGCAAAGTAAAATCCACATTTGAGGCATACCTCTAAAAATCAACTTCTAAGAGGTTTGAGATTTCTTCACTGCTTAGTCGATTTTGGATTCCATGTTCATCTTCTTTGGTTTCTTGTTTGATGCTATATGTGTGTGTGAAAATTGTACCTATTCTGTAGACACAACACTTTAGTAAAACATTAGAAGTTAGCAAAAATGAAATCGTGCAATGAATTAAAAGTTAAACTAACCAGGTGATTTACTGCCTTCTAATAGGTGCGAGTATGATGTTCTCAGATTGTATTGAGATCAGTGACCTTGACGACACCTAAATGAAGGATTTGAATGCAAAACTGATATGAAATATGAATGCAATTAATCTATATTTTTTTGATTTTCTAAGCAATGATATGATGAAAACTTGATATGAATCTATGCTAATATGGAAATTGATATGCTAAAATGATCTAACAATAATATGAAAACAAAAGTGATCTCACAAAACATGGTTGATTCGCAAAGAAGCTCCGATTCTCCAAATAGCAATTCACTAGCATAAGTTCGCAAATTATGAGATGATTTGGGATGAGCTGAAGCCTTAATTTATAGAAATCTAGGGCTTTAGAGGTGCATGGATAAAATCCATAAATCACTCAAATAAACTCAACTTGATTTTTGAGTTATTTTTAAATAAAGATAATTTAATTTACAAAAACATGCAAATCATGTAAAAATAGCTTTTTAACTCAAATTAGAAGTTTAGATCAACTTTAAAACTCAAAAATGATGTTGAGTTCCAAAAAGTCAATAACTTGCATTGATTTTCTGATTTGGAGTTTAACTGCTCTTTGATTGTGCACATGGATAATTATGAATTAATAAATAAATAAAGTGATTTATTCTCAACTTAACTGATTTTTAAAAATAAATAATTGATTTATGGGTTAATCAATCATTTAATCAAACTTTTATTAAAAACTATATTATTAAATAATGACAACATGCTTTAATTAATTAAATAAGAATTTAATCAATTATTCATAGGATATTAGATTTACTGTCAAAATTAAATAATATAATTAATAATAGATAGAATTAAATTTAATTAAACAATTAGTGGCAAATATTAAATCTAATTAATTAAATATGAAAATATTCAATTAATCAAACTTTAGGATAAATGTGATTTATCGCCAAATAATCATTAAATTAGAGGTAATTAAGATAATTAAGAATATTGCTAGGAATATTTCCTGATATAGAATTTAAGATAATCAATTAGATTCGATGATGTGCAGATGTGCCTTAGGTTAGGACTTCTATGTTGATTTCGTTCGATATGTAGATGTAGAAGATTAATGAACATATAGGCCATTTTTGGGGTATTACATTTTGCCCCTCTTTGAAATACTGTGCGAAGCGCAGTGGTTCAAAGATAGTCTGTGTATGATATTGAAACTGATGTTTGATAATTGATATGAAGATAATAGATCCTGAATGACCAAAGATAATTTTAACTATAAAATTAATGAACCAATGATTGTAAAGAAGTGTCAAAACGCCTGATTCTGAACCTTATGATTGCGAAGAAGTGAGTGACCGGTTCTAGACTTGATTGTCTTAGAAGAACCATGTAGGTATCACATCTGAACCCTTTAGTTATTGAAGAACCAAGGAAATAATACTAATGAATCGATAGTTGCGAAAAGATGATATAATTTACAAGATTAAGAGAATACCAAATTGATATGGATCTCGATGAATCTGATATGCCCCGAGCAATGATTGATTTGCCCCAAGCGATGAGGACTTTTGATGAATCAGCAACTAGACATGGTTGTTGTCTTGATTACTATGGAAAGATATGATTTCAGCAAAGATATGATTTCAAATTAGATTACAGACTTTGAATGATGTGCAATACCATGCCCCCTTCGGGATTAAAATTGAAATCTGACAAGAAAAGTCAGCGTTAAATGGTTTAGAAGCATGTTAATTGATTTGAGGAGTGGTTATACACGTCTGAGAATGCGTTCTGCATCATTTGGAGGTCCAAAAGACCAAGTTTGACTAGGTTAAACCATGAGTTGACCATAGTTTACCAAGTTGAAATTTTGATAGTTTGATGTAAGATAATCAGTTAAGTTGAAATACTGGATTTCTATGATGATTAAAGGTCGATTATGCAAGTAGTTAATAATATAAATGATCTCAGATTTTGATTTTGATCCCGAAAAATGATTCTACTTGCTATTTTGTTGGAGGAACCTTTGTGTGGGATTCAACTCTTGTTAGTTTGGAAGAGGTGATTGAAGAATCTTTTAAGTGTTCAAGCAATTTGTGAGATCATGCAAAGTGCAAAAATGCAAAGAAACATGCAGGATGATAATGCAACCCTAGGACCTACTCACTGATCATGTGTCGATTTGTTATCATCATTGAACTTTTAGGTAACTAGATAAATCAATACAATGCCCACTAGCCATGAAACCATAGACATATGAATATTGATTTGTAATGCTCAAGAACCAATACAACACCCACTGGTCAAACAACCATGGACATATGAATATTGGTTTTATTTTCAGAATGTCAGATTAGATACAAACACCAAGGCACAAGCGCCAAGATGACCTGAGTATCATGTCCATTTTGATATAGAAATTTGCATTTAACATACACATCAAACAGTCAAGAGATCATTCTAAATCCAGTGTGAATTACCCATAGTGACCCTTTATCGTTCACATCCTTAGGTAAGATCGCATTTCACAGTAGGAGAAAGAACTTACTCAAAAAGACAATAGTGAGATCAAAATTCCTTGAATTTTCCAGGTATCAATGGTCGAGGTACGCATGGCCATCCAATTCAAGATAGAGGCTCTTACAATCGGACACCATTTCAATCCAGAATTTCCAAAGACGTTAGATTTTCACATACAAGCAAAAGACAAAGAAAAGATTATGCCCCTAGTCATCACTCTCTAAATCCTATAAAGGACATCATCGAAGAGCTTGAAGGGACACAATATGCAAAAATCTCAATGGAAATCAGTAAGCATACAAGGAGATAAAAGCATGAAAAGCACAGATTGTTTTCAGTTTGTGTTTGATTGTTGTTGTAGATGCAAAATCCTTTCTGGAGACAAGACTGACTAACTGACTCACATGAAGCTTCAAAGGACTCTGACTGGATATGATACGTCTAAGATATACTTGAGGCCATATGATATAACATTGATTGCCCCCAAGTGTTAAGCATTGATAGGATACAGACGCTTGAGCTGAGTGGTGTACATACCGACTTATTGAAAACAGGAAATGCAAAAACAAACCGAGATATATGTAAAAATGAAAGCAAGACTGAAAGCTAGGAAAGACCAAGATCATGCTGATAGATGGAGTGTTTTGAAACAAGTGGCACCCGTTTGCCGAGTTTTCACCATCTTGGTAGAGATTCTATTTTTGCTACCAAGGCGCCTGTTTCCAGGTTTTCACCAAGGCACTTTTTTTTCTTCTCATTTTTTCATTTTTTTTTGAATTTTTGATATTTTTTTATTTTTTTGTGAATCATCAAGGTTCCTATTGCTAGGTTTTCACCAAGATGTTCATTTTTTCAGGACATTTTCCAAATTTTAAGATTTTTTCAGGACATTTTACCATAGACTGAATGCCTTAGGCATAGAATTTCTTTAGAACATTGATTGGTTCTTGGAGCTGTTCTCCTTCAATCATTGAGAGTGGATAGGCACCAGAGCCAAAAGTAGTAGTGATTACAAAGGGACCCAGCCAATTGGATTCAAACTTCCCCTTGCATTCTCGATGGGATTGATTTTTAGGATTTTCTCTCAAGACTAGATCACCAACCTGAAATTCTCTGTGTCTGACTTTCTTGTTGTAGCCTCTAGACATTCTTTTTCGATATACTCTGAGATGATCATATGCTGCTTGTCTGCGCTCATCTAGTAGTTCAAGTTCTTGCAACCTAGACACTCTGTAGTCATCATCAGTTACTAGACCATGCATTCTAATTCTGAGTGATGGGATTTCAACCTCAATAGGCAGTACTACTTTAGACCCATAAACTAAAGAAAAAGGTGTAGCCCCAGTAGGTGTTCTGATACTTGTTTTGATACTGGTTCTGATACTAGTTCTGATACTTGTTCTGATACTTGGTTCTGATACTAGTTTTGATGCTTGTTCTGATACTTGGTATACTTGATAGCATCTTTTTTAATTGCAAACTCCTAAGAAAGATCATATCGTGCAGTCCCAATGTCTAGCAAGGTGGAGAATAAGAGGGATTAGCAAGTTGGTGGATGAGATGGAAGACAAGAGAATGAAGGAGAATGAAGGGAAGAAATCCTTAAGGGAAAACTCGTCAAGAATACCTAATCTAGGGAAAAATTTTCATGTAAAGCATATTTGGACAAGCAATGAAAAGCTAGCATAGGATAAGTCACAAAAGCATAATGCCAAAGAAGGAAAGGATGTAGTCCAAAGGAGTAGACATGTCAAGAGGTTTCAAAGCATCGTGTTTTACTCTTTTTTTTCTTTTTTTATTAAATCAAGACCAAAGGGGAAAATGATAGTGATAGGTGAAAATGAATAGAGGAAGATGGATATGAAGGCTAAACATGGAAGGAATGAAAGCAAGATCATCATAAGACAACTCACAAAAAAGCTAAATATTTGTGTATAGATCAACATTGTCAAGATCAAAGAGAGAAGATGGAATGGATGAAATATGTAGAAGAACTACGCATGATGCCTGATTGCCAGGTTTTCATCATGATACTTATCCAAGGTGCCACAAGGGAGTGGTTTTCACCATAGGACAAATTTATTTCTCTTTACTTTTGCTACCAAGGTGCCTGTTTCCAGGTTTTAACCAAGGCACTTTTTCAAAAAAAATTTTTATTTTTTTTCTTCTGGAAGAAGGCAAGCTTTTTAGATAGTGCTCCTTGAAAGGATAAACCATGATATGTCAAGGATTCAAAATGATATGCTCAAAGATGCTGATAGGGAAAGGGAGATGGAAGAGAAAATGGAGGATAAGGTTTTATGTAAAGCGAGTGAGGTTGGAAGATAGGAGGAATAGGCAAATGAGGAAAAGGATATAAGGTAGAAGGATAATGAATGGAAGGATTGTGAAAGGGTAGATGGAAAGGAAGGCAAGATCAACATCAACACACACCTTGAAGGGTGGCGAGAAGATGGAGGAAACATGAATGAGGGAATACGTGAAGGAATATGGTGAATGGATAGCAGAGGTTGTGGTTTAGGCGCATAGAATGAAAGAATATTTTTGGAAGGAGATGAAGTGGAAGCCTTTGGAAACTTGAATGTCAATTTCACTTTTTGCTCAATACCAGACTCTTTCAAGAGAGACTTTGGAATCCATATAGCCATAGGCTTTTTATTTCCTTTTGATGATCTAGAGAGAACATCTTCAATGATGGATTTTGGAACCCATACTTGTCTTGTAGTTTTTTTTTTAGATATCTCTTTTGACTTTATGCCTCCATGTCATTTAGAGGAGACATGGTGATCTTCTCTTTTTGATGGATTCTTGTATTGCTTCTTTTTCTTGTATTGAACATTCAAGTTACTTCCAAAAGACTTGGGACTTGTGGAAGAAGAAGGAGGATATGACTGGTTTAGATGGGTGGATGGATGAAAAGGATTCAAGGGTATGCATCTATGTTGATCTTGAGGAAAGATGGGAGATGGAGGGATGTAAGGACCCAAGATGGATGGTGAATTAGGAGAGTTAGGAGGGGAAAGTGAAGGGACATGAGGGCCCAAGATGGAAGGTAGATGTGAAGCCTTTAGTAGTGGTGGAAGAGGTCCAAGGATGGATGTGGAAGATACAAAAGGATAATCAATAAGTTCATCAACATCTATATGACAACCAAGGACATTAGCATCTTTAGAGTGAGCATTAGGATTTTCAATAGAATCATGGACATCTTGAATATGAGCACCTTCTTTGATAGGATTGTTCAAAGCTTGCAAAGACTTAGGAAGAGTAGAAAGTGGAAATGAACATGGAATGGTAGAATAAGAAGATGGAAGACTTTGATCTTGACAAGGATCTTTTGGATAGCATGAGCGCATAATTTTTCTCTTGATTTTCAATAGGCTTAACATTGGAAGTAACAACACCATTTTTACCAACCTTAATGGAAGTATCATCTTTGGAAAGCACAAGTGTGGTAAGGTTATTTTGATTGTCAATAAGCTCAACAGTGTAAGTAGTAGCTTGATCTTTCTTAGGAGAAGACTTAAGACATGGTGGAATGCATGAAAAAGGGTGTGCAGGATCAAAAGAACCTTGAAGCAGATAAGAGACATCATGAAAAGGAGTGGATGACATGGAGGGTTCTTGATCTTGATCTTTCTTTATGTTCTTTTCTTTATCATTTCTGGAGTCCTCTTGACATGGAGCCACTTCTAAGGACAAGGAAGCATGTTGGGATTGTATGGAAGACTTTGGAAGAGATGGTGGAAGACTAGCTGAAGTAGGAATTATAGCATATGAAAGCTTAGGCTCTTTAGGTTTAGCATTATTGAAAGTATTTGTAGCCAAGTGAAGGTTAGCTTGAGTATCTTTAAGAGGTAGCCCTTGAGGATAACTATAGGGAACTGTATGAAAAGTATCAGGGCTTGTGTCAGATGAAGGTTCTGTGAAAGATTTGAAAGACTCAGAAGCTTTAGAAAATGTATGGGTATTGGAGGAAGTAGGGGATGGAAGGGAACCATCACAAGACAAAGGTCCAACATTAACATGATCTTTCTTGAGAGTGTAATCTTTATTTTCAGCCTGAGAGTTCTTAGAGAAGAGATTCTTATAGTATTTACTTTTGTAATTAGCACAAAAAACTTTCTCTTCCTCAAGTGAAGTAGACGTGTCATCTAGATATTGTTCACAGAAGTCATCAAAGTCTCTTTCAAAATTAGAATCATATGGATCACCATCATGATCTATCCAATGTGAAGGCCCATTTGTAGTAAGAAGGAACACACGACGAGGAGGATTCTTAGGAACAGAGGTGTCATAAGTATCATTATATTGTCCATCATCATAGTCATCATAGTCTCCAAAGATGGATGTGTCACTCTCTGTGGAAGAGGTATCATAAGGATTGTCACGCTGCTCACATTCTTTCCAGGTGCATGGTGACATGTACAAGTCTTTGTGAAATGGAAAAGTGCATAGAGCTTCCATGGAGAACTCCTTGGGTTCCTTCTCTTTCTTAAGATTGTTAAGTTCAACTTGCATAGCATGCATCTGTTTCATCATAGCGGTGATTAGAATTTCTTCCTCATGTGTACTAATTCTTTGAGACATGTGTATTGATTCTCAATAGCTACTGCTCTATTCTTGACACAGTGATTTGTTCGACAGATTCTGGAAATAGGTTGAAAAAGCTAAATATCTGGCAATTCTAACA
The DNA here is from genome assembly GCA_027943335.1 of Chamaecyparis obtusa. NCBI lineage: Eukaryota > Viridiplantae > Streptophyta > Pinopsida > Cupressales > Cupressaceae > Chamaecyparis > Chamaecyparis obtusa. The sequence continues at coordinate 243,157 of BSBK01010179.1, read as the reverse complement.
ACTTTCAAAAAATTTCCAAATGACACTCTAAAAACTCGTACAACAGTGGGTATGCTATGAAATGATAGTTGAAAATCTCATACGACAGTTGCAAAACTCGCATGACAATTGCTAGCAAGATTTGATTTTTGAATTTTCTGGCATAAAAAATCATACGACACTAGGTAGTTCACCATACGACAGTTGGGTAGTATTGAAATGACATTTGACAAAAACTCGTATGACTTTCTGACCTTTTGAGATGACTTTTGACTCCAGAAAAGAATTTCACTTCAAATTTTGCAAATTTAGGGTTTTCAGTTTCAGCTTGTTTGCAAATTGTACTGTCCAGATTTGAGGATTGTAATAGATTTGTTCATTTTCAATAACCAGATAGATAAACAAGCATGCAAAATAGCAAGCTAGTGATTTCAAGCATGTCTGAAAATAATGAACAACGGCAAAAACAACCTTGCACATGAACAATCAAGTGATTTTATTCGTTCTAATCCTTCGAAGCGCTAATTGTGTATGTTCCAAAATGTTTTGCAATAACGCACATATACCCTAGAAAATGAAAATTTGGCCTCACTAGGGTTTTTAGTAATGGTTTGACTCTGCAAATTTTATGATCCAAAGGGGTGAACTCCAATCTCGGTGCACCAAGGTTTTGACACAGTCTAAAAATTTAATCAATTAGGAGCTACTAGGGAGATCTGACAACCCAACAATGAACCACACCTATGAAGATTTCTTCCACAAGGACATTTATATAGCGGCTGTCACTACCATGGTGAAAATGGCTATTACCGCTTGAGGTTCCATCAACACAGTTTTCCCTGTGAAGGGAATGTCTACTATGGTTAACCCTCTCTAAAGATGACTCATAGTATTGTACGACAAGGGGACTTGGCTCCAGATCCAAGGTTTTTGACACCTTTTCACTTTTAACCCAAACAAAGCAGACAGATAAATCCAACATGCTAAGATAAAGTTTTGCTTCACCAAGGTCTATGATGTCAACTCCACGTGATCTATCAACCTCTTTTGGGAGAGAATGTATCGATCAATAAGAGAAGACACACTAACCAATTTTGATTCACCAAAGCTCATGATGTCAACCCCACGTGATCTATCAACCTCTCTTGGGAGAGAATGTATCAATCAATAAGAGAAGACTCACTAACCAAGTTGAATGTGAAACACACTAAGTATCCTCCCTACCTACAAGGATTCTGTCATCAAGAAGGATTTCACTAGAAATCCAATCTCTCAAGAATCATGAATAGTGTTCATAGGGCCTAATTACTATGTGAGCACAGATGTATGTTTCCAAAAATAAAATCTACCAAAAGTACCCAAAAAGTAGAAAGAGGAACACTTAACGCTTAAAGAGAATATGAGATGAGTCCACAAGGTGGAACACTTAACACCTCACACAAGCTGAAAATGAGTCCCCAACTTAGAAAACAAGTGAGTTCCTAAAAGCATAAATGGGTTGCCAAGTGGAACACTTAACGCTTCTGTCCTGTTGACCCCTCCCCTTTAATGTGGCGCTGACCTTGCAACCACAGGGTGGAATGAGGGGTCGGTGGATTAGCGAGTCCAATAACTCAAGATAGAAATCAAGATCAATCACAAATATCTAAGACTACTTAATGAATCCTTAAGGGGTCACAACCTAGTATCAATTATGCAAGTGTGTAGAAATAGATAAAAGCATGAAAAGATGCACACAAGCCAGACACATAAGAGATTTATTTTAAGTCCAAATCAAAATGTTATTAGATGAAGGAGAATAATTGGGATCCTCACAACATGCTTAGTAGATTTTACCTAATTTTTAGCAATTATTGTTGAGCTTTTCCATGCAAGCAAGTGACGAACTCTCCAATAAGCAAACAAGATATGCAACATATATTCAACTTATGAAAACTATAGGGTTAGCTCTAAAAATAAATTATTATCAGCAATAATAACCAGAAATTAACCCAAATGACAACTCATATCATTCATTGAACCATATAAAAAAAAAAAGTGCATACCCATCACAAAGCTTTATTTTTTTTGCTGCATTTGACCTAGTCAACAAGATCTGATTTTTTTTTATGATTTTGGCCACAAAAATAGAAATTCAAAACAAATACCCCTACTAAAAAATAGAGAGCTTTCCAAAAATGTAAAATTTTTAGAAAAATCTCTTCATTTGTGCCTTAGAGACCCGTTTTATCAAAATAGACCAATTTTTATAAATTGACTATTTGACCTATTATATTGCATCCAAATTTAAAACAAAAAGAATGGACCCCCTATAGAATTTAAAGAGATTTCCAAAAATATAAAAATTTAAAAAAAATATGCTAATTTTCGTCAGATATTAATTTTTCCTATAATTTCAAGAAAAAATTATTAAAAATTCAAAACATCTCAGAAAATACTAAATTTTTTACTGTAGCTTCTCTGATATGTGTCCAACTTGCAAAAAAAATTTCAAAGCAAAAATCCAAGGTGTTTGAGAGATAAAATTAAATCTTTAAAACTTTAGGGCTTTAGCTCCAAAAAAAATCAAAACCAGCATGTAAAGGTGGGTTGCCCCACGATGAGTGCCAGAAATGTGTGTGTGAAAATTGTACCTATTCTGTAGACACAACACTTCAGTAAAATATTAGAGTTTAGCAAAAATGAAATCGTGCAATGAATTGAAAGTTAAACTAACCAGGCGATTTACTGCCTTCTAATAGATGCGAGTATGATGTTCTCAGATTGTATTGAGATCAGTGACCTTGATGACACCTAAATGAAGGATTTGAATGCAAAACTGATATGAAATATGAATACAATTAATCTATATTTTTTTGATTTTCTATGCAATGATATGATGAAAACTTGATATGAATCTATGCTAATATGGAAATTGATATGCTAAAATGATCTAACAATAATATGAAAACAAAAGTGATCTCACAAAACATGGTTGATTCAAAAAGAAGCTCCGATTCTCCAGATAGCAATTCACTAGCATAAGTTCGCAAATTATGAGATGATTTGGGATGAGCTGAAGCCTTAATTTATAGAAATCTAGGGCTTTAGAGGTGCATGGATAAAAACCATAAATCACTCAAATAAACTCAACTTGATTTTTGAGTTATTTTTAAATAAAGATAATTTAATTCACAAAAACATGCAAATCATGCAAAAATAGCTTTTTAACTCAAATTAGAAGTTTAGATCAACTTTAAAACTCAAAAATGATGTTGAGTTCCAAAAAGTCAATAACTTGCATTGATTTTCTGATTTGGAGTTTAACTGCTCTTTGATTGTGCACATGGATAATTATGAATTAATAAATAAATAAAGTGATTTATTCTCAACTTAACTGATTTTTAAAAATAAATAATTGATTTATGGGTTAATCAATCATTTAATCAAACTTTTATTAAAAACTATATTATTAAATAATGACAACATGCTTTAATTAATTAAATAAGAATTTAATCAATTATTCATAGGATATTAGATTTATTGTCAAAATTAAATAATACAATTAATAATAGATAGAATTAAATTTAATTAAATAATTAAGTGGCAAATATTAAATCTAATTAATTAAATATGAAAATATTCAATTAATCAAACTTTAGGATAAATGTGATTTATCGCCAAATAATCATTAAATTAAAGGTAATTAAGATGATTAAAAATATTGCTAGGAATATTCCCCGATGCAGAATTTAAGATAATCAATTAGATTCGATGATGTGCAGATGTGCCTTAGGTTAGGACTTCTATGTTGATTTCGTTCGATATGTAGATGTAGAAGATTAATGAACATATAGCCCATTTTTGGGGTATTACACTATAAATTTCCTTCTTGTCTGGAACAGGGGCTGCAAACTCTTGGCTCATATCATTTTGTGCACATCCATTACTGCAACAACTTTCATCTGCATCATATCTATCCTTTTTCTATTGTTTGGACAAATATCTCTTATATTGAGATAATAAGACCATTCTCTTATGTTGATAGAAAGAGGGGTCTACAAACTTAATAGAAACATTATTTACCGTAGACTCTTCTTCAACATCTTGACATCCACCAAACTCACTATCAGCATCATAACTAGCATCATCAACACAAAAGGAAACAACATCATCATGTTTATTTGCACCAGGTTGTTCACAAGGAAACCTTACTGTCATATCCCCACAATCTGATTTTGGATCCGCAACCAGTCCATGATCATCACAAGAACTCATACCCTGATCATTCTGACCAAAAGATTCATACTTATACAAATTCTCTGCAACATTTTCAGTATCAAAACAAAAATCAACAGGGCCTAACATTTGTTCACTACATGGATGTGTACACTTACTATATTCAATTGTCAACAAATTAGAGATCTCATTACTGCTAAGAGAATGAGAACTTAACTCATCTGTATGCATTTCCTCTTTATGATCAGAAAAAATTGCACAATTTATATCATAGTCTTCATCATTCTTACTACTAGAAGAACACACCTCCTTACTCGGTAAAGAATCATGAGAAATGATGTCTTGATTTTTTAGCATTGGTTCACACAAATCTTGAGACAAGTCATCCTTAATATCTTCATCAAAATCTTTACTCAAATAATTCTGACTTTCAAATTTAGACATCTCTGAATCAGTAGAAGACCTTGTATACAATGATTCTAATTTCTGATCACTACTATAATCTAAATGTCCTTCTGACATAACTTTATCATTTTGAGAAACATTCTCATCTTTAAACATAGGATGCTCTAGGATACTATTTGTATTATTTCTTTGCGGATGATCCTTTTACAACTTATCCCATTCATCATCATCAACAAACTCTTCTAAGAACAACCACTTGAAGTCAGTCAATGAGGAGACACATTTTACGGGTAAACTCAAGTACCAATCAACTGCAACCCCTTTGAGGGATCTCCCAAAAAACATCATGCTGACATCTTCATCATAAATTTGATATTCTACAACAAATCTAAAGAATGCTAGGACATGTTTAAGTGCTAATTCAAACTGATCATCAAAGATTGGAATTAAATGAATGAGCTCACTAGGGAAAGAAATTAGGGATCCATGAACATGATCACAACTTAAAGCTCTGTCCATCCTACTGAAACAAAACCTTTTAGGCTAGCCTATTTGCTAATTATCCATTTGATTTAAAACAAGATGGGAACCGTTCATCTTATTTTGTCTTTACAAGAGGTATACCAAAACATTTAAACCTCTATGATAGTAAATTTAAAGTTCCATGACAAAATATTCAACATGGAAACATGAAACTATTTTATGTTACTCTTCCCTTCTTACTAGTGCTGAAACACTTGATAGGGAACAAAATATTTTACAACTGATCTTATGGAAAAACACATGAAGATAAAAAATACTTGGAAGTGTAGAAATTGAAACTCAACTTGCTGGATGGAAAGCCTCTGAATCTAAAATTTGTTTTGTTGAAACAATTATGGAGCTGCCACCTCCTTGAAGAGGACAAACACCTTAACTGTTGAAAACTTCTTTTGTATCTCTTTCCATCAACACAAAAAACTTCAAAAGGGTATAGAAAATATTTATCATGACTGGAAATATATCATTACATGCACTGATCAAACAAAGAACTTAGAGTCACCACAAACAATTGGGTGAGATAATTTGAGCTTTTAAAACTGACTCTTATACACTTCAATGGAAACCATTGGATAAATAATAAGCCGGCCAGGAGTCAAGCTCTACTCGTACCTACATTATTTATAACTGATTTATAACATTAGAGATATCAACTGATTGAAATAGGCAAGCAAGGAGTCCAGCTCAACTTGGAACCTACACTATTTAATCATTATTATAATCTCCATTTCCTAGTAGAGTCACCATTTTGTTGGTTCTTGGATAGGATTTTACACTCCATGAGACACCAATATACCTAAGACTGATTTTGGGAATGGTCAGTTTCAAATATGGGGAAATCTGTAGGTAACTAGACCAACTATAGGGACAAGACTACCCTCTGCACTTCTAGCTCTGCAAAACCAAGGCGAGTGCACCTAATCCAGTATAATAGAACACTTCTTTACAACACCAGGATTGGATTGAAAAAAGAAGATAATAGCAAGAAAGTACTAAATGATAACAGTCATTCATTGACTCTCCATTGCTATGATATAACTAAGGCCAAAATACAAAAAATTGAAAGGATAGAAAGGATAGAAAGGATTTTAACTTGATTTCTTGTAGAATGTAAACAACCATGCCAAACTAGCATCAGTACAGGAGATAATGATTTCTAATCAGTGCCTTATCCATTGGGCAATATATCTGAGATAGATACAGAATACAAGAACACAAATTCTAAGCCATAAACACAATAAACCAGATTCATACACTACTTACAAACATCCTTTTAGTTGAACCAAATGAATCTATATTTATTTCAGAGACTTTTAACTTGATCCTAGATCAAGGTTGAGAAATAAAACACATACACAGATAAACTTTGAGCAATGAATCAAAAAAATCAAAACTCAAGAAGCACAACCAAAGGAGAGATCTGAAAATTGAAAATTGCATTAAGTATAAGGATTCAAACTCCTGTATTACAAACTACTCCAGAATACAACACTTAGACAATATGCAAAGGATTTTGAAGGGTTTTCCACTGTATTGACACAACTAGCAAAACATATTACAATTTAGACTAAGGATACACACTTAGCTTTTCGGCTTCCCGTGTCAAGAATTTCCAGCCAACCCTTCTAAATGATCACAAAAATCCTTTTATAGAGACAAGGATACAATGAGAAAAAGATCATTTAGGTCAAAAACCCTAAACCTAACCAATCAAATCCCAAAAATTTGAAGGAGAATAAAATCTGATCTCTTTGTACCTCTGCAAGACAAAAATTATCTAGTAATGCCTCAAAATGTAAACTATAATGACCATCATGCATTACCAAAAACTCACCTAGCTGAAAATGAAATGGATCCTTAGCTTTATCTGTATGGGATACTTCAATGATTAAACAACTTGGCTCCTTAATAATGTCTCCATGAATCAGATCATGAACCAAGTACAATTTTTTTTTGCAAACATTGTGACACAAGGACAACTGGTCCATACCATCATTTTTATCAAGAAGTTTGATGTCCTTATCACTATCACAATCACTATCATATTCATCAGAAGAAGGAAGAGAAAGTGAACAAGAAACTTGTTCATTACTAGAATCTTCATGACAGGACAACACACTGTCATGGTCTTCATTCACTTCTTCTGCAAACTTACCAATGAGGGGGATTCATGCAAACATGAATCATTGTCTTCATTATTTTGAACACATGCCTCATTATTAGTGTCAAAACATATATCAATTGGATACCACAAAGTAAAATCCACATTTGAGGCATACCTCTGAAAATCAACTTCTAAGAGGTTTGAGATTTCTTCACTGCTTAGTCGATTTTGGATTCCATGTTCATCTTCTTTGGTTTCTTGTTTGATGCTATAAATTTCCTTCTTGTCTGGAACAGGGGCTGCAAACTCTTGGCTCATATCATTTTGTGCACATCCATTACTGCAACAACTTTATCTGCATCATATCTATCCTTTTTTTGTTGTTTGCACAAATATCTCTTATATTGAGATAATAAGATTGTTCTCTTATGTTGATAGAAAGAGGGGTCTACAAACTTAATAGAAACATTATTTATTGTAGACTCTTCTTCAACATGTTGACATCCACCAAACTCACTGTTAGCATGATAACTAGCATCATCAGCACAAAAGGAAACAACATCATCATGTTTATTTGCACTAGGTTTTTCACAAGGAAACCTTACTATCATATCCCCAAAATCTAATTTTAGATCCACAACTAGTCCATGATCATCACAAGAACTCATACCCTAATCATTCTCACCAAAATTTTCATACTTATACAAATTCTCTATAACATTTTGAGTATCAAAACAAAAATCAACAAGGCCTAACATTTGTTGACTATATGGATGTGTACACTTACTATATTCAATTGTCAACAAATTAGAGATCTCATTACTGCTAAGAGAATGAGAACTTAACTCATCTATATGCATTTCCTCTTTATGATCAGAAAAATTGCACAATTTATATCAGATCTTCATCATTCTTATTGCTAGAAGAACACACCTCCTTACTCGGTAAAGAATCATGAGAAATGATGTCCTAATTTTTCAGCATTGGTTCACACAAATCCCGAGACAAGTCATCCTTAATATCTTCATCAAAATCTTTACTCAAATAATTTTGACTTTCAAATTTAGACATCTCTGAATCAGTAGAAGACCTTGTATACAATGATTCTAATTTTTGATCACTACTATAATCTAAATGTCCTTTTGACATAACTTTATCATTCTAAGAAACATTCTCATCTTTAAACATAGGATGCTCTAGGATACTATTTGTATTATTTCTTTGTGGATGATCCTTTTACAACTTATCCCATTCATCATCATCAGAAAACTCTTCTAAGAACAACCACTTAAAGTCAGTCAATGAGGAGACACATTTTGGGGGTAAACTCAAGTACCAATCTGCTGTAATCCCTTTGAGGGATCTCCCAAAAAGCTTCATGCTGAGATCTTCATCATAAATCTAATATTCTACAACAAATTTGAAGAATGCTAGGACATGTTTAAGTGCTGATTCAGACTGATCATCAAAGATTGGAATTAAATCAATGAACTCACTAGGGAAAGAAATTAGGGATCCATGAACATGATCACAACTTAAAGCTCTATCCATCCTACTGAAACAAAACCTTTTAGGCTGGTCTATTTGCTGATTATCCATTTGATTTAAAACAAGATGGGAACCATTCATCTTATTTTGTCTTTACAAGAGGTATACCAAAACATTTAAACCTCTATGATAGTAAATTTAAAGTTCCATGACAAAATATTCAGCATGGAAACATGAAACTATTTTATGTTACTCTTCCCTTCTTACTAGTGTTGAAACACTTGATAGGGAACAAAATATTTTATAGCTGATCTTATGGAAAAACACATGAAGATAAAAAATACTTGGAAGTTTAGAAATTGAAACTCAACTTGCTAGCTGGAAAGCCTCTGAATCTAAAATTTGCTTTGCTGAAACAATTGTGGAGCCGCCACCTCCTTGAAGAGGACAAACACCTTAACCATTGAAAACTCCTTTTGTATCTCTTTCCATCAACACAACAAACTTCAAAAGGGTATAGAACATGTTTATCATGACTGGAAATATATCATTACATGCACTGATCAAACAAAGAACTTAGAGTCACCACGAACAATTGGGTGAGATAATTTGAGCTTTTAAAACTGACTCTTATACACTTCAATGGAAACCATTGGATAAATAATAAGCCAGCCAGGAGTCAAGCTCTACTCGTACCTACATTATTTATAACTGATTTATAACATTAGAGATATCAACTGATTGAAATAGGCAAGCTAGGAGTCCAAGTCAACTTGGGAACCTACACTATTTAATCATTATTATAATCTCGATTCCCCAGCAGAGTCACCATTTTGTTGGTTCCTAGATAAGATTTTACACTCCATGAGACACCAATATACCTAAGACTGATTTTGAGAATGGTCAGTTTCAAATATGGGGAAATCTGTAGGTAACTAGACCAACTATAGGGACAAGACTACCCTCTGCACTTCTGGCTCTGTAGAACCAAGGCAGGTGCACCTAATCTAGTATAATAGAACACTTCTTTACAACACCAGGACTAGATTGAAAAAAGAAGATAATAGCAAGAAATTACTAAATGATAACCAGTCATTCATTGACTCTCTATTGCTATGATATAACTGAGGCCAAAATACAAAAAATTGAAAGGATAGAAAGGATAGAAAGGATAGAAAGGATTTTAACTTCATTTCTTGTAGAATGTAAACAACCATGCCAAACTAGCATCAGTACAGGAGATAATGATTTCTAATCAGTGCCTTGTCCATTGGGCAATATATCTGAGATAGATATAGAATACAAGAACACAAATTCTAAGCCATAAACACAATAAACCAGATTCATACACTGCTTACAAACATCCTTTTAGTTGAACCAAATGAATCTATGTTTATTTCAGAGACTTTTAACTTGATCCTAGATCAAGGCTGAGAAATAAAACACATACACAGATAAACTTTGAGCAATGAATCAAAAAAATCAAAACTCAAGAAGCACAACCAAAGGAGAGATCTGAAATGAAAACTGCATTAAGTATAAGGATTCAAACTCCTGTATTACAAACTACTCCAGAATACAACACTTAGACAATATGCAAAAGATTTTGAAGGGTTTTCCACTGTATTGACACAACTAGCAAAACATATTACAATCTGGACTGAGGATACACACTTAGCTTTTCAGCTTCCCATGTCAAGAATTTCCAACCAGCCCTTCTAAATGATCACAAAAATCCTTTTATAGAGACAAGGATACAATAAGAAAAAGATCATTTATGTCAAAAACCCTAAACCTAACCAATCAAATCCCAAAAATTTGAAGGAGAATGAAATCTGATCTCTTTGTACCTCTGCAAGACATTCCCAGGAATAATCAACTACTTCCTTTGAAAAAGATCAAATCAGCAATAAAGCCATTGAAATAATCAACAAATCTGATATCTTTGTGAACCCAAGAAGAATCTTTGCAAGGAAAGCCAAATTGCCAAAAATTTGATCTTTCCCCTTTCTCGGATTTGTAAATTAGTCACATCTGAAATGAAAAATCTTCACCAAACTCTGATTCCAAAAATACCAGTCATTACTACTTCTATGAGTTTGGTCAAAACTGAAAACAAACACCACCATTGGATAACTCATTTCGAGCCAATTCCGAAAACATATAATATGTCCATATTGGGATAAACATTAAGCCCTAGAGATCATTTTTCATGAGCAGCCTGTTTTATTTTAATTTTATAATTTTACTATATAGTTCAAACTATATCATTTATTTTAATTCATTTTCTACAGACCTTGAAATTTGAGGTGGGCCCACATGCCACATGGCATCACCTGATTCATTTACTGGTCCACCTCATCACCATGTCATACCTGTCATCACACCCTCTGCCACTTGTCATATTTTGGTTTGTCTGCAAACTCCACTCGGGTGCCTGACTATACCAGCCCGCCACATGGTGATCTCCAATTGGTCTATACCACTGATTGGGTGCCAATCTACAACCTCACCTTGCGACACATGTCAACACATCGCTAAAGTGCCAAGGTTAACTGTCGTGCATCTCTACATCTCAAAAATAATGACATCCACTGGATTGGCATGCATCTCGAGGTGACCAACCAACTATGCATCCTCTGCTTTGTCACTGGTCCCTTGCCACATGTCACATTCTGGTTGGTTCATTGATCCATCTAGGCATCAAACTGCACCTCTTTGTCATGTCATCGAAAAGCCACGTGTTAGCACATCGCTGAAGTGCTATGGTATCTTCCTTATAGCGGATCAATGACAATCATCGATCTGGGCACATAACTCAAGGTGTCAAACAAACCTGCATATCAACATTATGTCAAAATTTACTTTACTTGTGTGATTGGGGCCTGCAATCCATGTACCATCCACTTATCCACCTTGGTTTCCACATATATGAGAAAGCTCCTTTGACTTGCGTCCACACTTGGACACTTCTTTAGTGTGCATCACAACATTTGAATAGCTATTTATTCTAACCCACTGTGAATGTGGGACAAATCTTCTTATTAGAAATATAACTCTTACCCTTCAAAATAATATTCTGTAGTGCGTGCCGGCTGGTACGCACTACCTAGGCCCACGCAAGCTTGAGAGGCCCCCACACATGAAGTCCTCCCTCCTCTTCACTTTATCTATCCCCCAAGTGTATTTTCTTTTAAAGATCCTAATTATGCAAACCCAGGTGCATGTGGGATTAAAAACTACAATGCAGCCTGATTTTAACCGTTCCCTATGGCCTGGCCTGTAACCTTGCCCTTTGTCTTTATCTCATTTGGGACTGTGCGCAAGAGAAAAGCCTAGCAACACCGAATGCAAGCCCATTCTTCCTCCTTCCTGGTGCCTACCACTTCCCATTTGAAATGCAAACATATATAATAGATGCATTCAACATTATTATTGCATATACAACTAGTGCGTTGGGTGAACACAAGGTATAATAACCTCCCACAATCTCAGGCTTCCCCCAAATCAAAGTATGTAGCAGTCCCTTTCCTTCTTGAAAATAAATAATCCCTATAAAAATGTATGTTGCTGTGCTAAATACGACACACCAAAAGGAAGGAACTTTGAGTTGTCCTTGAAAAGCTCACGCAAGCCTTATAAATTCATAGCTCTTTACTAAAATTTGCAAACATATCGCATGCTTTGTTAGGTGCATGGAGAAGTGTCTTGGTGCATGAGGGAGGAGGGAGACCTCTGGCAATCTTCACAAAGTCCTTGGCAATGAATTTGGTGTGCTCAGTCATTTATAAAAAATAATGCATGACACCAACTTGGTTCTTACACAAGCTTGGGGACATTCACGTGGACTCTAATGTATGCACAACACCCTCCACGTATGCTGGTAGCTCAAGCTCCCTTGTAAAACAACAGTCCCCCCCTTTTCTGTCTTCAATCGTGAGTGGCTGGCATAATATCAATGGAAGTGTGCCATTCCTCTGCAAGAATTTGTGCACACATCCCTCCACATTCATGTTCACAACCTTAAGAGATTCAAATACAAAATGCATAAAAATGAAGAGCCTCAAGGAACTTTTGCGCAAATGAAGCTCCATCCTGGTCATTCTCATTGTCCACCACCACTACTATTGGATATATCAGATATATTACCATTGATTAGTGTTCTACTATTGTCAACCCTTACAATTGGAGGTCCTCCTAGCCTTGATGCCATCTCTTGTAAGAATGAGGCCCATTGCCCTCCAATGCATGCACTAATCTCATCAGCTAGTTAGAAAGGAGGAACATATGAAGTTTGCTTGACTTTGCTACATTGATATAAGGCCACTAAATGTCTCTCTTAAATAGGTTGATGCCCTCTGAAGTGACCTCCCATAAGGGGAAAAGGTACTGATTTAACCGTGAACTCCAATATGATAGTGCATCAACAATGGAGTGAAGATATGTGGTTGATTGAGTATTTATTACTAGAAATAATTTTTCTTTCTCAACAATCCCTCAAATATGATCAAAAAGGCTGGACCACATATTTTGAACAGATTCAAACAATTGTTAGATAAATAAATAAAAACTTGACTTCAACAACCTTTGCCAAGTTGCCAATTTTGAATAAAACGAGGTAGACTGGACCCCAAGCGGGTCCAGCCTAAATTTTTTTTGAACTCAAACAACCGACCTTAAAAACATCCAGAACGACTGGCATCTGCGAACCGATCTGACTCAGTTAATTGAATATTCAAAAACTTCAATTTTTACCATTTCGCCAGTCACCAAATTTGATTAAAATACCTCTAATCACGCTATCAAATCACTGATGAAAACTTATTTTTGGAAGTTGAAAGTTGGTGAATAGAAACTTTGTAACATATATAAACACCATGTCAGATGAATTTTCCTAAAAATGAACGAGGTGAGAGATTTTAAAACTTTGAAAAACACCGTTCAGAATCGCCGGCAAACACAGACTGAAAATCACTGCCAACTACCCTGGAAAGAGATGGATGAAAAATATCGAATGATGAGCTGAGGGCACGCCATTTGTTCTGGCAAAAAATTCATATGCAGGGATCGCAACAAAACAATCACCAACTGGAGATGAGCATCTGACCAAAAACTATGAATTTCCAAAAACACTTACTTTACAAAGTTATGCTATCCGCACTTTTTATCATTATTTTACACCCTTTTTTGTCTGACCTGGCAATCCAATCAAATGAAACTTTCATGGTCTGAAACCCTGGATATATGATCTTTGTTATGCATAGAAAACAAGGCTACAATTAGAATTTTGCAGTGATCAACCGATCATCCAAAAATAAACTTCAAAGTTGGCCACTTATAACATTCTGAACTGAAAGGCAGTAAAACAGTAGAAGTTGCATTTGGAATTGACCCTAGAAAGTGATCAATCGGATTCGTCATAGTCTAAAACTTATCAAGGTGAGTCAATTTCATGCCTACATTATGGATCAACCTTCAATTATGTTTGACCATGAACCAGGCGCAAATGGCAAGACCCCAAAGTAGGCCACTCAAAAAACTAAATTGTGCACTGCTGGAGAAACCTAGCAATCTACAAACGGAATGGCTCCAGCAAACATGTCAAACAGGCATATGGGGGCCTGAAAATTGGTGTGGTACTTCTTTCTCATGCCTATAGCATGATGCAACATTCCTTTTTTCATGACCATCGACCAAGCATTAGATGCAAGCCTCCAAAGTAGGCCCTTTAGTAAAAACTGAATAGGATGCAAAGGGCAGATTTGAACACTGGCCTCCAAATGGGTACCCTCAAAACTTGTTGGAACTGAATTCTAAAAGTTGTAACCAACTATATATGCCAAATTAAAGGCGAGGAACACATGTCCCAAGCACTATGCCATGAAAATCAACAGACCTATCTTTGCATGCACTTGAACTTAGGTCTTTTTAAACTGTTCTTTTGAAGCACTGAACATTGCCCTAGGAAAATGTTTGATTATGGGCTCAAAACTTGATAGATTTTTCAGAGTACCAACAACCCTACAGCTCCTTTAACACGCACATAGCACAAAACAAGTGTGCAACACAACCCCTATTAAATGGTGCATAAGGGTAGGCTTGGAAACTCCCTCCACACCCTGCACACCCCCACTAAACTCTACATAATTTCTAACTTTTATTTGGGCCTGCAAGTGCGTCACCACCATGGAGTGCGAGTAGCTTCCTTTGTGGAGGCTCACGCAACTCCAAAGGAGTGTGTGCAATCCTTCCTCTTTGGAATATATATTTTGCCCTACCTTTGAAGCATAGCTACATGAAAATGGAAAGCAAGGGCAACATAAAAGGAAAATATAGGTGCCAACATAAACAAAGATATGTGCAGTGAAGACGACATGCATACAAAAAAAAAGGTATAAGTGTATGCTGGAAGGAAACGGGTTTACATAGCAGAGGAGAGGATATGCACATTAGAGGAAAATAAGTGCAATATAAAATGAAGGATGGCGTAACTAGTTAAAAGGGAGATGGCAATGAACTTCTAAAAAAATGAGGCAAGTTGGCCCCAAAGTGGGTTCGACTAATTTTTTTTTTCGATTTTAAGTAACTTGGCCTTAAAAGTGATCTCAGTGATCAGTTCTGGCAACTGGAAGTAATTTGGACAACGCCGGATATTTAAAAAACTTGACTTTTTAACTTCACCGAAGTTGCCAAATTGAATAAACTGCTTCTAGTCGCACTATTAAAACACTAATCAAAACTTATCACTGGACGTTGAAACTTGGCAAACATGAAATTTTTAACATAGAAAACCATTCCATTAGGCGGATTCCTCTAAAGATGAACATGGTGAAAGATTCTAAAACTTGAAAACCCCTGTTTAGATTTGTTTTGTAAGCGCAAATTGGAATTACTGGGAACAACCTCCGAAGGAGATGCACCAAAAATATCAAATGATGAGTTGAAGCTGAAACACTTGTTTTGGTAGGAGACTCAAGTAAAAGGAAAACAAGGAATAAAACCCCATATGGAAACAAGCATCCAACATCAAGATATGAATTTCAGAAAATGGTCACTTGTGAAGTTTATTCTATCCGCACTATTCATCATCATAAAACACATTTTGTTTGGCCTTGCAAACCTATCAAATGGAACCCACATAGCCTGAAACCTTGGGTGTAGATTATATGTCATATGTATAAAACAAGGCTACCATAAGATTCCCAAAGTGACCAACTGATTATCTAGAAATAATCCTCAAAGTAATGCCCTCAGAACATCTTGAAATGAAAAATAGTGAAACTATAGAAATTGCATTTGGAATTGACTGAGGAAAGGGGTCAAATGGAATGGTCATGATCTAAAACTCATCAAGGAGACTCATTTCCATGTCTACAATATAAACCAATCTTCAATTCCTCCTGATCACTAATTGGGTAAAATTTGCATGACCTCAAAGTAGGCCACTTAAAACTCTTCATTCCCACATTCAGTAAAACTGAATAAAATGCAAATAGAAAGGCCTTAGTAAACTGATCATACAAACTTACCAGAATCTGAAAATGGGCATGGAGATTCACCCTCATGCTTAAAATATAGTGAAATAATCCTTATGCCATGAATATCAACCCGGTGTTAGATGTAAACCTCTAAAGTAGGTCATTTAGAAATAACCAAACAAAATGCAAAGTGCAGATTTGGGCACTGACCCTCAAATGGGTACCTCTGAAACATATCAGAACTGAATTCTAAGAGTTGAAAACAACTGCATATGCTAAATGATAGGTGAGAAACACATGTCCTACACCCCATCATATGAAAATCATTAGGCCTTCTTTTTCTTACACTTGAACAAGAGTTCTCTAAAATGATCTTTTGAAGCATTGAAATGAGCCTTAGGGAAAAATTCAAAGCATAAAATCTAAAATCTACCCAAAATTTTAGAGTCCCAACAAGCCCTAAAGGTGGAGGAGAAGCTTAAGAAGAAGCATGACTCAAATAGTAGGGGCAAAGGTAGAGGGAGAGATGGTAGAAATCAAAGAGGAGGCTTTGGAGGAAGGAACTTGGAAGACAGAAACCAAGGTGAATCCAAGATCACATAGAACCAAGGAGAATCAAGAAACAGTAGAGGGGGCTACAATAGAGGATGAGGCCCTAATAAAAACTCAAGGGGAAGATCCAATAGTCATGGAAGAGGATCTTATTTCTCATATATGAAATGCTATAACTATCACCAATATGGACACCCTACATATAGGTGTTCGGAAAAGAGATCACCATCCCAAGGAGGAGAGAAGAGAGCAAAATTTATGCAAGAAGAGTCTTCAAGCAACAATACAATAGAGGTGGCATTGGATTTAGAGATAGGGGAGAAGTTGATAATTAGGAAAACATTCATAAACGAGCCCATCAAAGAGGAACCAAGTTAGAGAAGGTCCTTGTTCAGAGTCAAATGCAAGATTCTAGGTAAAGTTTTCAGAGTTATCATAGGTTTTGGCTCTACTAATAACATCATTTCCATGGAAACAATATAAAAGCTTAAATTATAAAGAATCCCTCATACTAACCCTTACAGAGCTACCTGGTTGAATAAAGATCAACATGTGTTAGTTAATGAGAAATCTTGGGTAGAGTTCTCTATAGGGAGATACAAGGACAAGGTGTTGTGTGATGTCTTACCCATGGATTCTTGCCATCTTTTTTTGGGATAACCTTGGAAATTTGATATATTTTTCATACATGATGGGGCCAAGAACTCATATACCTTTAAGAAGGATGGGGTGACCTTCAAGATTTAGTCAATCTTGGAAGAAGGGGAAGTAAAGAAAGGAGGTCCCAATATAATCTTAGTGAGAGAAAAGGAGTTTGTGAAGGCACTAGAAGAGGTAGATGGAGTAGGATTTGCCTTAGTACTAAAGCCTAAAGATGAAAGGGTAGACAAGAAAGAAAATATACCTTTAGAGGTACAAGAATTGTTGCAGAAGTACAAGGATATTGTTAGTGATGGTTAAACATCTACCCTACCCTCTGAGAGAGCCATTAGTCATCAAATTGACTTTATACCAGGAGCCTCACTCCCTAATAAAGCATCCTATAAGATGACCCCACAATTTTTTTTTGAAATTGCTAAACAAGTCCAAGAGTTTCTTGGCCAAGGCTTGATTAGAAAGAGCATAAGCCCATGTGCTATTCCCATAGTCTTAGCCCAAAAGAAAGGTGGTACTTGGAGACTTTGTATAGACCCTAGGGCCATAAATAGGATTACCATAAGGTATAGGTATCCTATCACTAGGATTGAAGACCTAATGGATTGCTTAGGGGGGGCAAAGTATTTTTTCAAAGATAGACCTTAAAAGTGGATACCACCAAATAAGGATAAGAAGGGAGATGAGTGGAAGACAAATTTTAAGACCACTGAAGGACTCTATGAGTGGATTTTTATGCCATTTGGATTATCTAATGCTCCAAGCACCTTTATGAGACTAATGAATGAAGTATTGAAAGACTTCATAGGAAAATGGGTTGTTATGTATCTGGATGACATCTTGGTGTTTAGTAAAACAAAGGAGGATCATCTCAAGCATCTATAGATGGTAATGCAAAGGTTGCATGAGGAGAAGTTGACTATCAACCTAGAAAAGAATGAGTTCTTGAAGCAAGAGTTAGTGTACCTAGGCTTTGTGATCTCTAAAGGGAATTTGAAGATGGACACAAGAAAGGTGGAGGAAATCTTAAAATGGCCTACACCTAAGTCTTCTATAGAGGTTAGAATTTTTCATGGCCTAGCACAATTTTATAGAAATTTTATTAGGCAATTCGGTGAAATATGTGCACCTATTTTGGATACCATCAAGGGAGGTATGAAGATCAAATCCAGTGGAATGAGAAAGCTGAAAAGGGGTTTGAAACCTTGAAAAAGAGAATAGCCACCCAACCAATATTGGTACTTCCTAGTTTTGATAAACTATTCAATGTTGAATGTGATGCCAGCCACACTGCCATTGGAGTAGTCCTAAGTTAGGAAGGAAGACTAGTGGCCTTTCATAGTGAAAATATAAGTGATGTAAAGATAAGATAATCCTCCTATGATATCAAGTTATATGCACTAGTGCAAGCATTAAGGAAATGGAGACATTATCTCCTTCCTAAAGAATTTGTGGTCTACACTGAAAACCAAGCTTTGAGTTTCCTTAAATCACAGGACAAACTAAGTCATAAGCATATGAAGTGGGTGGAATATATCCAAGCCTACACCTTCACCATCAAGCACAAGAAGGGACTCCAAAATAAGGTGGCAAATGCATTGAGCAGAAGATTTCTCACAGTCCAAGAAATCTAGTTAAGGAGCATTAGCATAGATAGTTTCAGAGAGTTTTATCCAGAAGATGATGAATTTTTAGTAGCTTACAAGGTGTGCAAGGACTTCTAAAATCATTTACATGGTGAGTACTTTGAATATACTATTCAAGATGGTCTTTTGTTTAGGGGAGGACAACTCCGTGTACCTAAAGGTTCAATGAGAGACAACCTAGTACAAGAGAAACACAATGGTGCACTAAGTAGACATTTTGGTGTTCACAAGACCTTAGAGTTGATTAAAAGGTATTACTATTGGCCAAAGATGAATAGGGATATCCAAAGGTATGTAGAAACTTGCATAGTCTATCAAAAGGCTAAGGGGACTTCATCTAATATAGGGTTGTATCAACCCCTCCCAATTCCAAATAGGCCTTGGGAGTGCCTTAGTATGGATTTTGTAGTTGGACTTCCTAAGAAAAAACATGAATTGGATAGTATCTATGTGATAGTGGATAGGTTTAATAAGATGGATCAATTTGTGCCATGTAAGGCCACCCATGATGTATGCTATATAGAAAATATCTTCTTTAGAGAAGCAGTGAGAATCCATGGTCTACCTATAAGCATTGTATCAAACATAGACTCTAAGTGTATGAGTCATTTCTGGAAGACCCTATGGAAAAATATTGGTACAAATATTTCCTTCAGCTCTGCATATCATCCACAAATGGATGGACAGACTGAGGTACTTAATAAGAGCTTAGGGAACCTCTTAAGGTGTCTCACCAAAGAGTATGGACAAACATGGGATTATTTACTTGCTCAAGAAAAGTTTTCTTACATGGGATTAGCAACTTGGGTCCTCAATATAGAGTTTCAAAAGTTAGGAATAGATCCTAACTTGATTCCATCAAATGGACCATAATTTCTTTTTGTTAGGGGAGAATGGTGTAGGAGGACCTAGGGTGAAAAACCCTTCTTTGTTTTGTTTTTGTTCTCTCCTAGTTTCTTAGGTGGATTAGGAAGATTTTGAAGTGATTAGGGTTGTTAAGTTAAGATTTGGAAGCCTTTGGTTCATCCACTCCTTTGTAATGTCCTAGCAGATAATATGAGTCAAAAGGTGGCATGAACCCTCTAGATGTTTAGGAGGTCATTCTTGAATTTTTTTGAGTCCTAGGAAGTGAATTTAGGGTTTAGGTGAGATAGCCATGGTTGCAAAAACAAGTAAAATCAAATTGGCTAAGAGATGTGAAAAAGTTTCTCAAAGAAAATTTGCAACTTTGCAACTTTTGAAAAGTTGCTCGACAACTTTGTCCAAAAGTTAGCTTTCGACCTAAAGGGTGAAATGGGTCAGTTGGAGAAGTTGATTTGAAGAGGGGAAGACTATTTAAGAACTTCCATGGAAATATCTCAGGGTTGGATGACTTTTTGATTGTATTTGCATTGATTGTAAAATTGTAGACAGTGACTGTAACTATTTAGAATCATTTTGGATTGAATAGATTTGCATATTGAGTAGATTGTTTGGATTTTAAATGTAATTAGTTCCTTATGATAATCTAATAACTCTATGTGAAGAGAGTTTTTTTCAAAGTTTCCATTTTGTATCTTCTTGTTAATTTTCTTTATAGTTGTAGTTCACTGGTCCAGTCCTGGACTATACATAGAAAATGGCCTCTCAAGCTTCTTAGATCCATGTAAAACAAAATGGGTCTGGATGGAATGTTAGAGGGGTCATTTTACATATCTATTTTTTTTAGGAGTAGAAGTGATAGGATTGAATTTTGAGCTATTTGCCTAGGCGAGCTTGGCCATAGCCCGACTAGGGAAATAGAGTAACAAAGACCAAGATAATGCAAGGTTGGATTTGCAGAAGAAATCCAAGGGTTGGATAATGTTTAAAAAGTATTGAAATGACCCTCTAAGTAGTGGTGGCACCTAGTGATTGGATTTCATCAGTTAATGAAGACAAAATTAGAGTAAAGAGCAATTAGCCCTATTTTTAAGGATTGAGTCCCTAATGGTGGAAAAGTACTGTACGTAAGACTTGGAGAATCCTCAAAATGAAAATCTTTAGTGTTTTTGAAAAGGGCATCTAGATCCTAGATTATTTTTGGGGGTTCTTAACCAAATTTGTGAGATAATCCAGATTTTGTGCCTGGATAGGGCTATAAGGGGCATCTAGGCCTAATTCCTAAATTTTAGGAACTCGATGAGAAGGTGATTGAATAAAGGTTCCAAAACTTCAATATAGTTTGAAAATGATCTAAACTGATTAAAATTAAACCTTGAAACTCTTGTGAGAAAGTTGTCTTAGGTTGGTAGAAAACACCATGTGGAATTCAGTGAGCTTTGAAAGGTCTTAGTGATAGGGTGGATCTTGGTTAGAGGGGTAAAGATATTAGTGACTTGACCTTAGGATTAGGGTTGGAAAAGTCCCTAAATAGGTCCATTGAAGAGGCATTAAGTGAGAGTCAATTTGACTCCAAGTGAGAACCACCACTCCTATCAGCATTGACCCCTTCCACCCAAAACCCTCAAATAATAGAAGTTGGAGAAGAAAGAAGAAGAAGTACCATAATAAAAATAGTAAAAAATACTTTTTTAGTAGAGGAAGATGATATGGTGACTCATGTGGCTATGTTATCCAAAGATACAACCATTCAAATGGAGAACAATTCTAGAGAACTACCAAGAAGACCATGTTATGTTGTTAAAGAAGTGTGATGAGTTGTACATGGACAATGAAATTTTAAAGGAGCAATTAGAAAATTACACTATGTTTCTCCCCCCTTCCACATAGGTAGAATAGGTTAGCATAAATTCCTCAATGCAAATAGCTCCTAAAGAGACCATTGTCCTTGAAGAGGCTATGAAACCTTTGAGTGAATATGAAAGGATAATTGAAGAGTTAGAAGTAGATGTAGAGGAAGTAAAGGCACCAGTTTTGATAAAATGTGTTAATAACCTAATGTAGCATCTTTATCATAGGGTTAGTAAATTGAAGCATTTGTTGTAGTGAATGTAAGTTATAGTTACTTGTTATAAACAAAGTAGTTATGGTCTAGTTTTATTTCTATTTTAAAACCCTTGTATAAAAGATGACACCCAAGGACAAGTATAATGGAAAAGTTAGAGATTGTGGTTCAATTTAGGGATCTTCCCCTCATTTTTATGCGGATTAAAGATACAATAGAGAATTTTGTATCATTATTACCCTTATTTGAAGGGAAAGAGTAGTTGGTTAAGTTAGAAATCCACTAATACTTGATATTGTGGATAAGAACAAAAAATTGAAGAGTTTGGAGAAATGGACATTCAAATATGATTTGATTGTCCCAATAGTGTAGACATTAATTATTGATAATGGAGAAAATGAGATTGAAAATTTTAACAACATAGATGATAAAATTATTGGGTTTTAAATTGGTTATTCAAAGTAATAGATAATGAAGCAATTATAGATGCCCAAAGGAGAGAAGCAATAGGCCAAATTAAACAGTTGCAAAAGTTATAATGGCCTAATGAGTTGGATGTGGTTAAATGGGAACACGAGTTCTTAAAAAAGATGAGTTAGTAAGATAATGTGGCCTTAAAATTTTGAAAATTTAGCTTTTTGTGGAATTAGTTGTGCCTATGGTGATAGGGCCATATATAAACTCTATAGTGGTTGATCAATTATTTGTATGGAAACCTTACCTAGATTAGTTATACCACGAATGCACCACATAAATAGGAATGAAGATAAGAAATAATATAAAGGAAACTAGATGTGCCTATTCCCCTTGTTTGTTCCCAATACCTTTTTTGTTCAAGTTCTACATGCAGGTTGCAGAGGACACACCATCAAGTTTTCAACTTCATTCTTCAATGGTTGCAAGATTAGATCTTCTATTTATATAGAGCATTTAGAGCTGATACATTTATCAAGAATCTTGGCCTTGTTGGAGATTAGTTAGATAGAAATAGAATCTTTTATCTTATAATTTGGTCTTGTAAATGATTTAAAGCTTGCGTGCATCCTTTGTCCTATAAAAGGATACTAGGATCATATTTTGCTTCTTTTGAAAATATTATCTATAGAGAGCATAATAGAATAGTTGTTGTTTTACAAAAGGTTATAGTTAGAATGTATTAAGTCGTATGAATTTTCAAATGCAATGGTGAGTTTGAACAAAAAAGTTGTTATTTGTCATTAAATTATGTCCAAATTGTGTCCAGACATTTATATGAATTCAATATAAAGTATAGTTGGGCTCATATGTCCATTATTTGTGGATTTGTGTCAATTATTTTTGGCTTTATTTCAAGGAAAGGATCAAATGCTTAAAATTATTAACAAAATGTAGGAATAGAGTTTTAATTTTATAAGAAGTGGGAATGGAGTTCAAACTTTATAAGAAGAATGTATGACAACATGGGTTTAAAATAGATGTAAGATGTTATCTAGCATTTTAGTTTTCCATTTTTTACTTTGTCGAATAAAATTGATATGATTCATTTCATTTGACTCCTTTATCTAATGGAATAAACACTAGTCCTGAATGTTCTTAGGGTTACAATTAAGAAGCAATTCAAAATATAATCAAATTTCATTTTTTGTTTTAGGAGTAGGAGAACTTTAGTACTTTACCCCAATTGTTGATTAATGATACATGCCAAGTAAATTTATCAAAGGAGAGTTATGCTTATTTCCCTTGGCATAATTTCATTGGGAAATCTACCTTGTTTTACATGCATATTTGTAGAGTGTTAAGTTTCAATATTGTTTAAGTGTACATCCACCTAATTCTAGCAAAGATTAAAATGAAGAAGGCTTGTAGGCCTTGTTCATTAGCCACATATCCTAGGTATTTTTTTATAGGGGATGGAAAACCTTAGGATTATCTAGGACATCAATTGGAGACACTAACACCACAAAGGCCCTCCACAACTAGACACCTTTTAGAATGATGAAGATATAGTCAAATATATCAAATCAAGAAGAAATATACCTCTTGGAGACCATAATGTTGGTTTTGCAATAGAAATTAATATTGTTTCCTATTTTGGAGAGGATGCCAAGCCTTTTACCCATAAAATAATAGAAAATCTACATAGGTCTTCTAGTGAAAACTACTATGCGACACTATTAGACTTAGGAAAAGTAAAAATAAAGGACATATCAAAGGAAAAAACCTATGAGGCACTTAGGGATGGAAGGATTCACATTCTCCCTTGAACATATTCTTATGATAAATCTCCCATGTTGGTTAAGAACACAATAGAAGAAAATTTGGGAATAAAAGAACTTAAAATCATACACTTGGTAGAATCATTGATAACAAAATAAAGATAAATATTTATCAAATTATCTAAAGAGAGTCAAGTTAATTTCACTTGGTCTTATACAAAAATACTTGGTCTTGATCTTGATTTGGTTATGCATCATTTGACTTTAGTGGTGGAGGCAAAACTTGTTAAGAGGAACTTGAGAAAGATGCACCTATAAGTGGCACTCTTGGTAAAAGCACAATTAGAGAAGCTATTGGATGTTGGATTCATTAAACCCATTGATTATAAAAATTTGATATCAAATCTTGTACCACTATCCAAGATAGCTAAGGACATTTGTGTGTGTAAAAAATATAGAGACCTAAACAAGGCTTGTCTAAAAGATTAATTTCCCTTTCCCAACATTAACATTATAGTAGACTTAACAAAAAGACACAAGATAATATCCCTCATGGATGGTTTATTGAGCTATAATCAGATCAAGATTGCACATAAGGATGAAGCAAAAATAACATTCACATGTCCTCGATGAACTTTTTGTTGGAACACCATGCCCTTCAATTTGAAGAATGTTGGAGCTACTTATCAGAGGGCCATGAGCACTGTCTTTCACAACATGATGCATATACTAATGGAATACTATGTGGATGAATTATTGAGGAAAATATTTACTAAAGTGGCTCACTTGGAAGTTTTGGATAAGATCTTTGGCAGGCTTGAGAAATACAAAGTGTTCTTAAACTTGAAGAAATGTATCTTTGGAGTTATGGAGAAGGATAAATTCACCAACCTCAAGACTAGTAAGGAGGAACTATCCCTTGTGCCACCAAACTTAACTTGTTCTCTATTAAGATAGGGGATTATGATAACTAAATGATGAAAGCCTTTTAAACCAACCAACACATGGAATGTGATAAACTAAAATAACTTTTCAATACTAGGAAATAACAATATTTTAACTACTAAAAACAAGAAATCTAACCACCACAACTAATTGTCTAACTCCACAACCTCATTTCCTTAAACACCCATGTGGGTTAAGAATGATAAAATAGATTCAAGATGTATGCATAACAAACGTTCATCTAGTACAAGTAGAGTACCAAAATTATGATAGAAAATATAGAAACTAACTAGAATGACATAAAAAAAATAATGCAAATAACAAAGCATGGAAAAGAGTAACTAGACTACAAATTAAAGATGATAGGAAAAGGAAAAATCATTAAAAAAGAAATTTGACAATATTGATGAGTTGCCTCACTTACTCTTCCCATGAAATTTGCACACACCAAAACAAATAGAAATGTTGGGTGCCTATTTGGAGACTTGCCTTAATTAGATCCCTATTATGGTGTTTCCACTTACACAATAGTCAATATAGATAAGATAAAGGGTGATATATAACTGCAAAAATAAGATAGATAAACAATAGTAGTACAAGATACAACTAAATAAATATAATATGCTTAACAAAATATGAAAAGAGGTAGTGTAGATGACCCCCCTCCACCACTAAAAAGCCAAAGCTTGGAGAAGTGAAGGAGATGATGGATACAAGATCACATGAAAGCTATTAAAATACAATAGAATTTCAAGAATATGACTATGAAACAATAAGAAATGGAGTTCAAATGTGATAGTGAAGTGAAGACCAAAGTCAAGAAATGTGCCAAGATCATGATGAAGACCCAATGGAGCTTGAAATGGAAAAAGGTCAAATATAAGCATTATTGGGTGGTGGAATCAAGAATTACAATGTAAGGGTGGTTGTGTTTAATGCTCCAAAAATACTATGCATTTCTGAAGATTCATGAGATGACTATGCACTACGCACCTTCCTATGTGGTGTGTAGGCATCCTAGGCCATCTAGGTTGGGTGGCCAAGATTTTGAGTGGGTGGTTGACAAGGAAAAATGGAGGGGTGCAAAGGGTGATGTGGGATTTCATATCTTGAGTGAATTTAGGGACATGCCATAATAGTAATTTACACGGGGTACAAATTGATGACATTACATTTTGTCCCTACTTTAGCGAGCATATCATGAAAGAGAATGTGAAATAAAGTAGAGAGAACTTACCTAACTTACTTGTGGGATTTTTTTCCACCTAGAGTTGCCCTAGTAAGAAAGCCCTAAATTGTTACTAATCCACATACAAAATGCAAGTTATAGATAAGCATGATAGATGACAAAGACAACATATAGATAAAGACCATCAATGGTACACTAGTATGGGTGAAAAGTTGTGCTATCCTAAATAGTCTTATAGTAGGGAAATTTTGATGGTGCATCGATGCAAGTAGAAAAATCTAGATAGTTTCATAATAGGGTGACTTTAGATAGTGCACTGATGTAAGTAGAAAAATCTAGATAGTTACATGATAGGGAAGATGAAGACATGCATTGCCACAAGTAGAAAATATAGATATTCATGTGATAGGGAAACTTAGATCATGTTGATATGTGTAGAAAAATATAGACATGCATACAATTAGGCAATATTTGATAAGATAGTGGATTGGCCCCCCAAAAGGAAAATGAGACAGTGGATTTATCCCCACAAAGGAAAATTCATATAAAGAATTGTGAATTTTCTAGGAAAAACAACTTGTGATGTAGAGTCAACAATGTAATGAGATAATAATACAATTAGATAAAAGAGATATACCAAGCCCCCTTAAAATGGACAACGTTACTCAACGGGATCATGAGACATTCTAAGGAGAGATGAAGATATTGTGGCATGTCAACATATGAGATGTTTCCATGGAATGTCACCCCACAACAGGTGACACATGATCTCCAAAACATCCAAATAGAGACAGGGGATCCAATAAATTTATGTCAAAACCTAGAAGAGAAATATAAATCCTCTTAGGGGTATTTAATCATGACCACTCATGGCTTGAATCTGAAGAGTAACATATGAAGGAAATGAAAATTAAAAATTTAGGTCAACATGGAAGGGAAACCTAAATGCCTCCTACACTTTGAGTGATCCCCAAATGTTGAAAAGAAGCAATTCAAGACAAATAAAATAATAATACAAAAAATAAAAGAAGGTGCACAATAGATAATTATTTATTTCTAGGTACCAATAGAGTACAAGAATCCTCCATTAGGGAACAACATTAAAATACAAGCACTGGGGAACACATGAAAAAACACTTTAAACTAAATATGTAGAATAAGGTGCTACCTTCATAGGTTGTTTGCTAGTAGATTACCATCCACTTAATTTTGATCATATAGAGAGAGGGAGGCTGAGATTACAGTGGTAAGGATGCTATGGGAGCACTAAGTTCCCCACCAACAACTATAACCAAGGATGAGATGACCTTGACATTATCATCCGAGATTTCTACTAAAGTGAGTGAGAGAGATCGTGTGAAGATTTTTCTCAATGTTGAAATATTTTTTAGAGAGGAAAAAAACAAGATTTATAGATTTTAAACAACCATGATGAGGTGCTAATGAAAAATATGCCTAATTGACCTCTACAAAAGGGTTGGAGACAAACTTGTGAGAAGCTAGAGATTGCTCCACTATGAGAATGAACGTAGAAAGATGATACATTATAGTGGAATTACAATGAAAAAACTGTGGTGTAGGAATTTGCTTGTGTTGGAAATTTGGCTGAGTAGGATATCAAGTTGTTGTCATTATGGAAACATATAATCAATATGAAGATTGCACTATGATGGTAAGCATTTATGTTAGAGCGCAAGTAAAATTGTCTAAGTATAAGCAACATTTTCCAGTCTAACTAGAGATAGTTTTGGATAGAAATGTTGATGGAAGTAGGTTCAGTGCATGCACACTTGAACATGGATACTTCTATGTATGAAAAAGACACATCTAGCAGTGCAAGTCTGTACGACATGTACGGAAGGAGTTATTGCAAGATTACTGAGATAAAGTCAAAGCCAACTTAGCAGAGTAAGAAGACAGAACAAGTATAATAGTTAAGGGATTATTTTGTTTATCAAAATAATGACTTAACCATACAAGGGATGACATCCTAGATGTTAACTCTTGGGAAGCAAAAGTTAGTTTTGTATTTTGGAAAGAGTTTATGTTTTGTAAAGCCGACTATAAAGTTATTATTCTTAATAACTTGTATAAATGTAAAAAGTATGTAATGCGAAGATATATGCATGATGTAATAAGATAGTGTAATGATATGATGTGAAGATATATTTTGTAAAAGAAAAGAAAGAAAACTTTGTATATGAAAGCGAAGAAGCTAGAAAGCTAAATCAAAATAGGAAAGCTATTTGACAATAGTGAAAGGTTATGTACTTTACCTTTTGTAATCAGATATCATTGTATATTACATGTTTGGGCAGTGAGCTCATCTTGTAATCATTCTATTCTGTAATACCAACTCTTAGCAGGGTTCAGGCTTCTAACAAGGCCTAGAGTCCTTTAATAAGGACAAAGACACTATATGTATGTAATAGACTCCTAACAGGGTCAACATCCTTAACATGATACTTTTGATTAGTGGATCAATTGTGGGTATCATCCCCACTAGATTTTTCCCTTAGCCAAGGTTTCCTCGAGAACAAACATGGTGTTATGAGTTCATTTTATTTATTGCTTTGCATGTTATTTAGTTTACTTTGTTTTGCAAGCATCAAGTTAATCTGTTATATCCATAATTGGGAAAAAGTAAAAGTTTGTAGAATATTGATTCACCCCCCCCCTCTCAGTATTCCCTATTTATAGCAATTGGTATTAGAGCTTAGTTACTTGGAAGAAAGTTATTCAGAGAAAGCCTAGTAGCTTGAGTAAGATCTCTATGGATACGGATCAATTATAGAAGAATCTTGAAGAATCTCTTGAACAGATTGACATTCTTACTGAAGAAAGAGATACTTTGAAAGGGAAATATGATGATGTGAAGAACTTCATTGAGAAGATAAAAGAAAAATTGGAAGAACTGAAATCAAAGAGAGAACCTACAATTCAAATCAAAGATTGTGATGAAATTTCAAATCTGAAGAAAGAAAATGATATTCTTAAACATGAATTAAAGATTGTAGATCTGAAGTTAAGTTTGAAATATGGAAATAGAAAGAATGAATCAAATCTGAAATCTGAAAATGAAGATATGAAGTCTAAAATTTGTAAAGTGACATCTGAACTTGAGAAAACCAAATTGCAGTATGCTGAACTTGAGAAGTACAATACAATTGTGAAAGGTGAATTGACTCAGTCTAAACAACATCTTGAAAAACTATATTCCACTAGTGAGAAGATTGATGAACAAATGTCTTATCAAAAGCCATATTATGATAAAAATGGTCTTGGATTTAACTCATCTAAGATAAGTGAAGAACGCAAGGAACTAGATCTGAAAGTCTTTGAGAAAAAAGATGAAAATAAACCTGATGAAGTTAACAAATCTGAAGACATACCTAATCCACCTAAAGAAGATGAACCATGTAAAGATACACAAAGAGAATTCAAAGGTAGATGTTTTGCATGTAATACTTTTGGACATATGAAGAAAGATTGCACAGGTAAGTGTAATACCCCAAAAATGGGCTATAAGTTCATTAATCTCCTACATCTTCAATTCGAATGAAATCGACATCAAAGTCCTAACCTAAGGCACATCTAAACATCATCGAATCATAATTGATTATCTTAAATTTTGCATCGGGGAATATTCCTAGTAATATTCCTAATTATCTTAATTATCTTTAATTTAATGATTATTTGGCGATAAATCACATTTATCCTAAAAATTTGATTAATTGAATATTTTCATATTTAATTAATTAGATTTAATATTTGCCACTTAATTGTGTAATTAAATTTAATTCTATCTATTATTAATTGTATTATTTAATTTTGACAATAAATCAAAATTCCTATCTTTAATTGATTAAATTCTTATTTAATTAATTAAAGCATGTTGTCATTATTTAATAATATAATTTTTAATAAAAGTTTGAATAAATAGTTAATTAACCCATAAATTAATTATTTATTTTCAAAAATCAGTTGAGTTGAGGATAAATCACTTTATTTATTTATTTAATTCTTAATTATTATGCATATTCAAAAGAAACAGTTAAACTCCAAATCAGAAAATCAATGCAAGTTATTGACTTTTTGGAACTCAACATCCTTTTGGAGTTCAAAAAGCTGATCTAAACTCTAATTTGAGTTAAAAAGTTGTTTTTGCATGTTTTTGCATGATTTTGAGAATTAACTATCTTTTATGATCAGATAACTCAAAAATCAAGATGAGTTAATTTGAGTGATTTATGGCTTTTATTCATGCACCTCCAAAGCCCTAGATTTCTATAAATTAAGGCTTTAGCTCTTCACAAATCATCTCATATTTTGCACAATCACGCTGGAGAATTGGAATTGAAGAATCAAAGCTCTTGTGAATCGGCATTTTTGGTGAGATCAATCTTTTTTTTGCATTCATATTACATATCATTGTTAGATTCATAGCATATCAATTTCAATAGCATTCATATCATATCAGTTTTTATCATTCTTATTGCATAGAAAATATCAAAAAAATAGCTTAATTGCATTTATTCCATATCCATCTTTTGCATTCAAATCCTTCATTTAGGTGTCGTCTAGGTCACTGATCTTGATTACAATCTGAGAACATTAATCTCGCACCTATTAGAAGGCAGTAAATCGCTTGGTTAGATAGCTTTCAATTTTGCACGATTTTGATTATAGCTAACCTCTAATGTTTTACTGAGTGTTGTGTCTACAGATCAGGTACAATTTTCACACACACATTTCTGGCGCCCACCGTGGGGCAACCCACCTTTGCATGCTGGTTTTGATTTTTTTGGGAGCTAAAACCCCAAAGTTTCAAAGATTTAATTTTATCTCCCAAACGGCTTGGAATTTTGGTTTGAAATTTTTTTTGTAGATTGGTGACATGTCATGAAAGCTACAGTAAAAAATTTAGAATTTTCTGAGATGTTTTGAATTTTTAATAATTTTTTCTTGAAATTTCGGAAAAAATTAATATCTGACGCAAATCAGCATATTTTTCGAAAATTTTTATATTTTCAGAAAGCTCTTTAAATTCTACAGGGGGTCCATTTTTTGTGTTTTAAATTTGGACATGATATCATAGCTCAAATAGTCAATTTACAAAAACTGGTCTGTTTTGATAAAATGGGTCTCTAGGGCACAAATGAAGAGGTTTTTCTAAAATTTTTGCATTTTTGGAAAGCTCTCTGTTTTTTAGCAGGGGTCTCTATTCTGAATTTCTATTTTTGTGGCCAAAATCATATCAAAAAAATTAGATCTTGTTGACTAGGTCAAATGCAGCAAAAAAAAATAAAATTTTGTGATGGGTATGCACTTATTTTTTTTACATGGTTCAATGAATGATATGAGTTGTCATTTGGGTTGATTGCTGGTTATTATTACTGATAATAATTGATTTTTAGAGCTAACCCTATGGTTTTCATAAGTTGAATATATTTTGCATATCTTGTTTGCTTGTTTGCTTGTTGGAGAGTTCGTCACTTGCTTGCATGGAAAAGCTCAACAAAAATTGCTAAAAATCAAGTAAAATCTACTAAGCGCGTTGCAAGGATCCCAGGTATTCTCCTTCATCTAATAATATTTTGATTTGGGACTTAAAATAAATCTCTTATGTGTCAAGCTTGTGTACATCTTTTCATGCTTTTGATCTATTTCTACACACTTGCATAATTGATACTAGGTTGTGAACCCTTAAGGATTCATTAAGTAGTCTTAGAATACTTGTGATTGATCTTGATTGCTATCTTGGGTTATTGGACTCGCTAATCCGCCGGCCCCTCATTTCTGCCCCGTGGTTGCAATCTCAGCGCCATAAAGGGGAGGGGTCAACAGGACAGAAGCGTTAAATGTTCCACTTGGCAACCCTTTTGTGCTTTTAGGAACTCCCTTGTTTTCTAAGTTGTGGACTCATTTTTAGCTTGTGTGAGGTGTTAAGTGTTCCACCTTGTGGACTCATCTCATATTCGCTTTAAACGTTAAGTGTTCCTCTTTCTACTTTTTGGATGCTTTTGGTAGATTTGCTTTCGGAACATACATCTGTGCTCACATAGTAATTAGGCCCTATGAACACTATTTGTGATTCTTGAGAGATTGGATTCCTAGCGAAATCCTTCTTGACGATAGAATCCTTGTAGGTAGGGAGGATACTTAGTGCGTTTCACATTCAACTTAGTTAGTGAGTCTTCTCTTATTGATTGACACATTCTCTCTCCGGAGAGGTTGATAGATCACGTGGGGTTGATATCACGAGCTTTGGTGAATCAAAATTGGTTAGTGCGTCTTCTCTTATTGATTGATACATTCTCTCCCCGGAGAGGTTGATAGATCACGTGGAGTTGATATCACAGACCTTGGTGGAACAAAACTTTGTCTTAGCGTGTCGGATTAATCTGCTTGCTTTGTTTGGGTTAAAAGTGAAGAGGTGTCAAAACCTTGAATCTGGAGCCAAGTCCCCTTGTGGTATACTATTGTGAGTCATCTTTAGAGAGGGTTAACCGTAGCGGACAATCCCTTCACAGGGCAAACTGCATTGACGGAACCTCAAGCGGTAATAGCCATTTTCGCCATGGTAGTGACAGCCGCTATATAAATGTCCTTGTGGAAGAAATCTCCACGGGTATGGTTCATTGTTGGGTTGTCA
Organism: Chamaecyparis obtusa; assembly: GCA_027943335.1. Lineage (NCBI taxonomy): Eukaryota > Viridiplantae > Streptophyta > Pinopsida > Cupressales > Cupressaceae > Chamaecyparis > Chamaecyparis obtusa. The sequence goes on along the minus strand of BSBK01010179.1, from coordinate 210,183 downwards.
GATCTCCCTAGCAGCTCTTGAAGATTAAGTTCTCGGACTGTGTCAAAACCCTGGTGCGCCGGGATTGGAGTTCACCCCTTTGAATCATAAAAGTTGCAGAGTCAAACCATTACTAAAAACCCTAGAGAGGCCAATTTTTCATTCTCAGGTATATGTGTGTTATTGCAAAACTTTTCAGAACATACACAATTAGTACTCTCAGGGATTAGCACAATTTGGTCACTTGATTGTTCATGCACAAGGTTGCTTTTGCCCTTGTTCATTATTTTCAGACGTGCTTGGAATCACTTGCTTGCTGTTCTACGTGCTTATTTATCTACTTGGCTATTAAAAATGATCAAATCTGGTATAACCTTCAAAATTTGGACAATACAATTTGCAAACAATCCAAAACTGAAGACCTTACATTTTGCAAAAATTGACGTAAAATCTTTTCTGGAGTCAAAAGTCATTTCAGGAAGTCAAAAGTCGTACGAGTTTTGTCAAGTGTCATTTTAGTATTACCCAACTGTCGTATGAGTTTAGCAACTGTCATTTCATAGACTACCCAGTGTCGTACGAGTCTGCAGAGTGTCGTTTGGGAAAATTTGAGAAAGTTGTCAGAAATTGTCAAATTGCAAGATATCCAATGTTTCCAGCCTAGTTCCAGAATCTGTCAAAAATATCATTGTGTCAAGAACAAATCAGTAGCTATTGAGAATCAGTACACATGTCTCAAAGAATCAGTAAACAAGAGGAAGAAGCTCTGATCACCGCTATAATGAAACAGATACAAGCTATGCAAGTCCAGCTTGACAAACTTGAGAAAGAAAAGGAACCTCTATACTCTTTTCCATTTGATAAAGACTTGTACATGCCACCATACCCCCGAAAAAAAATTGAGCAATATGATACCTCTTCCACAGAGAGTGACACATTTAGCTTTGGAGACTATGATGACTATGACGACAGACAATGTAATGATACCTATGACACCTCTGTTCCTAAGAGTCCTCCTCATCGTTCATTCCTGCTTACTATAAATGGGCCGTCACATTGGATAGATCATGAGGGTGATCCATATGATTCTGATTATCAAAGAGACTTTGATGATTTCTATGCACAATACCCAGATGATCCATCTGTTTCACTTGAGGAAGAGAAAGTTTACCACGCTGATTATAAACATGCATACTATAAGGATCTCTCCTCTAAGAACTCTCAGGCTGAAAATAAAGATTACACTCTCAAGCAAGATCATGTTAATGTTGGACCTTTGTCTTGTGATAGTTCCCTTCCATCCCCTACTTCCTCCAATACCCATACATTTCCTAAAGCTTCCGAGTCTTTCAAATCTTTCACAGAACCTTCATCTGACACAAGCTCTGATATTTTTCATGTGGTTCCCTATAGTTATCCTCCAGGGCTACCTCTTAAAGAAACTCAAGCTAACCTTCACTTGGCTACAAATACTTTCAATGATGATAAACCTAAAGAGCCTAAGCCTTCATATGCTATAATTCCTACTTCAGCTAGTCCTCCACCATCTCTTCCACAGTCTTCCATACAATCCCAACATGCTTCCTTGTCCTTAGAAGTGGCTCCATGTCAAGAGGACTCTAAAAATGATGAAGAAAAGAATATAAAGAAAGATCAAGATCAAGAACCCTCCATGTCATCCACTCCCTATCTCGATGTCTCTTATCCACCTCAGGGTTCTTTTGATCCTGTACCCCCTTTTTCATGCATTCCACCATGTCTTAAGTCTTCACCTAAGCAAGATCAAGCTACTACTTACACTGTTGAGCTTATTGACAATCAAAATAACCTTACTACACTTGCACTTTCCAAAGATGATACTTCCATTAAGGTTGGTAAAAATAGTGTTCCTTCCAATGTTAAGCCTATTGAAAATCAAAAGAAAAATTATGTGCTTGTGCTATCCAAAGATCCTTGTCAAGATCAAAGTCTTCCATCTTCTTGTTCTACCACTCCATGTTCACTTTCACTTTCTAGTCTTCCTAAGTCTTTGCAAGTTTTGAACGATCCTATCAAAGAAAATGCTCTTATTCAAGATGCCCAGGATCCTATTGAAAATTCTAATGCTCACTCTAAAGATGCTGATATCCTTGGTTGTCATATAGATGCTAACGAACTTATTGATTATCCTTTTGCGTCTTCCACTTCCATCCTTGGACCTCTTCCACCACTACAAAGATCTTCACGCATTCCTTCCATCTTGGGTCCTTATGTCCCTTCACTTTCCCCTCCTAACTCTTCTAATTTTCCATCCATCTTGGGTCCTTACATACCTCCATCTCCCATCTTTCCTCAAGATCAACATAGATGCATACCCTTGAATCTTTTTCATCCACCCACCCATCTAAAGCAGTCGTATCCTCCCTCTTCCACAAATCCCAAGTCTTTTGGAAGTAACTTGAATGTTCAATACAAGAAAAAGAAGCAATACAAGAATCCATCAAAAAAAGAATATCACCATGTCTCCTCTCATAGACATGGAAGCATAAAGTCAAAAGAAATATCTAAGAAAAAAACTACAAGACAAGTATGGGTTCCAAAATCCATCATTCAAGATATTCTCTCTAGATCATCAAAAGGAAATAAAAATCCTAAGGCTATATGGATTCCAAAGTCTCTCTTGAAAGAGTCTAGTGTTGAGAAAAAAGTGAAATTGACATTCAAGCTTCCAAAGGCTTCCACTTCATCTCCCTCCAAAAATATTCTTCCATTCCATGTGCCTAAACCACAACCTCTACTATCCATTTTCCATATTCCTTCACATATTCCCTCATTCACATTTCCTCCACCCTCTCGCCACCCTTCAAGGTATGTGTTGATGTTGATCTTGCCTTCCTTTCCATCTACCCTTTCACAATCCTTTCATTCATTATCCTTCTACCTTTTATCCTTTTTCCTCACTTGCCTATTCCTCCTATCTTCCAACCTCACTTGCTTTACATAAAACCTTATCCTCCATTTTTCTCTTTCATCTCCCTTTCCCTATCAGCATCTTTGAGCGTGTCATTTTGAATCCTTGGCATATCATGGTTTATCCTTTCAAGGAGCATTATCTAAAAAGCTTGCCTTCTTTCAAAAAAAGAAATAAAAAATAAAATAAAATAAAATTGAAAATGTGCCTTGGTGAAAACCTAGAAACAGGCACCTTGGTAGCAAAAGTAAAGAGAAATAAATTCATCCTATGGTGAAAACCACTTCCTTGTGGCACCTTGGATAAGTACCATGATGAAAACCTGGCAATCAGGCATCATGCGTAGTTCTTCTACATATTTCATCCATTTCATCTTCTCTCTTTGATCTTGACAATGTTGATCTATACACGAATATTTGGCTATTTTGTGAGCTATCTTATGGTGATCTTGCTTTCATTCCTTCCATGTTTAGCCTTCATATCCATCTTCCTCCATTCATTTTCACCTGTCGCTATCCTTTTCTCCTTTGGTCTTGATCTAAGAAAGAAAGAGTAAAACACAGTGCTATGAAGCCTCTTGACATGTCTACTCCTTTGGATTGCATTCTTTCCTGCTCTTGCATTATGATTTTGTGCTTATCCTATGCTAGCCTTTCCCTACTTATCCAAATATGCTTTACATGACAATTTTTCCCTAGCTTGGGTACCCTTGAGGAGCTTTCCCTTGAGGATTTCTTCCCTTCATTCTCCTTCATTCTCTTGTCTTCCATCTTTTCCACCAGCTTGCTAATCCCTCTTGTTCTCCACCTTGCTAGACATTGAGACTGCATGATATGATCTTGCTTGGGAGTTTGCAAATGGAAAAAGATGATATGAAGTATACCAAGTATCAAAATAAGTATCAGAACCAGTATCAGAACAAGTATCAGAATCAGTATCAGAACCAGTATCAGAACCAGTATCAAAACAATTATCAGAATTAGTATCAGAATCAGTATCAGAACCAGTATCAAGTATACCAAGTATCAGAACAATTATTAGAATCAGTATCAGAACCAGTATCAGAACCAGTATCAGAACAAGTATCAGAATGAGCCTACAAAACAAGTATTAGAACACCTATTGGGGCTACACCTTTCGCTTTAGTTTATGGGTCTGAAGCAGTACTACCTATTAAGGTTGAAATCCCATCACTCAGAATCAAAATGCATGGACTTGTCACTGATGAAGACTACAGAGTGTCGAGGTTACAAGAACTTGAACTACTAGATGAGCGCAGACAAGCAGCGTATGATCATCTCAGAGTGTATCAGAAAAGAATGTCTAGAGGCTACAACAAGAAAGTCAGACATAGAGAATTTCAGGTTGGTGATCTAGTGTTGAGAGAAAATCCTAAAAATCAATCACATCGAGAACACAAGGGGAAGTTCGAACCCAACTGGCTGGGTCCCTTTGTAATCACTGCTACTTTTGGCTCTGGTGCCTATCAACTCTCAACGACTGAAGGAGAACAGCTCCGAGAACCAATCAACGTTCTCCATCTGAAGAAATTCTACACCTAAGGCATTCAGTGCTTGATAAATGTCCTGAAAAAAATCTTAAAAATCAGAAAAAGTCCTGAAAAAATGAACATCTTGGTGAAAACCTAGCAATAGGCACCTTGATGATTCACAAAAAAAATCAAAAAATATCAAAAGTACAAAAAAAATTGAAAAAATGAAAAATACAAAAAGAAAAAAGAAAAAAAAAGTGCCTTGGTGAAAACCTGGAAACAGGCACCTCGGTAGCAAAAATAGAATCTCTACCAAGATGGTGAAAACTCGGCAAACGGGCACCACTTGTTCCAAAATGCTCCATCTATCAGCACAATCTTGGTCTTTCCCAGCTTTCAGTCTTGCTTTAGTTTGTACATATCTCCCGGTTTGTTCCTGCATTTCCAGTTTTCAATAAGTCAGCCTGTACACCAACCAGCTCAAGCGTTTGCATCCTATCAATGTTCACACTTGGGGGCAATCAATGTCATATCCTATGGTCTCCCATGTATCTTAGACGTGTCATATCCACTCAGAGTCCTTTGAAGCTTCAAGTTGAGTCAGTCAGTCAGTCTCGTCTCTAGAAAGGATTTTGCATCAACAACAATCAAACATCAAAACTCAACTGAAAACAATCTGTGCTTTTCATGCTTTTATCTCCTTGTAGGCTTACTGATTCGCATTGAGATTTTTGCATATTGTGTCCCTTCGAGCTCTTCGATGATGTCCTTTATAGGATTTAGAGAGTGATGACTGGGGGCATAATCTTTTCTTTGTCTTCTGCTTGTATGTGAAAATCTAACAACTTTGGAAATTTTGGATTGAAATGGTGTCCGACTGTAAGAGCCTCTATCTCGAATTGGATGGCCATGCGTACCTCGACCATTGATACCCAGACAATTCAAAGAAGTTTGAGCTAACTATTATCTTTTTGAGTAAGTTCTTTCTCCTACTGTGAATGCAATCTTGCCTAAGGATGTGAACGATAAAGGGTCACTACGGGTAATTCACATTGGATTTAGAATGATCTCTTGACTGTTTGATGTGTTTGCAACGCAAGGCGTACTCAGGTCATCACGACGTGTATGTTTTGATGCTTGTACAAATTTCTATATCAAAATGGACATGATATTCAGGTCATCCTGGCGTTTGTGCCTTGATGCTTATATTTAATCCAACATTTTGAAAATAAAGTCAATATTCATATATCCATGGTTGTTGTCCAGTGGGTGTTGTATTGATTCTTGCACATACAAATCGATATTCATATGTCTATGGTTTCATGGCTAGTGGGCATTGTATTGATTTATCCGGTTACCTAAAAAGTTCAATGATGATAACAAATCGACACATGATCAGTGACTAGGTCCTAGGTCTTAGGTTGCATTTCATTTTGCATGTCTCATTGCATGATCTCACAATGATTAAACGAACTTCAATGCTTAAATGATTCTTCAAATCGCATCTTCAAGTCTAACAAGAGCTGAATCTCACACGAAGGTTCCTCCAATGAAATAGCAAGTAGAATCCTTTTTCGGGATCAAAATTCAAATCTGAGATCATTCATATTATCAACTACTTGCATATTCGACCTTCAATCATCACAGAAATCTAGTATTCAACTTAACTGATTATCTTACATCACACTATCAAAATTTCAACTTGGTCAACCATGGTCAACTCATGGTCAAACCTAGTCAAACTTGGTCTTTTGGGACCTTCCAACGATGCAGAATGCGTTCTCGGACGTGTATAACCACTTCTCAAATCAATTAACATGCTTCTAAACTATAACACTGACTTTTCTTGTCAGATTTCAATTTTAATCCCGAAGGGGGCATGGTATTGCACATCATTCAAAGTCTGTAAATTAAATTCTATCGATCAAATCTATCAATATCTTTCATCAGTGATCAAGACAACAATCATGTCTAGTTACTGATTCATCAAAAAAAAAGACCTCATCGCTCGGGGAAAATCTATCATCACTTGAGGCATATCAGATTCATCGATCCATATCAATCTAGTATTCTCCTAATCTTGTAATCTGTATCAGTTTTTGCAACCATCAGATCATAGTGTTATTTCCTTGGTTCTTCGGCAACTAAAGGATTCGGATGTGATACCTACTAGTTCTGCTAAGACAATCGAGTCTAGAACGGGTCACTCACTTCTTATCAATCCTAAGGTTCAGAATCAGGCATTTTGACACTTTTTCGCAATCATAGGTTCATTTGCTGCTACAGTGAACATTATCTTTGGTCATTCAAGACCTATTATCTCCATATCAAGTCAATATCAATCAACTCCTATCTCAATATCTCTCAATCATTTTCTATCTTGAGATCGGTTTATCTTTTGAATCAGTTTCATATCTTTATCAAACACAGACTATCTTTGAACCACTGCGCTTCGCACAGTAATTCAAAGAGGGGCAAAATGTAATACCCCAAAAATGGGCTATAAGTTCATTAATCTCCTACATCTTCAATTCGAATGAAATCGACATCAAAGTCCTAACCTAAGGCACATCTAAACATCATCGAATCATAATTGATTATCTTAAATTTTGCATCGGGGAATATTCCTAGTAATATTCCTAATTATCTTAATTATCTTTAATTTAATGATTATTTGGCGATAAATCACATTTATCCTAAAAATTTAATTAATTGAATATTTTCATATTTAATTAATTAGATTTAATATTTGCCACTTAATTGTGTAATTAAATTTAATTCTATCTATTATTAATTGTATTATTTAATTTTGACAATAAATCAAAATTCCTATCTTTAATTGATTAAATTCTTATTTAATTAATTAAAGCATGTTGTCATTATTTAATAATATAATTTTTAATAAAAGTTTGAATAAATAGTTAATTAACCCATAAATTAATTATTTATTTTCAAAAATCAGTTGAGTTGAGGATAAATCACTTTATTTATTTATTTAATTCTTAATTATTATGCATATTCAAAAGAAACAGTTAAACTCCAAATCAGAAAATCAATGCAAGTTATTGACTTTTTGGAACTCAACATCCTTTTGGAGTTCAAAAAGCTGATCTAAACTCTAATTTGAGTTAAAAAGTTGTTTTTGCATGTTTTTGCATGATTTTGAGAATTAACTATCTTTTATGATCAGATAACTCAAAAATCAAGATGAGTTAATTTGAGTGATTTATGGCTTTTATTCATGCACCTCCAAAGCCCTAGATTTCTATAAATTAAGGCTTTAGCTCTTCACAAATCATCTCATATTTTGCACAATCACGCTGGAGAATTGGAATTGAAGAATCAAAGCTCTTGTGAATCGGCATTTTTGGTGAGATCAATCTTTTTTTTGCATTCATATTACATATCATTGTTAGATTCATAGCATATCAATTTCAATAGCATTCATATCATATCAGTTTTTATCATTCTTATTGCATAGAAAATATCAAAAAAATAGCTTAATTGCATTTATTCCATATCCATCTTTTGCATTCAAATCCTTCATTTAGGTGTCGTCTAGGTCACTGATCTTGATTACAATCTGAGAACATTAATCTCGCACCTATTAGAAGGCAGTAAATCGCTTGGTTAGATAGCTTTCAATTTTGCACGATTTTGATTATAGCTAACCTCTAATGTTTTACTGAGTGTTGTGTCTACAGATCAGGTACAATTTTCACACACACAGTAAGCAATTCAAAACTCTTAATGGTTATTGTTATAATTATCATGGTTTTGGACATAGAGCTATTGATTGTAAGAAACCTAGATCTAATGATAATAATAGTAGTAGAATGTTTAGAGATACTGTAGACACCTAAATTCATCCTTTTAACATTAATTAAATTAAATTTAATTAATGATCCCAAATAACATTATAGTTAATTTTTTAATTAATTATATTTGTTAAATTGATCTATTTATTTAATTAAATAAATTCATTAATTAACAGTATTGAATTAAATTTAAATACTACCTTTCATAATGTATTAAATTTAATTTAATACATGTTCCTCCATAGTCCCCTGTTAAATAAATTTTTAATTTATTTAATCCCCTCACATTCTTTATTTCTACTAAATCATGATTAAATTAAATTTTACTTAATTTAATCCTAAATCCAACCTAGATGCTATCCTACACACATCACTTTCTATCTAATAAGCCTACTCACTAATTAACTAAGGTTAATTAGGCTAATTTTTAGATTCCTACATCCATTAGTCCTAATTATTTGCTCACACATGTGTGAGAAAATTTCCAAAAATGGTCTTTTAAAAAATTGCTAAACTTTGCACAAACAAGGCTTCTTACATTTTATGACATCTCTTACACATTCTAAAATGGTGAAAATGGACTTTTTCACTTACACATCTCTTACACACACTTACACATGTACTTGAAGTACACATTGACCTTTCACATCCCAAATTGCTCACACATGTGTGAGCAAGTCTTGGACTTTGCATGGCTTATGTGTCTCCTTGATGACACCCATGTGGATTCCACATAGATGCCAACTCACCCTAGCCCTCCGAAATCCTATAAATAGGACCCTTGTCTCAAGCAAATGGATATTCATTCTTGCATTAGAGTTATTATGCTAGTTTAGACTTATAATTGCTTTCATAAAGTTTTCTACCAATTTGGTAGTTGTTAAATTTCTTTCAAGTTCATAGACTTAGTTTCATTCCATGATTTTAGCTTCATTTGTTTTACTTGCATGCCATAGAGCTTGAGGGTTGCTTTAATAGCTCCTCTTTGAGCTTCTTTTGGCCTCTTGCATTGAGTGCTTGAGAGTTGCTTCTAGAGCTTCTTCTTGAGCATTTCAATCTTCATCATACTTGCATTCATAAGTGGGATCAATACTTGTGTTGGGAGAGCACACCCACAACCTCTACAAGAGCTTAAATCAAGCAAGTCTTGGGTGCACTTGCTTCATGCTCATCCGAGGTTATGGTGGAAATTAATGTTTTTTACAAGTTTATGAACATGTTAGAATAGATTGACTATGTTTTTTATTGTTAACATTTGCATATTTGAACTTGTTCTTAATAGGTGTATTTTCATCATATACAGATACTAACAATGTAGATAAGAGACTTATTGAAGATATGAACATAAGAAATGGAGTTGTGTGTTCTAGATGCAACAAGATTGGACACATTGCCAGAAATTGCAGATCACAAATCAACCAGACAGGATTGGGATATGGAAACAATGAAGTAGTTTGCCAGATATGTAACAAATTTGGTCATATGTCAAGATTTTGCTGAATGAACAACATGAGAAACCCTAATCCTATACGCTATACAAGGAGAAATGAGAATGCAAGCAACAGTCAGAAATGATGTTGTAGTAATTTAGAAGAAGTGAAATTTTTTAAAGCCACAGATCAAACAAACACACTCAGTACTCAAGCTAATCAGACAGGTGAAGTATCTGATAGTAAGTGTGAATCTCTTCCTAACCCATCTCAAAGCACTTAATTCATAAAAAATGCATTAGAATAGGAACTTAGGATAATGTAGAAGTTAAAGTAGAATGAATTGAGTCTTGTGTAGTTAATGTAAGGTAGTATGTGATATAATGATGCTATGGTTAAGAGCGCATGAACTAATATGAATGTATTCAAGTTCACGAGAAGTATGAAGTTTTGCAGGAAAACATGAACAAATTTTTGGAAAGAAGCGACAAAGGAATTGAATGTGATGTCAGAATATTGAAAGATTGAAAGGTTAAAAGCTTATGATCGGTATTATTTGATCATTCAAGAGACTACAAGTGATAAGGAGATCAATACAGTGGTGATTGAGAGCAGTTTGCAGGATTTGGTAAAGAATTTTGTGCCAGATCTACGCAAAGCCCTAAATTGTGAATTTGAGGTATTTTACTAAGAAAATCTATCAAGCAGTTAAAGATTTTGAAGAAGTCATGGATGTATCACTTATTCACCATGTAAGGGATACTGTTAGACCTAGAGTCAAAAGGGAACCAGTAGAACCCTTAGAAGAAGACCCTAGTCTTGAATTGTCATCCATACCAGATGAAGTTTTACATTTAGAGGATGTAAAAAGTTATCTAAAATGTAAATTTGAGACCCTTAGTGATGGTAATATGATTAAGGAGTATGAGAAGTTATATAATTAGGATATGTCATTGAAAGTAGGGTTTGAGCATTTAAAGGAAAATGAAATTGTGAAGTATTCATTGCACTATGAATTCAAAGATGATGAATACACAAAGATCATTTTAAGTAGAATTCACAATGGGAAATTTTGGCTAGATGATAGAGTGATAGATATCATTGCAGACCTAATTCATGAGGTAATCGGTTTGTCTAAAACTAGAGTCATACCCTTTAATGAGAAAAATGTAAAGAAGATTGTATTGGATAACACCAAGTCATCCTATAATGGTAGAGGGATAGTAATCAACAAGATAACACAAGACAATGTTAGATATGTGAGCAAGATCTTAACATCTAAGTTTTGTGCAAATTCTAGAGAAGATGACATGGCAGCTGGAATGGTTCATGTAGCATATTTGATGTGTGTTGAAAAAGTTCAAGTTGATATGTGTGAAATTTTAAGAATTCAGTTGTTTGAGAACCTTGAGAAGATAAAGAGAACCAAGAACTCACAGTTTAGATTCTCATCTCTGATTACATACATGTTTTTCCATTTATTGAGAAGATTCTCATACACTATTGGAGAAGATTGGAATGATAAAAAGACTTCTATGGACATAATCAATAAGGTGTTTCTCAGACACCCTATAGATAAAGTTAATGAAATTGCAACCTTTGTAATTAAAACATTTCAAAATCAAATGAGAAAAAGGTCAAGGATTCCATAGGCTATAGTAGAGAAACACAAAAATGAGATATGTTTTATGGTTGACACTGATTTCACTTTTGTTGAAGCTATTGAACTGAGAGTGGAGTTTATAGACCCACTTGGATATGAAGTCTCTGAAGTTGAAGTAGAAGAGTATGTGAATTGATTGCTTCAGAGAAAGCTGGATGTGAACAGTTCTAGATTTGGAACCAATGAGGAGAACTTTAACTCCACAAAGTCTCTACATGATGAGAAATTAGCCAAGAAGAGAGTTGACAACACTATTAAGAAAATTCTAAAGGACACAGGCATGACAGAACATGAATTTCTAGTTGTGAAGTAGATAGCAGTAGCAATAAGAGACATTGGACAAAAAGAAGTTTTGTTTGTTCCACCCCTATGATCAAGTGCAAATTAGACTGAAGATGTTCAAAATTTAGAAGAAGTGGTTAAAGTTGAAGAGGTGTAGGAAGTAAGAAAATTTGCTAGATCCTCCACCACTCCACCAGCAAAAAGAGTAAAGGAAATGACAAGTGGGCCAGGAAAGAGATAGATAACCATATTCACCCCAGCACATAGAAAGGTATTTGAAGTAAAAGATGATGAAGAAACTGGAAGCAGTAAAAAGAAATGGAAACCAAAGATAGATAAAATAAATGCCTTAATCATTAATGAAGGTTATTTCTCTAAAATAAATAAATACTATGAGTTGTACAATTTTTCTGAGAAGTTGAACTTAGAAAATGTAGTTGTTAGGCATATGATACTAGCAGATACAAGGTTTGATAGTATTCAAGGAAATATTCCTGATGAACTCTTTGATTAATTAGTGAGCATAAAGAAAAGAGTAGTTGAAGAAGATTAAAACATAAGATAAAACTATGTGAGAAAGCTCTATGACATTAAAGATGAAGATCATTTCAAAGAAATTATGAAAAATATTAATACTCATTTAAGAATTAAAAGGAGAACCATCTTGATAATGGGAGGAAACAATGAGGAAATAAATAAAGAAATTGAACAAGAAGTTATAAAAGTAATGACCTCTAGCCCTAGTGAGCACACAAGTGCATCTGATCAAGTATTAGAAGATGAGCATAAAAAAAGTCCTTCACCATCACCGCCACCATCAATTAACATTGAAGATGAAACCATGAATGTGGAAGGAATGAATATCACTTTGGACAGTGAAGATAACCCATTCAACAATCTTGAGAAAATTGTTGACAATTCGGCTCCTGAGCAGCATGATATGATAGTTGATGAGGAAGAAGGAAAGGAAATAAGAAAAGAAGAAGCAGAACAGACACAAGTAGAAACACAAGTTAATACAAAGGCAACGGGATAGGAAGAAACACAAGAAAAAGCAACAATCAGTCCCACACCCAAGGTAACAGCAGAGAAGCCACAAATTGAATCCATCTTTGCTAGTCTTGGACAGGAAGTTGATGATGATGATCAAATAAAATTGATCTCATCCTTGAACAAAATCACTGGCAAGAATAAGAAGGTAAAAATCCTTGAAGGATCTTTGCTTGAAGTAATAGAGAAATTGTAGAATATTATAACCAGTCAGATAAATGAAGTAGATCCACAGGTCAAAGAAAAAGAAGTTGTGAAAGCATTTAAAAATGAATTCACAAACTTATCAAACATGGCTACAGTCAAAGCTCAAGCAACCTATGAAGCCAAGATATTTCAGGATATATGTCAGAATATCAGAAATGATATTGATAATTTGGATGTTTGCATAAAGGAACTGAGAAGAAGCTTGGAAAGAGGAAAATCTCTATATAGACAATGTACAAAATCTGTGGATCAGGTATCTGAAATAACAAAGAAGATGAAAGAAAAAGAGGCAGAAATTCAAACATCAACAAATCTCTTATCTAGTCCGAATGTGAAGATCTCAGATGTTGAGAAGAATATAAGTAAATTGTATGATGAAATAAGGATTCTAAGCAATGAAAAGGAAAAGAAATTGAGGATATTCACTCTATTAATAGAGCATGCTTCAATTAAGATAAGTATTGTTGAAAGTCAATTGGAAGAGTGTCTTACCTCTAAGACATCTTATGAGAAATTTCACTATGCAAATCTTCAGGCATGTGAAATAGCATCTTATGGTTTATGTGCACTCCTTAGTGTCTCATATGCCATTAAGAAATCATGGGAGAAGGAGATAGAGAGCATAAAGATAAACTTTGCAGATTGTGTTGCAAGCCTACCAACTTTGCAATTTTGAATCCAAAGGTAAACATTTTTGTTGAACAGTTTTGGCACCCTTTTTTGTCATTGTTGTCAAAGGGGGAGTGATAGCAGAAAATTGTATAGACAATATGATATATTGTATAGATAGTATGGAGGAATACTCCTAGGGGGAGTATAGATATTCTATAGACAAAAAGAGATATAAGTATACTGAAGAATTTTTGTTATGGCTACAATGTTAAAATCTTTGTAAGACTTAGCCAATTTTCTTATATGTTGCCACCAATGACAAAGGGGGAGATTGTTGGAAATTTTGTTGAGTAGGATATCAAGTTGTTGTCATTATGGAAACATATAATCAGTAAGAAGATCACACTATGATAGCAAGCATTTATGTTAGAGTGCAAGTAAAATTGTCTAAGTATAAGTAGCATTTTCCAGTCTAACCAGAGATAGTTTTGGACAATGATTTTGATAGAAGTAGGTTCAATGCATGCGCACTTGAACATGGATACTTCTATGTGTGACAAAGACACATCTAGAAGCGCAAGTCTATACGACATGTATGGAAGGAGTTATTTCAAGATTATCGAGATAGATGCAAAGTTGACTGAGCAAAGTAAGAAGATAGAACAAGTATAATAGTTAAGGGATTATTTTGTTTATCAAAACAATGAATTAACCATACAAGGGATGATATCCTAGATGTTAACTCTTGGGAAGCAAAAGTTAGTTTTGTATTTTGGAAAGAGTTTATGTTTTGTAAAGTTGACTGTAAAGTTATTATTCTTAATAACTTGTATAAATGTAAGAAGTATGTAATGTGAAGATATATGCATGATGTAATAAGATAGTGTAATGATATGATGTGAAGATATATGTTGTAAAAGAAAAGTAAGCAGAGTTTGTATATGAAAGCGAAGAAGCTAGAAAGCTAAATCAAAATAGGAAAGCTATTCGGTAGTAGTGAAAGGTTATGTACTTTACCTTTTGTAATCAGATATCATTGTATATTACATGTTTGGGTAGTGAGCTCATCTTGTAATCATTGTATTCTATAATACCAACTCTTAGCAAGCTTGAGGCTTCTAACAAGGCCTAGAGTCCTTTAATCGGGACAAAGACTCTATATGTATGTAATAGACTCCTAACAGGGTCAACATCCTTAACATGATACTTTTGATTAGTGGATCAATTGCAGGTATCATCCCCACTAAGGTTTTCCCTTGGCTAGGGTTTCCTCGAGAATAAACATGGTGTTATGAGTTCATTTTCTTTATTGCTTTGCATGTTATTTAGTTTACTTTTTTTTGCAAGCATCAAGTTAATCTGTTATATCCATAATTGGGCAAAAGTAAAAGTTTGTAGAATATTGATTCACCCTCTCTCAGTATTCCTGATTTCTAATAGCCCTCTAATCTGCTATAGAAGTCTTAAGCACCCCAAGAAATCTAGGATAGTAGTTAGGGGATGAAACTAGCACATGATAGGTGGAAATCACTATGCTAGATACCACCAAGGTGTGAAACATGTTCATGGTCATGAATAATGGTGGGATATATAGTAGGGAGGTGATAAGAAATGACTCCTACAATAGAGAGATGTACACTTGGACCCACTTGGCATGAGGTCCAATTTTCACTCCTAGTGCAGGTGAAAGAAAAATAGAAGAGATTGTTGGGAATAAGATTGGAGTACGTGAGACAAGAGAGAGATTAGGGATAAGAATAGAAGAAAAATGAGTAGAAATAGGCTTTGGAGATTCACTTTTTTTTCAATCCCACATGTCATACCACTCTCATCGAGGAGACTTATGCTCATGTGCAAGTTGGTTCTGAGACAAATTTGGGCCAAAATAAAAAGCCTATGAGGGCCTAGCAACATCCTACTATATAGGAGTGGTTGTCAATACCATTATTGTCAAAGAAGAAGGACCAAACAATGGAGTAGGAGGTGTCACCAACACAAAAAAATCCTATCTTAGTCATGGGTTCCCTTCCTCTTTTCACCCTGTAAGAAACATGAGTAACTAAGGATTCTCTTAGAGGTTGAGGATCGGGTGCTAAGGGAAAGGGTGTTGTCTTAGGTGACCTCTTACCTTTCCATAAATAGTAGGGTGAGGAATGTATGTGATGATTGAGATAGGAAAATGTGATCACACCTTGGGTATAAGCAACATGGGTTCCTTTCCTTTATTTTCACTAGGTGCAAATGTGGGAATAGAAGGCACTGTCAGAGGTTGCAAGGATAGGGTGTATAAGGAGGATTTACATGAGGGAAATTATTTTCCTAAGCCCATGATAAATAATTGATAGAGGATGAAGTGTGCTAATCCTTATGAGAGGGATGACAAGAGGAGAGGGGATAGGTGCTATAAATTTAAGATTTAGTTCCCTAACCTTAAACTTTTGATAAACAAGGATTGATTCACCTTTCCAAGGATGCAAAGGTTCTATTAGAGTGGGACACAAATGATCAATAAGAAAGCCCTTGCAAGATACTAGAGGATGATGAATAATGTCCCAGATCATATGAGTAGTGCTCTCATGATGAAACTTCAAGAAATTATAATAAATTATGATTCAAGAAAGACAAAAAATGTTGGAAAGATCACCCTGGATCCAACCTAGACCATCGAGATGGTTGACCTAAAATGAGGAAGTGACAACCCATCATGCATTCAAATGGTGGAAGAACACTCATCATACCTCACACAATTTAAGACATTGACAAAGAGCATCTCTTCACTTATGAGGTCAACTTAACATGTAGAATCAATCATGATTCCCCTTACAGAGACACAATGGATCAATATTGGGATATAGAAGGGAGATGGATCTCCACTATATGGCTCATCTAGAGGGGAAAAAGTGATACTCATTTTAGGAACCCTTTAGGAAAGTTGTGAGATAGGAGTGATTATTATGTGTGTGAATTTTGTACCTAGCTATAGACACAACACTTTAGTAAAACATTAGAGGTTAGCTAAAATTGAAATCATGCAATGAAATGGAAACTAAACTAACCAAGTGATTTACTGCCTTCTAGTAGATGTGAGTATGTATTCTTAGATTAGACCGAGATTAGTGACCTTGAAAACACCTAAACGAAGGATTTGAATGCAGAATCTAGATATGAGATGAATGCAAATTAATCTATATTTTTGTATTTTTTGTGCAATTATGATGATAGAAAACTAATTATGAATCTATTCTATATGAAAAAATGATATGCAAATTAAGCTAACAATGATATGAAATATGAAACTAGAATGAATTGAAAACAAGATTGATCTCACAAAAGTTGTTGATTTGCAAGAAGCTTCAATTCTTCAGATGTCAATTCGCTAGCGTGATCATGCAAATTTGTGGATTGATTTTGGCAGAGTAAGTATGCAAACTTGTGAGATCATTTATGAAGAGTTGAGCCTTGATTTTATAGAAATCTAGGGCTTTGGAAGTGCATGGGAAAAGCCATAAATCACTCTTGATAAACTCAGGTTGATTTTTTAGTCAACAAGAAATAAAAGATAATTAACTCACAAAATCATGCAAAAAAATAGCTTTTTAACTCAAATCAGAAGTTGAGATCAACTTTCAACTCAAAAGAGAGTTGAGTTTATTTTTAAAACAACATGACTTGATTTTCTGATTTAAAGTTTAACTGCTTTTTGGATGTGCATAATTAATTATGAATTAATTAAATAAATAAAGTGATTTATCCTCAACTTAACTGATTTTAAAAATAAAACAATTGATTTATGGGTCAATTAATTATTAAATCAAACTTTATTCCAATTAAATCATTAAATTTGACAACTTTGATTTTAAATCAATTAAATAAAAATTCAATTGATTGTTTTTAACAATTTTGATTTATTGTCAAAATTAAATAATATAATTAGGTATAAATAGAATTAAATTTAATTAAATAATTAATTGGCAGTATTAAATCTAATGAATTAAATATTTAGAATATTCAATTAATCAAACTCTAGGATAAATAAGATTTATCGCCAAATAATCATTAAATTAAAGATAATTAGAATAAATAGAAATATTGCTAGGAATATTCCCCGATGCAGAATTTAAGATAATCAATTAGGATTTGATGATGTGTTGATGTGCCTTAGGTTAGGACTTTGATGTTGATTTCATTTGAATTGAAGATGTAGGAGGTTAATGAACCTATAGCCCATTTTTGGGGTATTACATTTTGCCCCTCTTTGAATTACTGTGCGAAGCGCAGTGGTTCAAAGAAAGTTTGTGTATGATATTGAAACTAATGTTTGAAATTGAAATTGATATGAGATAGAAACTGTGATATGAGACATAAATTGATTGAAAGATTCAAAGATGTTAGGTCCTGAATGACCAAAGATAATGTTAACTATAACAGCAATGAACCGATGATTGCGAAGAAGTGTCAAAACACCTGATTCTGAACCTTATGATTGCAAAGAAGTGAGTGACTGATTCCAGACCTGATTGTTGATAAGAATCACATTGGTATCACATTTGAACCCTTTAGTTATGAAGAACCAAGGAAATAACACTAATGAACCAATAGTTACGAAAAGTTGATACAATTTACAAGATTAAGAGAATACCATATTGATATGGATCTCGATGAATCTGATATGCCCCAAGTGATGAGGTCTTTTGATGAATTAGCAACTAGATGTGGTTGTTGTCTCAATTACTGAGGAGATATATGATTTCAGATTTAGATTACAGACTTTGAATGATGTGCAATACCATGCCCCTTTCGGGATTAAAATTGAAATCTGACAAGAAAAGTCAGCGTTATAGTTTAGAAGCATGTTAATTGATTTGAGAAATGGTTATTCACATTTGAGAACATGTTCTACAATGTTTAGAGGTCTTGTAGACCAAGTTTGACTAGGTTAAACCATGAGTTGACCATAGTTGACCAAGTTGAAATTTTGATAGTTTGATGTAAGATAATCAGTTAAGTTGAATTTTGGATTTCTATGATGATTGAAGGTTGAATATGCAAGTAGTTAGACAATATAAATGATCTCAGATTTCAATTTTGATCTTGAAAAAGGATTCTACTTGCTATTTCGTTGGATGGACCTTTGTGTAAGATTCAGCTCTTGTAGTCATGTTTAGCATTTTTGGTTTTGAAGAATCATTTAAGTGTTCAAGCAATTTGTGAGATCATGAAAAGTGCAAAATGAAATGTAGAATGAAATGCAAACCTAGGACCTAGGACCTAGTCACTGATCATGTGTCAATTTGTTGTCATCATTGAACTTTTAGGTAACCGGATAAATCAATACAATGCCCACTAGTTATGAAACCATACACATATGAATATCAATTTGTATGCACAAGAATCAATACAACACCCATTGGTTAGGCAAGCATGGACATATGAATATTGATTTTATCTTCAGAATGTCGGTTTAGATATAACCACCAAGGCATAAACACCAGGATGACTTGAATATCATGTCCATTTTGATATAGCAATTTGTATAAGCATCAGAACATAAACATCATGATGACCTGAATACGCCTTGCATTACAAACACATCAAGCAGTCAAGAGATCATTCTAAATCCAATGTGAATTACCCTTAGTGACCCTTTATCATTCACATCCTTAGGTAAGATCGTGCTTCATAGTAGGAGAAAGAACGTACTCAAAAAGACAATAGTTAGATCAAACTTCCTTGAATTTTTTGGGTATCAATGGTTGAGGTACGCATGGCCATCCAATTCGAGATAGAGGCTCTTACAGTCGGACACCATTTCAATCTAGAATTTCCAAAGTTGTTAGATTTTCACATACAAGAAGAAAACAAAGAAAAGATTATGCCCCCAGTCATCACTCTCTAAATCCTATAAAGGACATCATCAAAGAGCTCGAAGGGACAAAATATGCAAAAATCTCAATGTGAATCAGTAAGCATACAAGGAGATAAAAGCATGTGAAGCATAGATTGTTTTCATTTGTGTTTTATGTTTGATTGTGTTGTTGTAGATGCAAAATCCTTTCTACAAACAAGATAGATTGACTAACTTGGATGAAGCTTCAAAGGACTCTGACTGGATATGATACGTCTAAGATACATTGGAGGCCATAGGATATGACTTTGATTGCCCCCAAGTTTGAACATTGATAGGATATAGACGCTTTAGCTAATTGGTGTACATATTGACTTATTGAAAATAGGAATGCGGGATAAAACCAAGAGATATGTACAAACTAAAGTAAGACTGAAAGCTGGGAAAGACCAAGATTGCGTTGATAGATGGAGCATTTTGAAACAAGTGGCACCCATTTGCCAGGTTTTCACCATCTTGGCAGAGATTCTATTTTTGCTACCAAGGCACCTATTTCCAGGTTTTCACCAAGGCACTTTTTCTTTTTCTCATTTTTTTGTATTTTTATTTTTTTAATTTTTTTTGTTACTTTTGATATTTTTAAATTTTTTTATGAATCATCAAAGCACCTATTGCTAGGTTTTCACCAAGATGTTCATTTTTTCAGTACTTTTTCCAATTTTTAAGTTTTTTTTTTTCAAGACATTTTACCATACACTGAATGCCTTAGGCATAGAATTTCTTTAGATGGAGAATGTTGATTAGTTCTCAAAGCTGTTCTCCTTCAATTGTTGAGAGTTGATAGGCACCAGAGCCAAAATTAGTAGTGATAACAAAGGGACCCAGCTAGTTGGGTTCAAACTTCCCCTTGCGCTCTCTATGTGATTGATTTTTAGGATTCTCTCAAGACTAGATCACCAACCTGAAATTCTCTGTGTCTGACTTTCTTGTTGTAGCCTCTAGACATTCTTTTATAATATACTCTAAGATGATCATACGTTGCTTGTCTGCACTCATCTAGTAGTTCAAGTTCTTGCAACCTAGACACTGTGTAGTCATCATCAGTTACTAGGCCATGCATTTTGATTCTTAGTGATGAGATTTCAACCTCAATAGGCAATACCACTTCAGACCCATAAACTAAAGTGAAAGGTGTAGCCCCAGTAGGCATTCTGATACTTGTTTTGTAGACCTAAAGAGTTGTATTGATCATGAGATGCCAATCTCTTCCTGTCTTATTAACTGTATGATGCAAGATTTTCAATAGATTCTTATTAGAAGCCTCTGCTTGTCCATTCCCTTCAGGATAGTAGATAGAAGACCAATGTTGTGTAATCTTGAATTTAGCACATAAATCATCTATGTCTTTGTTTTTGAATTGTCCACCATTATCTGTGACTATGGAATGTGGAATACCATACTGGCATATGATGTAGTTCAAGATGAACATAGATATTTGTTTTCTAGTTGCTTGTGTTAAAGGGATTGCTTCTACCCATTTTGTGAAATAGTCTATAGCTGTGATAATATGGGTATGTGCATTAGAAGAATGAGGATGTATGGCTCCTATAAGATCAAAAGCCCATTGGTGAAAATGCCATTGTGTAGTAAAGGGAATAAGATCTCTCCCTGGAGCATGAATTAAGTTGCCACACACTTGGCACTTTTGACAGTTCTTAGCAAACTTGATAGACTCTTTCTCCATTTCAAGCCAATAGTACCCAACCCTAATAAGTTTTCGAGCTAGTGTTAAACCATTCGAGTGTGACCCACAAATACCATCATGGACTTCCTCTAATTCATGTTGAGACTTTTCCCATTCTAAACATCTAAGTAGCGTACCATCTAGACCTTGTTTGTAAAGATCATGACCAATGATGACATATCGAGAGGCATTATGGATAAGGTATCTCTTTTCATGGTAGTTGAAGGTTTCAAGAATGATTTGGTCTTGGAGATAGGGAAAAAGGTTTTTGTATCTGGATGAATCATGACCAATAATAGTGCAGATCATGCGGGTTTCAGGGGAATCATATGCAGGATAAGATAGTGCTTCCACTAGGAACTCATAGCGTAGCTCATGTTCAGGCTACTATAATAGAGTAGATAATGTTGCCATTGCATCGGTAGCCTTGTTCTCTATTCTAGGAATTTTCTCAAATGTGATAGATATGAAATACTTGTTTAGATCATCTACCATTCTCTTGTAAGGAATGAGATTTTCATCTTTAGTGTGGTACACATCATTGACTTGATGTATAACAAGTTGTGAGTCTCCATGAATGTGTAATTCTGTTACTCTCCACTCAATTGCCATTTTCATGCCATTAAGAAGGGCTTCATATTCAACAATATTGTTTGTCCAAGGAAACTTGATTCTAAATGCTTTTGGGATTGAGTATCCTTGAGGAGTTATGAACAATATACCTACTCTAGATCCATTCTGTGTATAGGAGACATCAAAGAACAACTACCATTCTCTAGAAGAAAGATTCATGATAGAGGAATTTGGAAATTCCATTTGCATGGGTGTATCATCAATCATAGGTGCATCTGCTAATTGATCAGCAATAACCTGTCCTTTTATAGCTTTTCTTTCCACATATTCAATGTCAAATTCACTTAAGAGCATGACCCATTTGGCTAATCTACCCATGAGGGCAGCTTTGCTTAGTATGTACTTGAGTGGATCAATTTTAGCTACCAAATGTGTGGTATGAGCTAACATGTAATGTCTTAGTTTTTGTGATGCAAAGATCACAGCTAGACAAGATTTCTCAATCATTGAATAGTTCTTCTCATATGCAACCAATATTCTACTGATATAGTATATAGCTCTTTCCTTCTTGTTCTCATCATGTTGTGCTAGCAATGCCCCCAGTGATGTATCTGTTGTGGAGACATATAAGATCAATGGCTTCCCTTGAATAGGAGGCATCAAGATAGGAGGATTTGATAGATATTGTTTGATATGGTCAAAGTTCTTCTCACATTCTTCATTCCATGCAAAGGTCACACCTTTATGTAATGTTTTTGTAAAAGGTTGTGATATGTCCGCAAGCTGTGATATGAATCTTCTGATAGATTGAACTCTCCCTTGCAATGTTCTCATCTTACTAATATTCTTTGGGGGTTGCATCTCCATTATAGCATTTACTTTAGCTGGATAAACTTCAATGCCTTTCTTTGAGACTATGTATCCTAAGAGTTTTCTAGAAGTGACACCAAAAGCACACTTCTTAGGATTTAGTCTGAGACTAAATTTTTCCATTCTGTCTAGTATCTTACTCAAGTCATTTAGATGTTCAGTTCTGATCATAGATTTTGCTAAAGTGTCATCAACATAATCCTCCATAGACCTATGCATCATGTGATGAAAAATAGATGTCATGGCTCTCAGATATGTAGCACTAGCATTTTTAAGCCCAAATGGCATGACATTCCAACAGAAGGTTCCCCATGCACATGTGAAAGTAGTTTTCTCTTGATCTTCTGGAGCAATTTTTATTTGATTATATCTAGAAAAACCATCTATTAAAGAATACATCTCAAAACCTACAGTCATGTCCACTATCATATCAATGTTAGGTAGTGGAAAATCATCCTTAGGGCATGCTTTGATCACATCTCTAAAGTCTGTGCACACTCTGATTGATTTATCTAGTTTTGAAATAGGTACAATATTAGAGATCCATTCAACATAGTCAATAACATGGATGAATCTGGCTTTTAGTAGCTTCTCTAATTCATCTTTTACCAAAAGTGCAACATGAGGATGCATCTTTCTTAACTTTTGCTTAACCGGTTTGACATTTGGAGCTATAGATAAATGGTGCATTATAAGATTAGGATCCAACCTTGGCATATCTAAATATTTCCATGCAAAGTTGATCTTCTTTTCTGTTAGGAATGTAGTAAATTTTTGCTTCTCTTCTTTTGATAAGGATTGTGCTACATGAATCAACTGTGGTTCTCCTTTTGTTCCCAAGTTGATGGATTGAGTGGGCTCAATTAGAACTGGAGATCTGTCCTGTAAATGACTCAGAAGGACATCAAATATCTCATCCTTAGGTCCCTTAGAGAGGTTTTCACCTTTGGATATGTCTTTTATTTTTACTTTTGTAGGTTTTGAGAATGCCACAAAGTGGTTTTCACCCTCAGAACTCCTTTTCTTTTTATTCTTATTCTTATTTTTTTGACTAAGACACTTGATGTTTGACTCCGTCATGCTAATGCTTGGTTCACTGATGGAAGTCCTCATAGGTTCAACTGCATTGAGGTAGCAAGCAAGGGCATAGTCATTTGGAAAAGTATAGATACTGTGGTTCGGATTCGTGGAAGTTTGGTCTACAAGATCAAGATGTTGGATAGTCAAAATGGGGGAAGATTGGGAGATAGTGTTTATGGATATGCATCTGTCATCATCGGTCCTAACCTAATGCTCAAGTTCAAAGGTGATATTACAACTTAAGACATTCAATTCATGAATAGGCTCAATGTCATTTTGGGAGTCCAATTCAGCCATAGGTGGATCAGGCTCATTAAGTTCATTACTTCGCTCTAGACTTACATTGGGTTTAGGTGCATATTGGTGAATAACATCAACATGTTTCTCTGTAATAAGCTCATCTTCTTCTGGAATGGATCCCCATTCATAGTCATTAGATTCTTCATGTATGCCTCTAGGAAATCTAAGAACATGAGTAAAGTTAGGATGAATACCCCAAGAAGGGTTACCCTTAGATTCTGATTTGAATTCATACTCATGAGAATCTATCTCAGAATAAATACCACCTTCCTCTTTGTCTATTTGATTGTCTTTGAGGTTAGCTGGTTCTTGTGTTGCAACTATCTCTTGCTCTATAGTAGGTTCTTGTGTTTCTACTACATTGATTCTTTTTATTGGATCATCTTCTGTATCAAGAAGGTCTTTGATTTCCTTAGGCAAACGCTCATAAGGAATAAGTTCTGAGCTGTCTGAATTACTATCTGATGGTTCAGTTTCTTCCTTCCTAAGGAGGGGTTCTCCTAGTGTGATCTTCTCTATGACATGAGAATAATTACCTTTGAGGTGGAAGGGTTTCTTTTTAAAGCCTAAGCCAACAGTATCTTTGTTTGCCCTACCAGTATGTGAAATAGGTGTCATAAGACCTTTTCCTCTAACTCCTAGAGGTCCTTTACCTGGATATCCCATTTTAGCTATCAATTTACTCCCTGGGCCATATGATTTAGAAGGAATTTTGGATACTGTAGAGTCACTAGTTTGAACAACTTGAGATTCAGGTTCATCCTTGTATAGCCATGCAAGCACAGCTTCATCTTCTTCAAATTCTTGCTTGGAGACTTGTTTTGCCACAAAATTTCTTTTATATGCCTCAAGAGGTTATTTTGTTGGCAATTTGGCTAAAGCGAGTACATAGATGTTGTCATTATGGAAACATATGATCCACATGAAGATTGCACAGGTTAGAGAGCAATTATAGTAGAGCACATTGCAATTTGATTAAGTGTAAAATAGTGTTTTCACCAGTGCACCAGGATACAGTTTGTGTTTGTGACATTGACTGGAGTAAGTTCAATGCTTGTGCACTTGAACATAGACTCTGTGATGACTAATGATGATTCATCTTAGAGCACAAGTTACTATGACATGTACAAAATTAGTTATGACAGTTTTACCGAAGATAGTGTTAAGCTGACAAGATAGAATATGAAGGCAGAATTGGTAAAGAGTTAAGGGATTATTTTGTTTATCAAAATAATGACTTAACAATATAAAGGGATGACATCCTAGATGTTAAATCTTAGATAAAGATATATGGAAGCCGACCATGTAAACTTATTATCTTTAATAACTTGTATATATGTAATTGTAATTGTAAGAAGAGATGTGAGAAAAATTGTAATGATATGATACGAATGTAAGAGTAGCGAAAAGATATTGATGCAAGTAGCATAAGGTTATATACCTTAATCCATTTTTTTAATAATTATACATTGTACATTACTTGTTTGGGTAGTGGGCTCATCTGGTAATCAGATTTTGTATTAACAACCCCTAACAGGGTTGAGGCTTCTAACAAGGCCTATAGTCCCTTAATCAGGACTGATACACTATATGCTTGTAATAGACTCCTAACAGGGTCAAACATCCTTAACATGATACTTTTGATTAGTGGATCTTTGTGGGTACCATCCCCACCGGGGTTTTCCCTTGGCTAGGGTTTCCTCGAGAACATATCATGTGTTATGAGTTCTTTATTTCTATTGCTATGCATATTGTTTAGCTTCTTATGTTATGCATGTATAAAGATAATTTGTTATATCCATAATTGGGAAAAAGAGAAAGTTTGTAGAATACTGATTCACCCCCCCCCCCCCTCTCAGTATTCCCTATTTCTAACAATTGGTATCAGAGCTTAGTTACTCGGAGAAGAATCATTCAAGGAAAGCCTAGCAGCTTGAGTAAGATCTCTATGGATATGGATCAACTACAAAAAAATCTTGAAGAAGCTCTTGAATAGATTGATATGCTTATTGATGAAAGAAACACTCTGAAAAGGAAATATGATGATGCAAAGAACCTTATTGAGAAACTAAAAAACAAGGTAGAAGATCTGAAATCTGAAAAGGAATCCGAAATTCTTATTGAATATTGTGATGACAATTTAGAAAAAGAAAATGTGATTCTTAAGCATGAATTGAAGATAGCAAATCTGAAGCTTAGTTTGAAAGATGGAAATGACAAAAATGAAGCAAATCTAAGATCTGAGAATGAAAGGTTGAAGATTGAGAATGAAGAATTAAAATCTAAACTTGACAAAGTAACATCTGAATTTGAGAAAGTAAACTTGCAGCATGCAGAACTTGAGAAATACAATAAGATTGTGAAAAGTGAATTGACTCAATCCAAACAACAACTTGAAAGGCTATATTCAAATAGTGAGAAGATTGATGAACAAGTATCTTATGGAAAACCATCCTATGATAAGACTGGACTTGGATTTAATATATTCAGAACAAATGATGAAAGCAAGGAACCAGATCTAAAAGAATCTGAAAGCATAGATAAGAAGGAGTCAGATGAGATCAACAAATCTGATGACACACCTAAAGAAGAAGAACCACCAAACCAAGAAGAATCACCCAAAGGTATGCAAAGAGAATTCAAAGGTAGATGTTTTGGTTGTAATACTATTGGTCACATGAAGAGAGATTGCATAGGTAAACAATTTAAACCTCTCAATGGTTATTGTTATAATTGTCATGGTTTTGGACATAGAGCTATTGAATGTAGAAGACCTAAAGTTATTGAGAATAATTATGGTAGTAGAATGTTTAGAAATACTAACAATGCAGATAAAAGACTTACTAAAGATATGAACATAAGGAATGAAGTAGTATGTTATAGATGCAACAAGATTGGACACATTGCTAGAAACTGCAAATCACAAATCAATTAGCAAGGACCAAGATATGGGAACAATGGAATTATTTGTCAGATATGTAACAAGATTGGACATACAAAAAGGTTTTGTAGAATGAACAATGGATTTTTTCATCCTAACCCTAACCCTAGAAATCATGCAAGAGGTAATGAAGATGCAGGTAATAGACAGAAAGGTTGTTGTAGTAATGTAGATGAAGTGAAGTTTGTTAAAAGCACAGATCAAGGAGACATATTCAACATTGAAGGTAATCAGAAAGGTGAAGTATCAAGTGGTAAGAATGAATCCTTACCTGACCTATCTGTAAGCACTTAATTTATGATAATTACAGTAGATTAGGAACTTAGAATTAGTGTAGAAGTAGATTTTCAATGAATTAAGTCTTGCGCAGTTAATTTAAAGTAGTTTATGATGTACTAATGCTATGGTTAAGAGTGCAAAAGAAAATATTATGTTTTGCGAGATCGCAAGAAGTTTTAAGTTTTGCAGGATAGCAGAAACAACTTTTTGGAAAGAAGCGGCAAAAAAATTGAATGCGATGTCAGATCTAAGTGAGATTGAAGTAATAAAAGGTTATGATCAATGTTATTTGATTGTCAAAGAAAATTGAAGTGTTTAGGAGAGAAAAGAATAGATATTGGAAGCATTTTGCAGTGATTTGGTGAAAGATTTGAGTGTCAAATTTACGAAAGCCCTAAAATTGTGAACTTGAGGTATTTATCTTGACAAATCTTTGAATTGGTATAAGGAAATTGAAATAGTCATGGATGTATCCTTAATTCACAATATCAGAGATAAGAATAGACCTAGAATGAAGAAGGAACCAATAGAACCCTTGGAAGAAGATGATCCCAAGTTAGCACTATCATCCGTACCAGACAAATTTTTTCATTTAGAAAATGTGAGAAGTTATGTTGGATGCAAGTTAGAAACTGTCAGTGATAGTGATTTTACCAATGAACATATGAACATTTACAATCAAGATATCTCATTAAAACAAGGATATGAACATTTGAAAGATAAGGAGATTGTTCAGTATGCTTTGAAGTATGAATTTGACAATGAAGAATGCACTAAGATTATTCTGAGCAGAATTCACAATGGAAAGTTTTGGCTAGAGGATAGAGTAATAGACATTACAGCTGACTTGATTCATGAAGTCACAGGTTTATCTAAAGTTGGTGCTATTCCTCTAAATGAGAAAAATAGTCATAGAAAACACAGGTTCATCCTACAATGGTAGAGGAATTGTGATTAGCAAGATCAAACAACATGATGTTAGATATTTATGCAAGTACCTAACAACTAAGTTCTGCACAAATTCTAGAGAAGATGATATGGTAGCTAGAATGGTGCATATTGCCTATTTAATGTGTGTTGACAAAGTACCAGTTGATATGTGTAAAATTCTAAGAATTCAATTGTTTGAAAACTTGGAGAAGATTAAGAAATCTAAGTATGCACAATTTAGATTTTCATCCTTAATCACATACATGTTTTTCCACTCATTGAGAAAATTTCCATACACCATTGCACATGATTGGAATGATGGACAAACTACTATGGAAAGGATAAATAAAGTTTATTTGAAACATGTTATTGACAAAGTAAATGAGAGTGCTATGTTAGTAGTGAAGACATTTCAGAACATGGTAACTAGCAGATCAAGAATTCCACAATTACTTGTGAAGTATAAGAATGATATATGTTTTATGGTTGACACTAACTTTACCTATATTGAAGCAATGGAACCTAGAATTGAGTTCATAGACCCTCTTGGCTATGAGATATCTGAGGCTGAAATAGAAGAATATGTTGGCAGATTACTTAAAAGTAAATTGGACACTCAGTGTAGCAGATTTGGAACTTTTGAAGAGAACTTCAACTCAGAAAAATCTATAATTGAAGAGAAGCAATCTAAGAAGAGAGTTGACAACACTATCAAGAGAATACTGAAAGATACAGGAATGTTAGAACAAGAATTCTTATAGCAAAATAGACAATAGCAGCAATCAAGGATATTAGATAGAAAGAAGTCTTGATTGTACCACCCTTGTCATCCAGTGTAGCACAACAAGAACCTACACAAGTCAAGGTGAAAGTAGAGGAACCAAAAAAGGTACAAGTAACAACTAGATCCACTTCCTCCACAGATAGCAAGAGAATGAAAGAAATTGCTACTGGACTAGGAAAGAGATAGAAGACTATAGTTCAACCAGTACCAAGAGTAATTACAGAAGTAAAAGGTGATGACACTACAGTTAAGAAGAAAGCTTGGAAACCTAAAGTTGAAAAGCTTAATGAGCAGATTATTGAAAATGGAGACTTTACCAGAATGAACAAGTACTACAGTCTTTATGATTATTTAGACAAACTTAACTTGGAGAATGCTATTGTGAAGCATATGATTTTGGTAGACAAGAAATTTGATTCTATTCAAGGTCAAATACCTGATGAGTTGTACACCAAACTGCTAAATAGAAAGCAGAGAGCAACTGAAGAAGACACTAATATCAGAAAGAATCTTGTAAAGAAGCTTTGTGAAGTGAGAGATGATGAACACTTGGAGTAGATATTGAAGGCCTTAAACACCCATTTGAGAACCAAAAGGAGAACCATTTTGATTATGGGAGGTAGATATGAAGAAGTTAATTTAGATACAGAGTAGGCAATAATCAAGGTCATGGTAGAAAATGTTGGAGAGCCATCAGTTGCAGCAGAGCAAGCAGTTGAAGCTGAACAAGAGGATATTCCTTCTCCTTCAGCTATTAACATTGAAGATGAAACTATGAATATAGAAGGTACTAAGGTCACCTTGGATACTAATGACAATGTATTCAAGAACTTAGCAAACATTGTTGACAATTCAGCTCTTAATGAACCAGATAGAACTGAACAAGCAGAGCAGACTCAATCTATCAGTGAAGAACCTAAGGAGACTGAGATTCAAGCACCTATTCCTACCATAGAAGCCATCAATCTTACTCCTGAGACTGGAAAGAAGAAAGAAATTGGATCTTTGTTTGAAGACTTAGGAAAGGAAGTTGATGCTGATGATCAGTTGGAACTGATCACTTCTTTGAATAAAATCATTGGCAAGAACAAGAAAGTGAAGAATCTTGAAGGGACTCTGAAGGACCTTAATGAGAAGTTACAAAGCATTGTAACTACACAAATCATAGAGGTAGATCCTTTAGAGAAAGCTAAGAAGGTAATGAGCACTTTTGACAATGAATTCACTAACCTATCTGATATTGCAAAAGTGAGAGCTCAAGCAGCTTATGAAGCTGAAATGCTTTTGAACATAAGTTAGAATATGGGGAATGATATTAGCAATCTTGATAGTTGTATCAAGAACCTGAGGAAACATTTGGAGATAGGAAAATCATTGTACATACAGTGTACAAAACCAAAGATTTTTGATAGCAAAAGAAGAACAGAAGATAAAGTTGAAGGAAGCTAAGATTCAGAATGAATGTAACCTTCTTTCTAGACCTAATGTGAAGGTATGTGATGCTGAAAAGAAAATTTGGAAGCTTTATGATGAAATAAGAATATTGCAAGATGAGAGGAATAGAAAAATGAGGAGACTCACTCTTTTGAGAGAACACATCTCTATGAAGTTGACTATCATTGAAGAGTAGTTAGAAGAATGTCTTACAACTAAGACATCCTTTCAGAAATTCAAATTTGACAACCTCCAAGCTTGTCAAATAGCAGCTTATGGACTGAGCACATTACTCAATGTGGTAGATTCCATCAATAATTCATGGGAAAAGGAGATGCAAGCTATGAAAGCTGATTTTGCAGATTGTGTTGCAAGCCTACCGGCTTTGCAATAAGAAAATGAAGGTATAATCTTTTTTGGGATACAATTTTGTAATCCTCCCTACCTTATTTTGTCATTGTTGTCAAAGGGGGAGAGATATTAGAGTAGAAAATTGATATATTTGATAAGGATTGATACTCTTAGGGGGAGCATTGTATTAGAGTTTATATTTTGAGGAGTTATAAGGATAGTATACATATTCTATACTATGGCCACAATTTTGATACAATTTTGAGATTTTGACTTGTACACTTAGCTAATTTTCTCATATGTTGCCACCAATGACAAAGGGGGAGATTGTTGAAAATTTGGCTGAAGTGAGTACATAGATGTTGTCATTATGGAAAAATATGATCCACATGAAGATCGCATAGATCAGAGAGAAAGTATAGCAGAGCGCAATGCAATTTGTCTAAGTATAAAATAGTGTTTTCACTAGTGCACCAGGATACAGTTTGTGTTTGCGACATTGACTAGAGTAAGTTCAATGCTTGCACACTTGAACATAGACTCTATGATGACTAATGATGATCCATCTCAGAGTGCAAATTAGTACGGCATGTACAGAATTAGTTATGACAATTTTATCGAAGACAGTGTTAAGCTGACAGGACAAAATATGAAGGCAGAATTAGTAAAGAGTTAAGGGATTATTTTGTTTATCAAAATAATGACTTAACAATATAAAGTGATGACATCCTAGATGTTAACTCTTGGATAAAGATATATGGAAGCTGACCATGTAAATTTATTATCTTTAATAACTTGTATATATGTAATTGTAATTGTAAGAAGAGATGTGAGAAAAATTGTAATGATATGATACGAATGTAAGAGCAGTGAAAAGATATCGATGCAAGCAGCATAAGGTTATATACCTTAATCCATTTTTGTAATAAGTATACATTATACATTACTTGTTTGGGCAGTGGGCTCATCTGGTAATCAAATTTTGTATTAACAACTCCTAACAGGGCTGAGGCTTCTAACAAGACATATAGTCCCTTAATCAGGACTGATACACTATATGCTTGTAATAGACTCCTAACAGGGTCAACATCCTTAATAGGATACTTTTGATTAGTGGATCTTTGTGGGTACCATCCCCACCAGGGT
The DNA here is from genome assembly GCA_027943335.1 of Chamaecyparis obtusa. Lineage (NCBI taxonomy): Eukaryota > Viridiplantae > Streptophyta > Pinopsida > Cupressales > Cupressaceae > Chamaecyparis > Chamaecyparis obtusa. The sequence continues at coordinate 178,423 of BSBK01010179.1, read as the reverse complement.
TTTCCCTTGGCCAGGGTTTCCTCGAGAACATATCATGTGTTATGAGTTCTTTATTTCTATTGCTATGCATATTGTTTAGCTTCTTATGTTATGCATGTATAAAGATAATCTGTTATATCCATAATTGGGCAAAAGAGAAAGTTTGTAGAATACTGATTCACCCCCCCCCCCCTCTTAGTATTCCCTATTTCTAACATCTTTAGAGTCTAGTTTAGATTGTTTTAAAGACTGTCCATAAGACTTAGGTGAGATAGGGAGAGATGTCAAAGATAAGACTGGCTCTATAGTATATTCTCCTAGACCATTTTCTTTGATATTGACCTCTTTTGCAATGTCTTCCATTTTAGATGTGGATGCTTATTTTGTTGACTTAATGGAAGACTCTTTGTTATTAGGCACAATTTTATCTGCACTTTCCTTCAATGTATTACAAGTGGTGGATATGTCCGCTGGAATAGTGACCTCTACTCCTTCATAAGGAAATTTCAAACATTGGTGGAATGTAGAAAGAATAGCTTTCATTTCATGTATCCATGGTCTCCCTAGAAGAATGTTGTAAGCCAAAGGTAGATCAAGAACTTGACATATAGTATCCCTGATAACCGAACCTACTCTGATAGGTAAGATAATGGTGCCTTTAGAAGATCTTTCTTGTTCATCATAGGCTTTTATAGTTATTTTCTTTCTAGGATCAATAGCCAATTCTAAAAATCCCAATTGTGTGATCAAGTTGTAAGAACAGATGTTTAGGCCAGAGCCCCCATCTATCAACACACATTTGAATCTATGGTTCTAGATCAAGACTTCTATACACAAGGGCTGGTTAAGCGGGTGACACAAGGATTTTTCATCTTCTTTTGAAAAGGAGACATATTGTGGAGATGTAAGATGTCCAACCATAGTCTGGAACCTATCTAAATCAAGGTCCTCAGGAACATTGGATCCGAGCAAAGCTTTGTCTAGAATAGCTCTATGAGCTAGATATATTCAAAGCAACTCAAACATGGAGATTTTTGCATTAGTGTGTTGGAGTTGTTGAACAATGCTAGAAGATGTTGACCTCGTATCTTTAGGATTGGAAGATTTAGAAGTAGCCTTCTATTTGGAAGCGAAAGAAAGATTGAAGGGTATCTTAGGGGCATTTGATGAATCTAGGATTTGTCCTTTCAGATGTGCCTAAGCTTGTGATCAAGTAACTACATTAGCTAAAGGATGATCTCTATCTCTTCGCACAATTGTGATGACATTGCAATGCTCAGAGAGATAGGGTTCAACCATATTGATAACAACATTATTTCTAGGGTAAGCATAATTGACCTTTGCCCCCATATTAGGCTGGGAAGATGAAACTTCTTGACCATGTTTCATAAATGGTTAAGTGAATGTTGTATGATCATTATTTCTTTTATGATTGTTAATCATGATGTCTCCATTATCAATTTTATCTTGAATAGTATGTTTCAAGCGTAAGCAGTTATTAGTTTTGTGATCCTTACTCTGATGGAAATCATAGAATTCTCTCTCCACCATTTTGGCTTAGGGTCAGGATCAGATTGTCGGATCTCAGGAAAAGAGATGATGTTATTAGCCATCAAAGTTCTCATAGCTGATTCCAAAGATTCTCCAAGAGGAGTGAACTTTCATTTATTATCAATGGACCAAGATTTGTATTTTGGCTTCTTTTGAGATGGTTCAGACACCTTTTGTTCTGAAGCTTTGATGGCTTGGGTACCAATGGTTAGATTGAAAGTTGGTGCCTCTGATGGGGCATGGATAGTATCAACAATGCCATCTGTGATGATGCCTTTATTCTTGTTCCAGTTTTTGTTCTTGTCTTTAGAATTGGATCCCGATTTGTACTTGTCCTTTTGAAGTGTGATGTCTCCTTTTTTCACAAGCACTTTTTCAATTTTGATCGCATTGTCTACCATCTTATCAAAAGATGTATGATCTTGCATTTGTAAAGGGTAGTTGATCTCTAGGACAAGATTATTGATGAAGATTTTCAGTTTCTCAGTTTCTGGAATAGGCCTAGCATATAGAGAGAAGTTCTTCCTCCATCTCTTGAGAAATGTCAGGAATGGTTCTCCTAGATATTGTTTGAGATTGCAGATGTCGATCATGGTGACCAAATGTTGAATGTTGTAAGAGTATTGCTGATAGAACAATTTGATCAACTCCTCAAAAGTTTTGATAGTAGAAGGCAATCTAGAGAACCAATGAATGGTTTCTCCCCCCAGAGATCTAGGAAAGAGATGCATCAGATAGGTGGGTTCGTGCATGAACTCCATAGATTGTGTACAGAATTCTTTGACATGATCTTGAGGATCAGAGTGTCTGTCATACTTATCATATTTAGGAATCTCCACTCTTTTTGGGAATGGTGGCATGTACAAGTCTTTGTCAAATGGAAAAGGACATAGGGCCTCCATGGAGAACTCCTTGGGTTCCTTTTCTTTCTCAAGTTTATTAAGTTTGACTTGCATGGCATGCATTTGTTTCATCATAGCCATGATTAAAGTTTCTTCCTCATGTGTAATGATATCTTCAACATTACAGTTAGGAGGAATTTTAGCTCCTTGATGAGCTAACTCTAAAAAGTATGTTTCTCTATCTTCCTTCAAGAAATGCCTCATCATTTTCTTGAATTCATCATCATTTTGATACCGAACAATTTCTTCAGGTGTGGGTTCCTGATTTGCACTTGAGATTGAGCTCTTTGAGAGCCATGGTTTGTCCCTGCTTGAGACATGGTGGGAGTTTTAGGACTCCTTGGGATAGATCGAGGAGGAGTTTGTTGATTACCTCCGTGAGTTGATGGTGGAGGTATGTAACCAATTTTTAATTGAAAGTTCCCAAGACCGTCATCTTCGTAAAGACCAGAATTGTAGATTTGTTCAAGAGTTGGACCCTAGATATGAGTCAAAGGTAAGGTATGAGATGTTTCTCCTGATTTCTTGTGTGAGAAAGCTCTAGTTTCCACCATTAACCTTGGGTGAAGCAAAAGAATAAGATGGAGACAACTGAAGAATGAATTGATTCAAGAAGATCAGATGACGCAACCTTGTCAAGGTTTGATTGATTGAAGCTTATATTAGACTTAGATGAAGGATACTGTGCCCTGGATGTATGGGTAGATGCCCAAAAGATAGTGGACATGAGTTCACAACACTTAGCCATTTTGAAGATTGATTGAAGATTGATAGTTATGACAAGGTTTTGACACAAGATGAAAAAGACTCAAATCGATTAAATAGAAGGCTGAATCGGATTCAAAAGGCCACTTTAGGAAAATGATTGGATTCTTAGTAGTTGCTGCTATGTTCCTAACATAGTGATTTATTTGATAGATTCTGGAAATAGGCTGAAAATTTTGGGTATCTGGCAATTCTAACAACTTTCTGGCAATTTTTAAAAATTTCTCATATGACTTTTCGTAGGCTCGTATGACAGTGGGTAGGGTATGAAATGACAATTGACAAAATTGTATGACTATTACAAAACTCACATGACAGTTGATAGTAGGGTTTTTGACTTTTTTGAATTGACTGGCAACAAAACTCGTATGACAATATACCAGCTACCATACGACAATAGGGGAGTCATGAAATGACAATCTCAAAAAATCATATGAATTTCTAACCTTATGAGATGAATTTTGACTCCATAAAGGAATTTCACTTCAATTTTTACAATTTTTGGGTTTTCAGTTTCAAATTGTTCACAAAACTGTTTGTCCAGATTTGAAGATTGTACCAGATTGATTCATTCTTAGTAACCAGATAGATAAATAGGCACGCAAAATAGCAAGCAAGTGATTTCAAGCACGTCTAAAAATAATGAACAGGGGACAAAGCAACCCTACGCATGAACAACCAAGTGACTAAATGTGCTAATCCCTAGGAGTGCTAATAGTGTATGTTCCAAAAAGTTTTGCAATAACGCACATATTATAGAAAATGAAAATTTGGCCTCACTAGGGTTTGTAGTAGTGGTCTGACTCTACAACTTTTGTGATCTCAAGAGGGCAAACTCCAATCTAGGTGCACTGGGGTCTTGACACAGTCTGAGAAATTAATCAATCAGGAGCTGCTAGGGAGATCTGACAACCCAACAAGAGACCACACCTGTGAAGATTTCCTCCACAAGGACATTTATATAGTAGCTGCTGCTACCACGATGAAAATGGCTATTACCGCTTGAGGTTTTGTCAACATGGTTGACCCAATTAAGGGAATGTCCACTATGGTTAACCCTCTCTAAAGGTGACTTACAAAAGATACCACATGGAGACTGGTTCCAGATTCAAGGATCTAAGTTTCTGATACTATCCAAAAAGGGAGTAGAGCATAGTCCTCTAGCCTTTTCACTTTTAACCAAAACAAAGCAGACAAATTAATCCGACACGCTAAGACCAAGATTATCTCACAAAGATCTATGATGTCAACCACTTATGATCTATCAACCTCTCTGGTGAGAGAATGTATTAATCAGAAGCTGAAGATGCACAAATCTAATAGAACATGAGACGCTCTCAGTAACCTTCCTACCTACAAGGGTTCCTTCATTGAGAAGAGTTTCACTAGAAACTCACTCTCTCAAGAACTGCAAATAGTGTTCAGAGGGCCTATTTACTATGTGTAACAAAGATGCTGAAAAGAAAATTTATGTTCATTTTTATAGCCCAAAATGAAATCTGTGATATGAAAGCAATAAAAGGTCACATAAGCCAAACACATGAGATGTTCATTTTAGTCCAAATCGAAATGTTATCAGCTGAGAAGATTACTTGAATTCCTCGCAACATGCTTAGTAGATTTTTACCTATTTTTAGCAACTCTCACACTTTTCCCAATCAAAATCAGTAGAAATCAATCAAAAACAACAAATTTCAATTGTTAATGTTAGCTATTAGTCCAAATCTAGAAAAAAAATTTGGAAAACTGCCTGAAAAAGTGAAATGACAATTGAAACCTGGCACTGAAACTCATACAATAGTTGGTCACCTCCCAGATGATAGTCTAGAAATGTGTATGACAATGGGTATCAGATCATATGATAGTAGAGCCTCTGAATGACAATGGGTTTCTGATGGTATGATCCTTGATCAAATAAACTATCGTACGATAGTGGGTATCTCTTGGTATGAGTTTCTGATAAAACTCGTATGAAAATTATACAAACAAAAATTAAAAATCATAGCTTGGAATAGAAAATGACAAGAAGATGATAGAAATTGAATGGAAACCTGTTTCAAGGCCCCACGATGGGCACCAAAAATGTGTGTGAATTTTGTACCTAGCTGTAGACACAACACTTTAGTAAAACATTAGAGGTTAGCTAAAATCAAAATCATGCAATGAAATGGAAACTAAACTAACCATGTGATTTACTGTCTTCTAGTAGATGCGAGTATGTATTCTCAGATTAGACTGAGATCAGTGACCTTGATGACACCTAAACGAAGGATTTGAATGCAGAATCTAGATATGAGATGAATGAAAATTAATCTATATTTTTATATTTTTTATGCAATTATGATGATAGAAAACTGATTATGAATCTATTCTATATGAAAAATTGATATGCAAATTAATCTAACAATGATATGAAATATGAAACTAGAATGAATTGAAAACAAGATTGATCTCACAAAAGTTGTTGATTCGCAAGAAGCTTCAATTCTTCAGATGTCAATTCGCCAGCGTGATCATGCAAATTCGTGGATTGATTTTGGCAGAGTAAGTATGCAAACTTGTGATCAGATCATTTATGAAGAGCTAAGCCTTGATTTTATAGAAATCTAGGGCTTTGGAAGTGCATGGGAAAAGCCATAAATCACTCTTGATAAAATCGGGTTGATTTTTGAGTCAACAAGAAATAAAAGATAATTAACTCACAAAATCATGCAAATTCATGCAAAAAAATAGCTTATTAACTCAAATCAGAAGTTGAGATTAGCTTTCAACTCAAAAGAGAGTTGAGTTTATTTTTAAAACAACTTGACTTGATTTTCTGATTTAAAGTTTAACTGCTTTTTGGATGTGCATAATTAATTATGAATTAATTAAATAAATAAAGTGATTTATCCTCAACTTAACTGATTTTAAAAATAAAACAATTGATTTATGGGTCAATCAATTATTAAATCAAACTTTATTCTAATTAAATCATTAAATTTGACAACTTTGATTTTAAATCAATTAAATAAAAATTCAATTGATTGTTTTTAACAATTTTGATTTATTGTCAAAATTAAATAATATAATTAGGAATAAATACAATTAAATTTAATTAAATAATTAAGTGGTAGTATTAAATCTAATTAATTAAATATTTAGAATATTCAATTAATCAAACTCTGGGATAAATAAGATTTATTGCCAAATAATCATTAAATTAAAGATAATTAGAATAAATAGGAATATTCCCTGATGCGAAATTTAAGATAATCAATTAGGATTCGAAGATGTGCTGATGTGCCTTAGGTTAGGACTTTGATGTCGATTTTGTTCGAATTGAAGATGTAGGAGGTTAATGAACCTATAGCCCATTTTTGGGGTATTACAATTATCACCATATATATAGAGGGACTTCCACTCAAAAAGGAGGTTTAATGTACAGGTTGCTAGTTCACATCAAGTTTACTAAAATGTGGAGAAGGAAAAGTTCACTGATCTCAAGACTAGTTGAAGTCTTGAATGATGAATTGTCCCTTGTGCTACCTCACTTAATTAACACTCTAGTGAGATAGAGGATTACAAAAACTAAATTTGATGAAATCCTTTTAAACTAACTAATACATGGAATGTGAGAAACTAAAATAACAATGTGATAATAATAAATAACAATATTTTAACTACTAAAACTAGGAAAGCTAACTGCCCTGACTAGCTATCTAACTCTACAAGCTCATTGCATTAGACACTCATGTAGGCTAAGGACAACAATATGGATGTAGGAGTATGCACGACACACATTTGTCCAGTACAGACAAACTACATAAAGTATGACATAAAAGATAGAAACTAACTATAATGATAGAAAAAGGACTGCTTATAATGAAACATGGAAAAGGAGTATCTAGAATATACAATAAAGAGGATAGGAAAAGGAAAAATATCAGGCGAATAAATTTGACAAGATTGATGAGTTGCCCCACTTGCTTCTTCCACAGAACTTGCACACATGAAAATAAAGAGAGACATTGGGTGGCTGTTTGGAGACCTACCTTAGTCAGATCCCTATTTTGGTGTTTCCACCTCCACAAAAGATAATCTAGATGAGATAAATGGTGATAATTAATTGTAAAGATAAGATATATAAAAAATATTAGTGCAAGATATAGATAAAGAAATATTATATGTTGAACAAAATATGAAATGAGGTAGTATAGACGACTTCCTTCCAACATTAGGAAGCCAAATCTTGGTGAAGTGAAGGAAAGGATAGCTAGGAGACCATGAGAAAGCTACCCAAATGCAATAGAATCCCAAGAATATGATTATGAACTTGTGATAAATGGAGTTGAAATGTGATAGTGAAGTCAAGACTAATGCCAAGAAATGTGCCAAGCTTGAAGAGAAGACCAAATGAAGCTTGAAAATGGTAATCTAATGAAAAAAGGTCAAATCTAAATATGAGTGGCTAGTCGAAGTAGGTGTTACATTTCAAGGGTGGAATTTTTTAATGGTCCAACAACACTCCACCTCTATGGATTAGTAGGAAAAATGCACACTATGTAGATGTAATGGTAATTTACATTGGTGTGAAATTTATGCCATTATAGGAGTAACCTCTAAGAATCTCCTAAGATTCATTGTCTATAGAAAAGGAATTGAAGTAGATCCAGCCAAAGGAAAATATATATTTGAAATTCCACTACCAAAGAATATACTACAACTAAGATCATTGTAACGAAAGTTACAATCTATTTATCATTTTATAGCACAACTAGCAAATATGTGTCACTCTTTCTAGCACCCACTCCATAAGAATGTACCCTTTAGATGGGATGACTAATACGAATAATATTTTTAGAAGATCAAATAGTGTTAGTCCTAAGGGTCCAAGATTACTGAGAGGGAGGGGGGGGGGGCTAAATCAGTAATCAAGACATCTGATACTTTTCAACTTCTTTAACTTCAAAGATAACATTAAAAAGTTTACTGATTGATAAGAAAATGAAAATTAAACCAAATAAACATCAACCACCATAAAGCATGCAACACATAACACATATATTTTCCCATGGAAATCCAAATGGGTGAAAATCACATGTGAGATGAAACTCACAAATTTTGTACTCTTCTAAAATACACCATGTTAGGAGTATTACAAAGACACTATTAGGTGCCACCTAGCTATGGGATTTACCTCTAGCCTTGTTAGGGGCTTTACCCTATTAGGAGTAGCCTTGTTAGAGGACTTAAAACACTAGCTAAAGTGTCACCCTGTTAAAGGATTTACATAAAAGATCTATTAAGATCTACCTGATTAAGGGATTCATCCCATTGTAACTGTTAGGATACAACAAGAAGATTGAGATGGTAAATAGAAACACCTTTTCTTGATCAGATCCTTTGTAATGCATACATTATATCCTCAAATAAATTTGGAATACTCTGGCTTGATTGCACCTCCACAATCTCAATCTACACACACAAATCTTTGATTTCATGATATAAATATCACTTCTCAATCCCTAAACATTCTACCAACTTAACACCTCATCCAACACATTGAAATCAATTTTCAAACCTTTGTGCCCAGAGAGATCATGAAAAAATACATACCCCATTATAAAAAACCATCTTTACCTAACATGTCAGCCACAAGATAGATCCAAACAATTAATTTTATCAAGAATAGTTAAACATGGTTTGACCAACTCAACCTTCATCTTGATAAAATGATCAACCTCTATCAATGTAATGACAACTCATCACCATAAATGAGATTAGACACATCAACATGACAGTTGGAATAACAATAATTCATCACAACATGATCACCAGTCGCCACTAGAAGATCTACCATTGGTAACACAAAAATACTATCATTGCTCATTGAAACAACTTTTGTATCCTCAAAACATGCTAACCGATCACCAAATCAATTGCAATCATAACCATGAACTCAACATAGAATCAGAAACATAATTTTATGATCACACCACGTAACTCACCATAGATTTGATAAACCAATCAAATTACTCATATCTAATCACCGAATGTTCTAGCAGTTTCCCTATAACACTTCAATCATTGATAACTTACACAGATAATACATTCAATAGTTGTGATTACACAATTATCATCTAGAGACATTCCCAAGTCTCCCTTAAGAATCACAACCACTAGAACCACTTGAAACATAATGTTCATTCTTCTCACATAATTGGCAACACACTAAGAACACTAGGTCAATACTTGACATCAATGACACCACAACAACTGATCATCTAAATAGAAAATTTGTATCATCACTATACTACTATACCATCATATGATCAATTATGCCAAAAAATAGTACCTAATGTTTCCACCTCCACAAGATGACAAGTCCCTACTTTTATACATATCAACAAATATATTTGCATTAGCAACACTATTGGCACACCATGATTCAGAAGGAAAGGAATGAGTAATCTACTACATCAATCAAACCTTAGTTGGATATGTGCTCAATTATACTCCTTTTTAATGAGTGTGCCTTGCTATGGTTTTTACTTTGAAAAAATTATGAAATTACATGCTTACTCATCAAACCAAGTTCATAGAAAAAATTGATCCACTTAAATACCTTTTGGACAAATTGGCACTAATAGGAAGATTAGATAAATAGGTCACAATCCTTACTAAGATCAACATTAAATATTTAGAAAGAAAAGCTATAAAAGGAAATTCAATTGCAAATAAGCTTGTGGATTCCCCCATTAAAGGTGATCACCCCCTTATCACCGAGTTACCATATAAAGCACTATGGAACAAACATGAGTATGGCTCTATACTTTGATGGCTCCTACACACATAGGTTCAAGTGATAGTTGAATCCTCTTTGTTACACCACAAGGGGATTACATACCTAAGGCGTATAAGTCATTATTTCAATGTACTAACACAATTGTAGAATATGAAGCCTTATTCATTAGACTATGTATGGCTATAAAATGGAAAACCTTAAAACTTTATGTCTTTGGTGACTCTTAGCTAGTGATCAAATGAGTTAATGACAACTGTAAGAATAACAACAAAAATTTTATGCCATACAAGAAAATGGTGGATGATTTCAAGACATACTTCAAAAAGATAACGTTTGAGCAGGTTCCTAGTGGGAATAATAGAGCTTTTGATGCTATCACCACAATAGCTTCTCTCATTAGAATGACACACAGTGCTACTGGTTGCAAGTTCTTAGTAGAATAGTACCTGTTGGCATTAAGAAAAATTGCCACTAGTGACAACACTTATTTGCATTCTGGGTGCAAACCGAGCAGACAGTGCAAACTGAGCAGACAGTGCAAACTGAGCAGACAGTGCAAACCGAGCAGACAGTACAAACCGAGCAGAAAGTGCAAACCGAGCAGACAGTGCAAACCGAGAAGACAGTGCAAACCGAGCAAATAGTGCAAACCGAGCAAAACAGTGCAAACCGAGCAAGTTAGTACAAACCGAGCAGGACAGTGTAAACCGAGTAACATCATGTCTACCAAGTCACCAGTATTTACCAAGTTCAAAACCTACCGAGTGGTCAGTATGAACCGTGCCTTCACTTCTACCGAGTGCATGACGATGCCGAGTAATGTAGTGGACGCCGAGTATCAAAAAGTCACCGAGTTAGTTTGCAGGAACCGTGTAACCTTACTTGGGCCGACTTAGTAGCACTTATGTTTATTTGTCAAGCCGACTTTGTAATTGTAATTGTAATTAATTTTTTAAGACTTGTATATAAACAATGTTGTAAAAATGTCAAGATGTATGTAATAAGCATGTATGTGAAAAAGAAAGAAAGGTAGAGATAAGCGAATTACAAAGGGCTTCAGCAGTATAAGGAACAGCAAAGACAAATTCATCACAGAAGGTGATCAGTACATCAGCGAATCTCAATCAGCAATCCAATTGCAAAGCAAGAGATCTACTGTTTCATCCTAACAGGTGAATCAATACTAAAATCCTTTAACCAGGTAGACTTAACAATCTTTTGTAAAATCTCTTTACCGAGTGCATACTTCATTGTATGTTTGTAAATCCTTTAACAGGGTGGATTTAGCAATCCTTATTGCTCCTAACAGGGCAGATCATCAGAAGTGATCAAATTGTAAGCCTTAACTGGCCAACTTTATTCTACAGTATTAAAGCTTTGTGGGTTTCATCCCCACCCCAGTTTTACTTTCTTTTTGGAAGGTTTCTGGGTAACCAAATCTATGTGTCATTATTGTGAATACTTTTAAGTTTCATGCTTTCTGTATGCAAAGGTTAAAGTAAATTACATGTTAATACATCTGTAATTGAAAGAAAATTTGGAGTTACTGATTCACCCCTCCCCTCTCAGTAACTCGGTTAATTCCTAAATATTTCCAACAGTACCATCATAAATTATAATCACCTTATACATGTGTACTATTTCATGATTTTTTACCACCCACCTTAGTATTTTTTTCATTTTTGGATGCATAATAGGACTTCATGTTGCACTTAATGAACACCTAAATTCAAATATGACTCTTGTGTTAATTCAGTTTCATCAAAAATTAATGTGATCCCTTATTTCTAGGTGTGCTCCTTGATTATTTTACCAATTCAATAATTTATTTAATCATATAAGCCCTATGTTACCATTTGTGGCCTTTGTATTTTATCTCAATCCAGTATTGAGTCATGTTTTGGAAATTGGAATCCCCTTGTTATCTAGGCCCTATAATCCTAATCTCAATCTTGATTAGTGGGATGATGATGCCCATAGAATCCTCTTATTGAGAAGAGGACACATAGGTTGTCCTCTTCCCTAATTTTTTTTCTTAAAATTGAAATCAGGGGTTGGTTTCTCAATTTTAGCAAGAGTTTTAGATTCTTGTCGGCTTCCTTCAAGTTTACACATGATTTAGTATACAATAAAGTATCTTACTTCATTTTTGGGGATGAAAAGCAATTTCAAGGTTGGATTTACAATTTGAAGACATCCCATGAAGGATTTGTAAATAAAGTTAAAATCAACAAGCATCAATGTCTAAAGGCTATTTTTCTACATCAAGCATTCAACAATCACACTAGCATCAACATGAATATTTCAAAGGATTATGAAGATGACTAGGATATCATCAAATAATGATTGGATTTTAATCTTCCTATTAGGTTTCACATGGCTTATTGTTATCCTCATATCCATGCATTTGAGCTTTAGATCTAGACTTATTTACATTCTTTCAATCACATTTGATTGCATATTCATATAGGGTTTTATTGCAACATGCTAGGGTAGATTTCTACATTAAATTTATGCATTTTATCTCATATCAATATAAACATACTATAAATTCATGAGCATACACACATATCTCTATTATAGTGGCAATATATAGAGGTGGGAATCACCCAAAAGAGGGGTTGACTAAGTCAAACCCCTAAATAACCACCTACACACACACTTTTAGATTTGCAGGTATAGACAAAATCATAAACATTTATCAATGATAGAAATAAGACCTCTTCTCTGTGGCATTTCTAGATATTTCCTTTTTAGTCCTAGTTGCAGGGAAGAGGACACTACCCCAAAATTAGCTAAAATTCAACCCATGCATAGGTATTAATAGTGAAAGTTTAGATCTAGAAGTTTACCATCTGCATAATACTAAAAGTCATAAAATTGTATCTATACAAAGGAAGATCCTATTTTATTCATAAGTGCACATAATCTATCCTAATATTACCTCTTGTACTTGATTTACATTTTTAGAAAGGTTATTTATCTCTGCATTTAGTCATTTACATATTAACCTTGTCTTTTCCTTTCTCAATTATAAGCAACAATGGAATATAAACCCTAAGAGAATAGATATTGCATTGAAATCCTTCCATCGATGTGTTGCCAATAATATTCATCTTGAGGTGGTTTCATATTCTAATGTGCCTTAGGAAGTGAGGATTGATCTTCCCTTAATTCTCATTTTCTATTGTACATTTTTTTGTACCCATCTCTTTCATGCATATCAAATTTTGATTAGATTAGTTGGATCTTGCATGCGTTTATTTTTAAATAATAAAAAGAACAAAAACACTTACTTTCATTTTCATTTTATTTCTTTGTATGTTTATTTTAAAAAGGAAAAAAAATGAAGTGTGATTTTGTGCATTCATTTTATTGCATTTTTTTGTTATACATTGCATTTACTTTCTTTTTCAATGTTTGATTTATTTGTAAAAGATTTTAGAGCCTTTAATGAGTGGTTTAGTAGTGATGACTTTGATATTTTAAATGAAGCACTTGATGAATTAAATCTCTATTCAATCTTCCTTTATGACTCCTAAACCATCTATTTTCCAAAGGTTGATTAACATGATACATGTGAATGGCTATATTAAAAATGTTAAAAACCAAAGGCAATTGCTCACCTTTGTCAAGATATTCCTTAACCCATGAATCAACCTATTGTTGTTGTTGAAGGTTGTAGTGATAAAAACTCATTTCAAACTCCCAAAATACCAATCATAATTGTAAAAGAAAAAATAATAAGTCTTTTGGATTTTATTAAAAATTATCAAGCAGTTGCCCATAACTACAACACAAGGAACAATTGACAACCTAGTAAACTGATTGTGTATAATTCTCTTCTTTCTTCTCAACCAATTCTTCCTCAACCACCCCATCTCCCTCAAACTCTTGGAAAATAATATGATTTGGTAGAACAATTAAGTGCTACACTTTCCAAGATATCTCTTTTGGATCTTATCCAAACTTCATCTACTTATCATGAAGCATTACAACAAGCATTGAGAAACATATATATTCCACCTCTTGTGCAAAATAATATAGCTTCTCTATTAGAATGAATGAATTCAACTAATACTCAAGCTAATATTGTAATTTCCTAAGATAAGTTTCCTTCTAAAGAAATTCAAGATCAACATGATTATCTTATGGTTGTTTTCCTTATCAATGGTAATATTATTCAAAGAACTTAAATTGATAATGGGTTTGGTATTAATGTTTGTAGTATTGATTTATTGCATAAAATTAAGGTGAATACTTCTTTAATTCAACCTGATTCTATTCCTATTTGTGGCTCTAATGATGTTACTAAAAAAACCTTATGTATTATTACCTTACATGTTTAGGTAGTTCTTGTCACTTTACCTGCACCTATTCATGTCATGTCTAATACTCTCACTTAAAATCTTGTATTGGGAAAACCATGGTTATATTTCATGAAAGTTGTTCCCTCAATACTTCATCACAAAGTTAAGTTCATTTACAATACCACATATACTCTAGTTGTCGATGATAAGTTACAAAATTGCTTATGTACTAAATCTAATTCTCAATCTATTCCTACTCCAATTCAACAAGGCCAATATCCTTCTTCTCAAGATAATCCTTATCCTAATAGTGCCCTCCTAGATGGTGATTGGGGACCCTTTTATTTTACACCCTCTTTTTCAAGAGAATACACAGTTCCTTCAATAGAGCCTACACAAAGTGAACCTATTTATGAATCTAATAAGCCTTCATCTCTTCATGATCAACTTAATATTCACTTTGTTGCTACTTCAACTTCTAGTGAATCTCTTAAGTCTCTTTAAAAACCTAATTTTTATGAGGTGGTGACCTATGAGGCCCATATATCCCTTTCTAATATGGCCTCTCATCATGATCTTGGTTATCATCTCTTAGCTAAAAATGATTATAGTGGTAATGGGCGTGGTGTGAATGAGAAAGGATTTTGAGTGCCTTTGTAAAATTATGGACAAGAATTTTTTTTGGCCTTGTATACAATCCTTTTAAACCTCCTAAGAAGTATTAAAAACCTTCTCTTAATGTCAATGTTATCTTTTCTTTTGAACCTCTTTCTCTCATTAATCCTCACCTTATAGATGTCGATTCTACTTTTGCTATACCTTCTCTTGATACTTTTACTACAGATGACTCCTTGGATGAGTTCTTAGTGTTGTATGCACCCTAAAATGGTCACCTAGACTTTGGGTCCCCATTTAGCAATTTATCAAATCCTTGAATCAAGATTTTCAAAAATCAACATTTTTCAAATATATCAATTTCCTTGATCAAGTCTTGTTTCATCATTTTCTATTATTTGCCTTGGGCTAACCATTTTATTCCTAAGTCTTTATTTATTTAAAAGGAATATTTCCTCCCCTTTTAATAAATAAAAAGCCCCACCTTTTCCTCTTATCCTAAGTTGCACAAATAAAGCATTATTCTTATTTTATAAAAAGAAGAAAAAGCACTTTTTGTCTCATATGGACACAAAATTCAACTCTTATTTTCTCATTGGAGGATACTTGTGCACATGGATTTCTCTTCTTGATGCTCCACCGTTGATTAAGTCTTTTGCCTCTTAATCTCCATGGTCCATTCCTTTTTATTTCCTATAAAAGGAGAGCTCTCTTCCTCATTTTTCATATAGATAATCCATCTCTTTTATGCTAATGTTATGTTGTAGGTTTTCTAGGTCATTTGGAGCTCTTTGAAGACATCCTTGCATTCAAGCTTTGAAGACATTATTGTTGCATTTCATTTAGTTTGCTTTCATAGTTGCATAATCATGGCATTCTTAGTATAGATTTCCTTTATGCAATAGATTAATCTCACATAGCTTAATTAGGAGGGATTGTAAGACTTGTACTTTCCTTTCATAGTCTAGTTTGCACTTTTCTTTCATAGATTAGATTTCCTTTCAAGCATTGCATTGTTATCATTTAGCTTAGTTTGCATCTCTCATTTCTAGCTTGCATTGTATTGCATTTCATTTTGGATTCTTGAGGATATTGGCACTCATGTCCTTGTCTTCACTTGAATCTCTCATTGTGTGGTTGACTAGCAAGGTCATTAGCTTCATAGCTCTAGCTGAGAGCAATTTTACAATCTTGCAACTCCATACATAGAGAGCTATGGATCGATTTTTGAGACCTCATTCTTGAGTGTTCTTGATTGTAAGGATTCATAGAAGTGCACTACTTTTGTGTGTACAAGTGTAATACCCCAAAAATGGGCTAAAGGTTCATTAACCTCCTACATCTTCAATTCAATCAAAATCGACATCAAAGTCCTAACCTAAGGCACATCTGCACATCAATTTATCAAAAATTGATTTTATCCTAATTCTGCATCAGAGAATATTCCTTGAAATATTCCCTTTATCCTAATTATCTTTGATTTAATAATTATTTGGCGATAAATCCTATTTATCCTAAACTTTGATTAATTGAATATTCTGAATATTTAATTAATTAGATTTAAATTCTATTTATTCCTAAATTGTATTATTTAATCTTGATAATAAATCAAAAATATTATGACTAATTGATTAAATTCTTATTTAATTAATTAATGTCAGTTGTCAATTTTTAATAATATAATTTTGAATAAAAGTTTGATTTAATAATTGATTAACACATAAATCAATTGTTTTAATTCAAAAATCAGTTAAGTTGAGAATAAATCACTTTATTTTTAAATTAATTTATAATTAAATCATGCACAATAAAAAAAGCAGTCAACTAGAAATCGACAACCAATTTAAAATTTAAACTCAACATCTAATGATGAGTTGAAATTTGATCTAAACTCTATTTTGAGTTAAACACTGCTTTTGCATGATTTTTTGTGAGTTAATTATCTCTGATTTTTTGATAACTCAAAAATCAACCTGAGTTTATCAAGAGTGATTTATGGCTTTTCTCAATGCATCCTCAAGCCCTGGATTTTTATAAAAACAAGGCTCATATCTTCATAATTATCAACCCTCGAATTTGCACAATTACTCTGGCAAATTTGTGATTGAAGGATTAAGCACTTGCAACAAGCGATTTGTGAGATCTTTCATTGTTGGTCATAGTTTTCATATCATAGCATATCATTGTTAGATTAAATTTTCATATCATTTCATTTAATTCTAGATTAGATTCATACAGTTTTTCATTATAATTGCATACAAAATCCAAAAAAATAGATTAATTTGCATTCATTCTACATTCATCTTTTAGCATTAAATCCTTCGTTTAGGTGTTGCATTGTCACTGATCTCAATTTCAATCTGAGAACATAATACTCACACCTACTAGAAGGTAGTAAATCACCTAGTTAGCATAGTTTCATTTATATTGCAAATTTTGATTTTGCTAACCTCTAATGTTTTACTGAAGTGTTGTGTAGCTAGGTACAATTTTCACACACACATTTTTGGCACCCACCGTGGGGCCCCGAAACGGGTTTCCATTTCATTTCTATCAATTTCTATCTACTTTCTATCATTTTTTAATCAATTTTGTGATTTTATTCTCTGTCTGTACAATTTTCGTATGAGTTTTGTTAGAAACTCATTCCAGGACCCTCTAAGTATCGTACGACATTCAGCATTTTTGAGGCTCATATCAGCAACTACACATTATCGTTTGGAGGCTTCTTTGTCGTACATGCAGATACCCACTATCGTACGAGTTTTTAGACAGTCATGCCAGAGCTGACCCACTGTCATATGGGATTTGGATTGTCGTATGAGAGGTAACCCATTGTCGTATGAGTTTTGGTACCAAGATTCAATTGTCATTTCAGATTTTTAGGTAGTTTGTCAGATTTTATTTTTAGATTTGGACTAACGGCTAACCCTAACAATTGAACTCTATTGTTTCTGATTGATATTTCATGATTCTGATTGGGAAAGCGCAACTAAATTGCTAAAATGGGTAAAATCTACTAAGCACATTGCAAGGAATTTAGGTATCCTTTTACAACTGATAACACTTCGATTTGGACATTTAAAATGAACTCTCTTGTGTCAAGCTTGTGTGACTTTTCCTGCTTTCATATCACAGACTTCAATTTTTGGGCTATAAAATGAACATAGATTTGCTTTCTACATATCTGTTACACATAGTAAATAGGCCCTATGAACACTATTTGTGGATGATCTTGAGAGAGGGCTTCTTTCACTTGTTCATGCATGTGAAGCTCTTCTTGACGAAGGATCCCCTTGTAGGTAGGGAGGATACTGGGATTATCTTGAGTTCTACTAGATTTTTGAGTCTTCAACTTTTGATTGATACATTCTCTCTTCAGAGAGATTGATAGACCATAAGTGGTTGACATCATAGATCTTGGTGAGATAATTTCAGTCTTAGCATGTCAAATTAATCTGCCTACTTTGTTTTGGTGAAGTGAAGAGGTTAGGGGATTATTGTCTACTTCTTTTTTGGATAGTACCAGAAACCCAGATCCTTGAATCTGATCTAGT
Organism: Chamaecyparis obtusa; assembly: GCA_027943335.1. Taxonomy (NCBI): domain Eukaryota; kingdom Viridiplantae; phylum Streptophyta; class Pinopsida; order Cupressales; family Cupressaceae; genus Chamaecyparis; species Chamaecyparis obtusa. The sequence goes on along the minus strand of BSBK01010179.1, from coordinate 159,957 downwards.
CCCCCTATGGTATCTTTTGCGAGTCACCTTTAGAGAGGGTTAACCGTAGTGGACATTCCCTTAATTGGGTCAAACACATGGATGGAACCTTAAGCGGTAATAGCCATTTTCATTGTGGTAGCAACAACAACTATATAAATGTCTTTGTGGAAGAAATCTCCATGAGTGTGGTCTCTTGTTGGGTTGTCAGATCTCCCTAGCAACTCCTAATTGATTAAATTCTCAGACTATGTCAAAACCCCGGTGAGCCTGGATTGGAGTTCACCCTCTTGAGATCATAAAAGTTACAGAGTTAGACCATTACTACAAACCCTAGTGAGGCCAAATTTTTTATTTTCTAGGACTATGTGCGTTATTGAAAAACTTTTGAGAACATAAATGAATAACACTCCTAGGGATTAGCTCATCAAGTCACTATTGCTTGTTCATGTGCAAGGTTTCTTTTGCCCTTGTTTATTGTTTTCAGATGATTGCTTGCTTCCCTTGCTTGCTATTTTGCATGCTTGATATCTACTTGGTTACTTAAGATGAACTATTATACAGATCTTCAAAACTAGACAAAACACTTCGCCAACAATCTAAAACTAAAAACCTAAAAATTGCAAAATTTGAAGAAAAATTCCTTTCTGGAGTCAAAAGTCATCCCACAAGATCAGAAAGTCATACGAGTTTTGAGCATTTATTGTTTTAGAACCCCTGGATTGTCGTACGGAAGCCTATACATTTTCATACAAGCTTTGTCATAAAAAGTCAAGAAAATTAAACCCTGGTGTCAATTGTCATACAATTTTTGTCAACAGTCATGCCAGAGCTTACCCACACTCGTATGAGCCTAGAGAAACTCATATCAAAATTTTCAAAAACTTGTCAAATTTGTTAGGGATCCATTTTTTACAGCCTATTTCTAGATTCTATCAAAATATTCACTGTGTCAGGAATAGAGCAGAAACTAGAAAGAATTCGATCATTTACCTAAAGTGGTCTCTTGATTCTGATTTAGCCTTCTGATTTATCGATTTGAGTCTTTTTCATCTTGTGTCAAAACCTTGTCAATATTATCTTCAAATTCAGTCTTCATACAAAACGGCTAAGTGTTGTGAGCTCATGTCCGCCATCTTTTGGGTGTCTACCCATACTACTAGGGCACAATATCCTTCATTTAAATCCAATCTAATCTTCAATTAATCCAATCTTGACAAGGTTGTGTCATTCGATCTTCTTGAATCAATTCATTCTTCAGTGTCTTCATCTTTCTCTTTTGCTTCATCCAAGGTTAATGGTGGAAACTAGAGCTTCCTCACACAAGAAATCTAGAGAAGCGCCCAATACCTTACCTTTGTCTACTCACATGGGTCCAACCTTTGAGAAACTCTATAATTTAGGTCTTTACGAAGACAACAGTCTTAGCAATCTTTGATTAAAAATTGGTTAAATACCCCCCCTCCATCAACCCATGGAGGTGATCAACAAACTCCACATCAATCTATCCCAGGGAGTCCTAAAAATCCTAACATGTCTCAAGGAAATCACTCTCAACATGGTGCAGATCAAGAACCCACACCTTCTTAAATTTCTCGATATCAAAATGATGATGACTTCATGAAAATGATGAGGCATTTCTTGAAGGAAGATAGAGAAACATACTTCCTAGAGTTAGCTTGTCAAGGGGCTAAACTTCCTCCCAACTTTAATGTTGAAGATATCATTACGCATGAGGAAGAAACTCCAATCATCGCTATGATGAAATAGATGCATGCCATGCAAGTCAAACTTAACAAACTTGAAAAAGAAAAGGAACCTAAGGAGTTCTCCATGGAAGCTCTATGCCCTTTTCCATTTGATAAAGACTTGTACATGCCACCATTCCCTAAGCGAGTGGAAATACCTAAATACAATAAGTATGATGGAAACTCTGATCCTCAAGATCATGTCAAAGAATTCTATACTCAATCTATGGAGTTCATGCATGAACCAACCTACGTAATGCATCTTTTCCCTCGATCTCTAGGAGGGTTAGCTATTATTGGTTCTCAAAAATTCCCCCTACTATCAAAACTTTCGAGGAGCTAATCAAACTGTTCTATCAACGATACTCCTACAACATCCAACATTTGGTCACCATGATCGATATCTGCAATCTAAAGTAGAACTTAGGAGAACCATTCATGACTTTTCTCAAATGATGGAGGAAAAAGTTTTCTCTATATGCTAGACCTATTCCAGAAACTGAGAAGCTGGAAATTTTAATCAACAATCTTGTTCCAGAACTCAACTACCATTTGCAAACGCAAAATCATACATCCTTTGATAAAATGGTAGAAAATGCAATCATATTTGAGAAAGTACTTGTACAAAAAGGAAACATATCACTTCAAAAGGACAAGTATGAATCTAGATCTAATTCTAAAGAAAAAGGAAAAAATTGGAACAAGAATAAAGGTGTCATCACAGACGGTGTTGTTGATAATATTCGTGCTCCATCTAAGGCACCCACTTTCAATCTCACTGTTGGTACCCAAGCCATCAAAGCTTCTGAAGCTAAAGCAACAAAATCTAACAAGAAACCATCTAACTATAAACCTTGGGCAAAAGATCCTAAACGTAAGTTTACTCCTCTTGGAGAATCCTTGGAATTTTCCATGAAAACTCTATTGGCTAACAACATCATCTCCTTGGCTGAGATAAAAAAAATTGATCCTGAACCTAAACCAAAATGGTGGAGAGAGAACAATTTTTTTTACTTCCATGGCAATAAGGGTCATAAAACTAATAACTGCATACACTTGAAACACATCATACAATACAAAATTGATAATGGAGAAATCATAATTGACAATCATAAAAGCAATAATGATCATACAGCATTCACAGAACCATTTCTGAAACATGGTCAAGGAGATTCATCTTCTCAGCCTAATGTGGGTGCCAAGGTCAATTATGCTTACTCTGGAAGCAATGTTGTCATAAATATGGTTGAACCATGCCTATCTGAGCATTGCAATGTCATCACAATTGTAAGAAAAGATAGAGATAATCAGTCAGAAAATATAGTTACTCAATCACAAGCTCAGGCGCATCTGCAAGGACAAATCCCAGATTCATCAAATGTCCCTAAGATGCCCTTCAATCTTTCATCTGATTCTAAATAGAAGGCTACTTCTAAATTGTCAAATCCTAAAGACACGAGGCCAACATGATACAGTATTGTCCAAAAGCTCCAACATACAAATGCAAAAATCTCCATGTTTGAGTTGCTTCGGATATCTCCAACTCATAGAGCCATTCTAGACAAAGCTCTGCTCAGATCCAATGTTCCTGATAACCTTGATTTAGATAGATTCTATACTATGGTTGGTTATCTCATGTCTCCATAGTATATCTCCTTTTCAGAGGAGGATGATAACTCCTTGAGTCATCCACATAACCATCCTTTGCATATTGAAGTCTTGATCCAAAACCATCGTGTCAAATGCATGTTGATAGATGGAGTCATTGGTCTCAACATTTGTTCTTATAGCTTGATCACACACTTGGGATTATTTGAAACTTCCATTGATCTTAAGAAGAAGATAACTATCAAAGCATATGATGAGCAAGAAAGATCTTCCAAGGAAACTATTGTCTTACCTATCAGAACAAGACCCGTTATCAGAGACACCATATGTCAAGTTCTTGATCTACCTTTGGCTTACAACATCCTTCTAGGGAGACCCTGGATACATGAAATGAGAGCTATTCCTTCTACATACCATCAATGTGTGAAATTTCCTTATGAGGGAGTGGAGGTGACGATTCCAGCAGACCTATACACAACTTGCAATGCATTGAAAGAAAGTGTTGATAAACTTGTTCCTAATAACAGAGAATCTTCCACTAAGTAGATAGATAGTGCTTCAACATCCAAGATGGAAGACATTGCTAAAGAAGTCAAAATCAAAGACAATGGTATGGGAGAATACACAATGGAACCTATTTTATCTCTCACATCTCTCCCGTTGTCCCCTAAATCTTATGGACAACCTTCTGACAAAGTAAAACCTACAACTAAAGAATCCCAGGTCATATTCAATGGAAGTTTTGTCATAGAACAAGTATCTAAACAAGAGTTTGAGGAAGAATAAGTCATACTTGCATGGTTATACAAGGATGAGTCTCAATCCCAATCAGTCTAGAAATGTGACTCCACTTCAAGAAAAATTTCTCAGAAGTCATATGGACCAGGAGATAAATTGATCACAAAAATGGGATATACTGGAAAAGGACCTCTAGGACTACAAGGTAAAGGTCTTCTATCACCTCTTGACCACCATGGTCAAAACAACAAGAATACAATAGGTCTAGGATATAGGAAGAAGCCTTTCTATCTTAGCAAGAATTCCCCACATGTCTTAGAACAGATTGAACCAACAAAGGAAACAATAGAACAATCTGATAGTGATGATTCAGACACCACTAAAGAGCTCATTCCTTATGAGCATTTTCATAAAGAAATAAAGGACCTCCTTGAAGCTGACGATGATCCAGTAAAAAGAATTAATGTAGTAGAAACACAAGAGCCTACTATAGAACATAAGACAATGGCACCACAAGAACCAACTGATCTCGAAGAAGACCACATAGACAAGGAGGAAGGTGGTAGCTATTCTGAGATAGATTCTCATGAGTATGAATTCAAATTAGAATCTGAGGGTGACCCTTCTTGGGGTATTCATCCTGACTTTACACACATTCTCAAATTTCCTAGAGGCATAGATGAGGAATCAAATGACTATGAATGGGGAGTCATTCTAGAAGAAGATGAGCTTATCATAAAAAAACATATTGATGTTGTTCACCAATATGCACCTGAACCCAATGTAAGTCTAGAGTGAAATAATGAACTTAACGAGTCTGATCCACTGATGAGTGAAGTGGGCTCCCATAATGACATTGAGCCTATTCATTAATTGAACATCTTAAGTTGTAATATCACCTTCAAACTCAAGCATTAGGTTAGGACCAATGATGATAGATCCATATCTGTAAACACTACTTCCCAATCTTTCACCGCTTTGACTATCCAACATCCTGAACTTCTTGACCAAACCTCCATAAATCCAAGCCAAAGTATCTATACCTTTCCAAATGACTACGCCCTTGCTTGCTACCTCAATGTAGTTGAGCCTATGATGAGTTCCATCAGTGAACCGAGTGTTAGCATGATAGAGTCGAACATCAAGTATCTTAGTCAAAAGAATAAAAGTAAAAATAAAAAGAAAAAGAGTTTTAAGGGTGAATACCACTTTGTGGCAGTCTCAGAACCTACAAAAGTAAAAATAAAAGATGTATTTGAAGGTGAAAACCTCTTTTAGGTGCCTAAGGATGAGATATTTGATGTCCTTCTGAGTCATTTACAAGATAGATCTCCAGTTCTAATTGAGCCCACTCAATCTATCAACTTGGGAACAACAGAAGAACCACAGTTGATCCAGGTAGCACAATCCTTATCAAAAGAAGAAAAGAAAACATTTACTACATTCCTAATAGAAAAGATCAACTTTTCATGGAAATATTTAGATATGCCTAGATTGGATCCTGATCTTATAATGCACCATTTATCTATAGCTCCAAGCATCAAGCCTGTTAAGCAAAAATTGAGAAATATGCATCCACGTGTCGCACTCTTGGTCAAAGCTAAATTAGAGAAAGTACTAAAAGCTGGATTCATCCATGTTATTGACTATGCTGAATGGATCTCTAATATTGTACCTATTTCAAAACTAGACAAGTCTATAAGAGTATGCACAGATTTCAGAGATGTAAACAAAGCATTCCCTAAGGATGATTTTCCACTACCTAACATCGATATGATAGTGGACATGACTATGGGATTTGAGGTGTATTCTTTGATGGATGGTTTTTTTGGATACAACCAAATAAAAATTGCTCCAGAAGATCAAGAGAAAAATTCTTTCACATGTGCATGGGGTACCTTTTGTTGGAATGTCATGCCATTTGGGCTTAAGAATGCTGGTGCTACATATCAAAGAGCTATGAAATCTATCTTTCATGACATGATGCACTGAACTATGGAGGATTATGTTGATGATACTTTAGAAAAATCTATGATAACATCTGAACATTTGAATGATTTGAGAAAAATACTAGATCGAATGGAGAATTTTAGTCTCAGACTGAACCCTAAGAAGTGTGCTTTTGGTGTCACTTCTAGAAAGCTCCTAGGATACATTGTCTCAAAGAAAGGTATTGAAGTTGATCTAGCTAAGGTTAAAGCTATCATGGAGATGCAACCTCCCAAGAATATCAGTCAAATGAGAACATTTCAAGGGAGAGTACAATCTATTAGATGCTTCATATCACAGCTTGCAGACATATCACAGCCTTTTACAAAAACATTGCATAAAGGTGTGACCTTTGCATGGAATGAGGAATGTGAAAAGAACTTTAATCATATCAAGAAATATCTATCAAATCCTCCTATTTTGATGCCTCCTATTCAAGGGAAGCCATTGATCTTATATGTCTCCACCACAGATACAACACTAGGGGCATTACTAACACAACATGATGAGGACAAGAAGGAAAGAGCTATATACTATATTAGTAGAACATTGGTAGCATATGAGAAGAACTATTCAATGATTGACAAAGCTTGTCTAGATGTGATCTTTGCATCATAGAAATTGAGACACTAAATGTTAGCTCATACCACACATTTGGTAGCTAAGATTGATCCAATAAAGTACCTCCTAAGCAAAGCTTCCCTCACAGGTAGGTTAGCTAAATGGGTGATACTACTAAGTGAATTTGACATTGAATATGTTGAAAGAAAAGCTACCAAGGGCCAAGTAATTGCAGATCAAATGGCTGATGCACCTTTGTTTGATGATACACCAATGCAAATGGAATTCCTAGATTCTTCTATCATGAAACTTTCTTCTAGAGCATGGAATTTATTCTTTGATAGCTCCTATACATAGAATGGATCTGGAGCTGACATATTATTTATCAGTCCTCAAGGATACTCAATCCCTAAGGCATTTAGAATCAAGTTTCCTTGCACAAACAATATTGTTGAATATGAAGCCCTCATCAATGGCATGAAGATAGAAATTGAATGGCGAGTAACAGAACTACACATTCATGGAGACTCACAACTTGTAATACACCAAGTCAATGATGTGTATCAAATGAAAGATGGAAAGCTAATCCTATACAAGATAATGGTAGATGATCTAAAGAAATATTTCATATCTATCACCTTTGAACAAATTCCTAGAATAGAGAACAAGGCTCCTGATGCTATGGCAACACTATCTACTTTATTATAGCAGCCCAAACATGAGCTACACTATGAGTTCCTGGTAGAAGCACCATCTTATCCTGCATATGATTCCCCTAAAACCTGCATGATATGCACTGTTGTTGGTCATGATTCATCCAGATATAAAAACATGTTCTCCTATCTCCAAGACCAAATCATTCCCAATACCTTCAACCACCATGAGAAATGATACCTTATCCAAAATGTATCTTGGTATGTCATCATTGGTCATGATCTGTACAAATGAGGTCTAGATGGTACACTCCTTACATGTTTAGAATGGGAAGAGTCTCAGTGTGCATTAGAGGAAGTCCACAATGGTATTTGTGGATCACATTCCAATGATTTAACAATAGCTTGAAAACTTATTAGGGTTGGGTACTATTGGCTTGAAATGGAAAAAGAGGCTATCAAGTTTGAAAAGAATTGTCAAAAGTGTCAAGTACATGGTAACTTCATTCATGCACCAAGGAGAGATATAATTCCCTTTACTACACAATGGGCATTTGATCTTATAGGATCCATACATCCACATTCTTCTAATGGACATACCCATATTATTATAGCTATAGACTATTTCACAAAATGGGTAGAAGCAATCCCTTTGACTTAAGCAACCAGCAAACAAATATCAATGTTTATCTTGAACTACATCATATGTTGGTATGGTATTCCACATTCTATAGTCATAGATAATGGTGGAAAATTCAAGAACAAAGACTTGGATGATTTATGTGCTAAATTCAAGATTACACAACATTGGTCATCTATCTACTATCCCCAAGGGAATGGACAAGAAGAGGCATCCAACAAGAATCTATTGAAAATTATACACCGTACAGTTAATAAAATAGGAAGAGACTAGCATCTCATGATCAATCCAACTCTTTGGGCCTACAGAACAAGTATCAAAACACCCATTGGGGCTAATCCATTCAATTTAATTTATGGGTTTGAAGTGGTACTACCTATTGAGGTTGAAATCCCATCACTGAGAATCAGAATGCATGGTCTAGTAACTGATGATGACTACAGAGTGTCTAGGTTGCAAGAACTTGAACTACTAGATGAGCACAAACAAGGAGCATACGATCATCTCAGATTATATCAGAAGAGAATGTCTAGAGGTTACAACAAGAAAGTCAGACATAGAGAATTTTAGGTTGGCGATCTAGTCTTGAGAGAGAATCCTAAAAATCAATCACATAGAGAATGCAAGGGGAAGTTTGAACCCAACTGGCTAGGTCCCTTTGTTATCACTTACTACTTTTGGCTCTAGAGCCTATCAACTCTCAATGACTAATGGAGAATAGCTCAGAGAACCAATCAACATTCTCCATCTAAAGAAACTCTACACCTAAGGCTTTCAATCTTTTCAAAATGTCCTGAAAAAATTATAAAAATCTGAAAAAGTCTTGAAAAATGATCATCATGGTGAAAAACTAGCAATAGGCTCTTGATGTATCACAAAAAAATCAAAAAAATCATAAGTACAAAAAAATTGAAAAAATGAAAAATACAAAAAAATGAGAAAAAGAAAAAGTGCCTTGGTGAAAACCTGGAAATAGGTACCTTGGTAGCAAAAATAGAATCTCTAGCAAGATGGTGAAAACCTAGCATATGGGCACCACTTGTTCAAAATGCTCCATCTATCAACACAATCTTGGTCTCTCCCAGCTTTCAGTCTTGCTTTAGTTTGTACATATCTCCTGGTTTGTTTTCGCATTCCTATTTTCAATAAAGTCAGCCTGTGCACCAATCGGCTCAAACATATGTATCCTATCAATGTTCAAACTTGGGGGCAATCAAAGTCATAGCCTACAGTCCTCAATATCTCAGATGTCTCATATCCAGTCAGGGTCCTTTTAAGCTACTTTCGAGTCAGTCAGTCAGTCTCCTTTCTAGAAAGGGTTTTTCATCTACAACAATGCAATCAAACATCAACACAAATGAAAACAATATATGCTTCACATGCTTTTATCTCCTTGTATGCTTACTAATTTGCATTGAGATTTTTTCATATTGTGTCCCCTCGAGCTCTTTGATGATGTCCTTTACAAGATTTAGAGAGTGATGACTGGGGGCATAATCTTTTCTTTGTTTTCTGCTTGTATGTGACAATCTAACAACTTTGGAAATTTTGGATTGAAATGGTGTCCATCTGTAAGAGCCTCCATCTCGAATTAGATGGCCATGAGTACCTTGACCATTGATATCCAAAAAATTCAAAGAAGTTTGATCTAACTATTGTCTTTTTGAGTGAGTTCTTACTCCTACTATGAAATGGGATCTTACCTAAGGATGTGAATGATAAAGGGTCACTACGGGTAATTCACACTGGATTTAGAATGATCTCTTGACTGCTTGATGTGTTTTTAATGCAAGGCATATTTTGGTCATCACGACATCTATGTTTTGATGCTTATACAAATTTCTATATCAAAATGGACATGATATTCAATTCATCCTAGCATTTGTGCCTTGGTGCTTATATCTAATCCAACTTTCCAAAAACAAATCTATATTCATATGTCCATGGTTGTCTAATCAGTGGGCATTGCATTGATTCTTGCGCATACAAATCAATATTCATATGTCTATAGTTTCATAACTAGTGGGTGTTGTATTGATTTATCCAGTTACCTAAAAAGTTCAATGATGAAAACAAATCGACACATGATCAATGACTAGGTCCTAGGTCTTAGGTTTGCATTTCATTCTACATATAATTTTGCACTTTGCATAATTGCATAATCTCACAAATTGTTGAATACACTTAAAAGGATTACACAATTCTTCAACCCTAAACTTAAACTTGACATGAAGAGCCAAATCTAACATGAAGGTTTCCTCACAGAATCGCAAGCAGTCACCATCCTAGGTTAAACATCCTTTTTGACATAAGACTGAGTACTTGTCTTCATCAATACCTGCAAACTATAGCATGTGTATCGTTGCATTTATATTACATACATGTACATTTTACATTGCATAGCATAATCACAATCATACATTTTCATACATTTTTCCATAATCAATTACATTTGCATAACATCCATACATTTGAAAGAAATCATTGCATTGCATAAATCCATACATACATTCAACACTATTCATAGCATTTACATCACATGATATCATCATAAATCAAAACATGACAAGTACAAATGAAGTCATAACCAAAATCTTGATCTCATATATATCATATAACTCAAACTAGTCAAGGGTGCACTACTGGCACAAGGTACAAAAGAATGAGCTCATGTGAGCTATCAGAAGTCAAAGCAATATATATGAACAAAATGACAAAGATGGAATATCAAGAATAGATTAGCTATTTGCCTAATCCTTTACATCTGGTGGAGGTGGTAGTGGCGCATTAAGTGCTGCCTCGGCTTGGGGTACCCTGGCTCCCTCTGAAGCTATCATGTACTAAGAGTATGTCGATACTCTCTGACTAACAGGAACAACAGCATAATAAGCAAACACATAGTAGGCATCTCGAGAGGTCTAATGTGTCACCTCTACCTGTAATCTCATGTTCTCCTCTCAGAGCTCTGATCGCTATCTGTCAGCCTTTGTGAATCGCTCCTCAAAACAAGCACTCCGTACTCTCAGGTCCCTAACCTATAATATCAAGCATCTAATGATCTCCTAGGAGGTCTATGCTATACCCAGATCTGCATCTGCTATGAGCATCTATGTGTCTCTAGCTGGCTAGTCAGCAACATCTACCCTCTGCACCTTACGATGTCTCACCTTAGTACCAAGGTCAAAATCTATATCATTCTGTGTAGGATCAGGATCAGCACCTACATACTTCTCAGCATCAAGTATCTCATCTGCATTTCCCACACTACCTAAAGTACCACTCTCCCCTCTAGTAGATCTCCTCTGTAAAACTGCAGGCCTTCCTGCTATAGAGCTAGTGGGATGAGGTGGTCTCATATGACCAGATGGTCTTTGTGGTGGTGTCATAACTGCTCCTGGCCTTGGAGGTGTAGGCTAAGGTAGTGGAACCTATGTACATCTCTAACCCTGTACCATCAATGCACTTGTCACATCCATGGCCTCCTTCATACTTGGAATCAACTCTATAGGATCCAAAAACCTATGAATGGGATGCTCTGCAAGCCATGCAATGAAACCATATGTAATGCTAGCATCTAGAACATCTAGGTGATAGTCCCAGTCTCTGCCAACATAGCTGCTATACTCTTGTGTACAAAGAGCATATGACAATCAAGGGTGCCATCCTAGTCCAAGCTCTCTAACTATCTGTGCATAAGCAACGTGATCCTATGGGGCATCTTGAATGATGCCATACTATCACCAATCTCTAGTAATGATGAACCACCCAATTAATATGGTCGATCATCCTATCAACACATGACTATGAAAGAAATGACTAAATTGCTCCCTCACAGTAGGCCAGGCCTCTATCTGTAAATAAGGTCTCCACACACAGTAGGTCATGTCATCAAAGACACACCTCTAGTACTCTATGTGGCCCATGCAAACCTGTGTAACGTATCTTGAATAAATGTATATCACCAGCTCTTATGGCTAGCACTGACTCTGGCATACTGGTCTACATACTGGGATATGCTCCCAAGCCCAAATCTAAAGTACTAAAGCACCAGAAGCAAAGGTCTTGCTCTCCTGATACATGATCTCATGCATCTTAGAGAACATGTGAGCCAGCATACACTGACCTCAAGCCAACTCAGAAGGTGTGGCCATCAACTGTGCAACCATCGGGGCCCAACCCATCAAGAGACTATTCTGTTGATGGTCAGACATAATAATACATCCTATCATGTTGGCTATAATACACTCTAATCTATGGGTTTGCCCATAGCGCTGAACTAGAGTCTCCCAGGAAATAGAAGTGGTAAGTTGTGTATCATCTCCAAATAATCACCTAAAAGCATGTAATCCAGAGTTCCCAGAACTCACATAATCAGGGCGTGGACCGTGGAATGGAATACGGAGTATCCTATAGACATCCTTCAATGTAACTATGATCTCTCCTATCGAGAGGTGGAAGGTCTGGGTCTCTGAGTGAAACCTCTCAATCAATGCAGTCAGAAGTCTATGGTTTACCCTAATCTTAGGCAACCGAATAAGATACTTAAAGCCACAGGTCGCAAGATGTACCCTCATCAGGTCGGGCAGTGAAACACATAACCTCTGAGTCACTGGGTGTGAGATGCGCACATGGACATCAGGATAGAACACCTACACAGCACAGAGGCAAGGAATCCTATCAGTTATTTGGTTGAAAAATAGGCTAAAAGTATAGAAATTGAAAAGTTGACTATCTAAGAAGGTACATTAAATGCTCAGGAAACAACCTAAGAAATTAGAAAATTCAAAATTTTAACCTAAAAGGGTGTTTTTAGCTTGTTGTTTTCTATACAACAATACAGACTGGCATGAAAACTCGTACAAGTTTCTGTAGGTTCTCATACAACAAATAATGGTCATACAATAATGTATATCTTACCATACGACATATGAGGGACTCAACAAAATGTCGTACGAGGTTTGGGTCCCTCTCATACAAGTTTCTATTGGTTCTGGGACGACACTCGAAATGAAATTGAAAAGTCATATGAGTCACCATGAACAGTCGTACAATTTTTTGTGCATACGAAAATTGAAAAATCCTAACGTATGAAAAAAGTCCTAAAAATGCTAAAAACATACAAAAATGGAATTTACGAAGAGGCACAGAGGTCCACTTACCGGATGCCCATACTGCGAAGGTCTTTGATGTTACCGGCTACACTCAAAATGGTGGGAAGAGATAGGTACCTTCATCTTGGCCATTTTCTCACTCAGAGGGCTCCACAAAGGTTTCAAAAGTCAAGTGGAATAATGAATTGAAAATGACCCTTTTGGCCCTTATATAGCTTTTGACTTAATTTTCAAAAGTGCTCCATTTTCCATGAAAATTGCACCCCTGGCTAATTTCAACATTCTGAACCCATTTTCAGGATCAAAATCAAAATTTGAGATTGTTTACTATGTCAAAATCATGATTTAAAATTTTCAGACCCAGGACGGTCGACTGCTTGCATAATTGACCTTCAATCTTCACATAAATCCAAAATTCAACTTAACTGTTTATCTTACATCAAACTATTTGAATTTCAACTTGGTCAACTTATGGTCAAACCTAGTCAAACTTGGTCTCCAAGACCTCTAAACAATGCAGAACGCATTCTCAGACGTATATAACCCCTTCTCAAATCAATTAACATGCTTCTGAACCATTTAATGCTAACTTTTCTTGTCAAATTTCAATTTTCATCCCGAAGGGGGCATGGTATTACACATCATTCGAGTCTGTTAATCTAATTCTATCAATCAAATATTTCCTTAGTAATCAAGAAAACAACCACGTCTAGTTCCTGATTCATCTAAAAGACCTCGTCTCTTGGGGCACATCGCTTGGGGCATATCAGATTCATCGAGATCCATATCAATCTGGTATCCTAATCTATCTTGTAAACTGTATCAGCTTTTCATAACCATCGGTTCATTAGTGTCATTTCCTTGGTTCTTCGTAACTGAAGGATTCATATGTGATACCAATATGATTCCTCTAGACATTCAGGTATGGAATCAGGTCACCCACTTCTTCGTAATCATAAGGTTCAGAATCAGACGTTTTGACACTTTTTCGTAATCATCAATTCATTGTTGCTATAGTTAACATTATATTTGGTCAATTAGGACCTAACATCTTCACATTCTTCAATTGGTTTCTGTCTCAGAATTGGTTCATCTTTCAAATCAGTTTCATACATCTTCATCAAAAATAGACTAATCTTTGAACCACTACGCTTCGCACAGTAATTCAAAGAGAGGCAAAATGTAATACCCTAAAAATGGGCTATAGGTTCATTAACCTCCTACATCTTCAATTCGATCGAAATCGACATCAAAGTCCTAACCTAAGGCACATCTCCACATCAATTTATCAAAAATTGATTTTATCTTAATTCTACATCAGAGAATATTCCTTGAAATATTCCCTTTATCCTAATTATCTTTGATTTAATAATTATTTGGCGATAAATCCTATTTATCCTAAACTTTGATTAATTGAATATTCTGAATATTTAATTAATCAGATTTAATTCTGCCACTTAATTATTTAATTAGATTTAAATTATATTTATTCCTAAATTGTATTATTTGATCTTGACAATAAATCAAAAATATTATGTCTAATTGATTAAATTCTTATTTAATTAATTAATGTCAGTTGTCAATTTTTAATAATATAATTTTGAATAAAAGTTTGATTTAATAATTGATTAACACATAAATCAATTGTTTTAATTCAAAAATCAGTTAAGTTGAGAATAAATCACTTTATTTTTAAATTAATTTATAATTAAATCATGCACAATCAGAAAAGTAGTCAACTAGAAATCAACAACCAATTTTAAATTTAAACTCAACATCTGATGATGAGTTGAAAATTGATCTAAACTCTATTTTGAGTTAAACACTGCTTTTGCATGATTTTTTGTGAGTTAATTATCTCTGATTTCTTGATAACTCAAAAATCAACCTGAGTTTATCAAGAGTGATTTATGGCTTTTCTCAATGCATCCTCAAGCCCTAGATTTCTATAAAAACAAGGCTCAGCTCTTCACAATTATCAACCCTCGAATTTACACAATTACTCTGGCAAATTTGCAATTGAAGGATTAAGCACTTGCGACAGGCGATTTGTGAGATCTTTCATTGTTGGTCATAGTTTTTGCATAGTTTTCATATCATAGCATATCATTGTTAAATTAAATACGCATATCATTTCATTCAATTCTAGATTAGATTCATACAGTTTTTCATTCTAATTGCATACAAAATCCAAAAAAATAGATTAATCTGCATTCATTCTACATTGGTCTTTTAGCATTAAATCCTTCGTTTAGGTGTTGCATTGTCACTAACCTCGATTTCAATCTGAGAACATCATACTCACACCTACTAGAAGGCAGTAAATCACCTGGTTAGCATAGTTTCATTTATATTGCAAATTTTGATTTTGCTAACCTCTAATGTTTTACTGAAGTGTTGTGTCCACAGCTAGGTACAATTTTCACACACACACTTAGGAGCTTACGACCATCTTCCCCGCTATCAACATAATTTTGGTTTTCTTTACTATTTGAATACAAAAACCTACTTTTTGGAAGATGTTGATGTAGCGAAAATACATGAGTTCCCTTTGCTTATGGATGTCCCTAAAAAAGTAATATTTTGATAATCCACACCATTGATGTGCAAATGGACCCTTAAAATAAGGAGAAGGTGATAAAAATTGGTATATCTCTAGATAAACATGAATAAAATGAGCTTTCTTCTATTCTTCACAAATTTCCTGATACATTTTCTTGGACATATTCTTACATGCCTCAAATTAATTCTAAAATTGTTACCCATAACATAGTTTTAGTTCCTAATGCTAAAATAGTAAAGAAAAAGAATAGAAAGATGAGTCCTAAGATTTATTTACTTTTCAAAGCTGGAATTGAAAACCTTCTTGAATTTTTGTTTATCCGTCCTATTGTTTATTCCCCTTGGATTGTAAACATTGTAGTTTTGAGTAAAGGTGAAAAGAAGATTCAAATGTGTACTAGCTTTTGAGATCTTGATAAAGCATCTTTAAAAGATGATTTTCCTCTTCCAAACATAGATATGATAGTTGACTCTATAGCATGACATGCTTTATTATCCTTTATGGATGGATTGTCTAGATATAATCAAAATTTATTCCTTCTCGAGATCAATACAAAATTACTTTCATAACACCATAAGGAACTTTCTGTTGGGTTGTTATTCCTTTTGGATTAAAGAATGATGATGCTTCTTATCAATGTGCTATGACTCTTATTTTTTATGATTAGACATATAAAATCCTATAAGACTATGTTGACGACATCTTGGCTAAATCTATTTCCTATAAAGACCATTTTAATATTCTCAAACAAATCTTTGAGCGAATTCGTAAGTATGACATGTGTTTGAATCCTCAAGTTTTTTTTGGGTGTGGGTAGTGGAGAAATTATAGGATTCATCACATCAAATAGGGGAATTGAAGTGGATATAAATAGAATCAATGCTATTTTTAACATGCCACCTCCCCATATTATTTCACAAATTCAAACTTTACAAGGGAAAATTCAAGAAACTCATAGGTTTGTGTCGCACCTTGTAGATTAAACAATTCCTTTCACTTCCTTTCTTCAAAAAGACATCAATTTTTACTGGAATGATGAGTGTCAAAAGGATTTTGAGGAATTGAAATAGTATCTTTCTAATCCTCCTATTTTATAGCCTTCTATACCTATTCAACCATTTATTCCATATAATTCTTCTTTCTTCTCATGTCATTACAACTTTATTATCTCAACATGATCAAGATGGAAAATATAAACCTATGTATTACACAAGTCATACTTTTCTTTATTATAAAATCCAATATACTTCAATTGAAAAAAATGTCTTGCTTTAGTGTTTGCTACCCAAAAATTAAGTCATTATCTTCTTAATGTTGAAATTAATGTACTCATAAAATTTGATCCCTTAAAACATGGATTCTCTAAGACTGATATTTCATGGCACCTTATGAAATGGGTTATGATGTTAAGTGAATTTAACCTAAAATTTATTTCTCAAAGAGAAATCAAAGGGCAAGTCTTAACTAACCATTTTGATGAAGCTCCTTCACTTGACACTATTCCTAATAGAACTTATTTTCCTAATGAATTTGTCCTTCATATATATGTGAGTAAAACATGGGAATTATTCTTCCACAGATCTAGATATCAAATTGGCTCTTTCGTTGGTGTCATATTAATATCTCCTTCAAGGAAGCCAATTATTCAATCTTATCATCTTAATTTCCTTTGCACCTAAAATATAGCAGACTATGGAGCTCTTATTGTTGGATTTAAAGTGGCTTCATCTCTTAATGCGAAACACTTACACATATATGGTAATTCATAATTAACTTTTAAACAAGTTAAAGGAACTTGTCAAAATAAACATTTTAAATTATTCCAATGTTGTGATCTTGTGTTATCCTTATTAAAATGATTTCTCTCTTACACTATTGATTCTTTACCACAAAAAGATAATAAGAATGTTGATGAAATGATAAGTGATGCTTGTCTTATAGTTATTTCTGATAGCTCTAGTTAAGTTAATTATTTTTTTAATGTGGATTCAAATGAATGGTATTCCCATATTTTTTACTATTTACAAGATGATACTTTTCCTAAGTTTTCCACAAGGAACACTAGAGTTTGAATAAAAAAACTTTATACTAGATATATCATTCTCCTATGATGTCTTAACAAAATTGAGATCCCTCTAGCCCTAGAAGAATCTCATTATAGCTCTTGTGGGGGAATTTTGGTGGGAAATGCTTGTTTAACAAATTACTTTGGATGGGATACTATTGGAAAACTATGGAACAAGATTCTTTACATTTGTAAAAATATTTCATCAATGTCAACAACATAACAATTTGATCCATGCTCCCGCTCATGAACTCTGATCCAAGGTTTCTTTATTTCCTTTTAATTTATGGGATTTAGATCTTAGTAGAAAATATATCTTTCCTCATCACAAGGACATGTCTTCATCCTCACCACTACTCATTACTTCACTAAATGGGTTGAAGCTATCCCTCTTTTCTCTACTACTACTGATGTTATTTGCAATTTCATCCAAGATAACATTATTTCTTGATTTGGTATACCTTTGACATTAATTTATGGAAATGGAACTTCTTTCAAGAATAAAGATGTAAATAAATTCCTCGAGAAATATCGCATTAATCATCACTTCTCTTTTTTTTATTACCCTAAATCTAATGTACAAGCTAAAGCTTCTAACAAGATAATTGAGAAAATTCTTTGTAAAACTGTTAAAAAACATGGTAAATATTGGCAGGCTCAATTAACCTATTCTTTATGGGCCTATAAAATAATTATTTTTACAACCACATGAACTACTCCTTATAAATTGGTTTATGGTGTTGATTTTATTATGCCTTTAGAGTTATAAATTCATTCCTTATGAATTTATCTTAAGGTTCTTATCAATAACGAGGCTTATAAAGAACAACTTCTTCAACAACTTGAGATGCTTGATGAACAACATATTAATTATCTTGAGCATATTCAGGCTTATCAAAAATCCTTATAGAGGAGATACAATGATGAGGTTATTGAATGACCCCTTTTGGTAAGTGATCTGGTGCTTTATGAAAATCAACATAATGTTAATGCCCTACCTAAAGAAAAATAAAAAATAGCCCTAATTGGCTCGGTCCTTTCATTGTCACTAAATTTTATGGCTCAGGTGCCTATAAAATAGTAGATATGGATGGAGCACCTCTTAAAGACCCCATAAATTCTACGTGCTTGCATCAATATATGCCTAACATTCTTTTCTTCTTTTCTCTTCTTGTCTTTTTTTTTTGCTTTCATTTTCTTTATTAAGTTGTATGTTGGTATAATGTCTTCATTAGACCACACACACACACACACACACATATATATATATACTTTCTTTCTCTAACTCCACTTTCACTAAGTAAAAGATATCCTTGTGCCTCCCTATGATTGATTATGGTACATGAGTGATCTATGATGATGATGGGATATGTGCAAATGTGGCCATATCTCTTAATATGTGACCTACAAAGTCACACCATCCATCACTCCCCATTACAAAATATCAAATTTAATAACATCAATATTATCATCATATTAATATTGTAAAGCATACATAAATCAAATCATATATCACAATTTCCTCACATGGATCTCCACCCCGCTATCTTACATTGACAATAGCTAGAGTTGGTGGTAAAACACTATGGAATGAGGCTAAGGATATCAATGTCCCACTCTCTCCTTTCTCATTTATGTGTATTCCCCTAGAGGTAATATTCTCTTGAGTGGATCTTCTTGGCCATCTCCTTAAGGGAGTACTTTTTGCCTCCTCCTCCTCATATCCTCCATGGTCACCATCTATGGGTCCCTCCTCATCCCCTGATCTAGGTTTCTCTTCCTCTTCCTCATCATCATGCTCCTTGGTCTCCTCATCTATCTCCTTATCTTGTGATCCTAGTTTCAACCATGGCCTAGAATCTCCTATGGGGTAGTCTATTGAAAATATGAGGTGTACTCCATGATAAATCATGTATCTCATTTACTCCTTGTGTGTTATAGTATCTTCAACATGCCAAGGCACATCTACATCTTGATTTTCCTTGTCTATCAAATATATATCCTTGATATCATCCACTATGGGTCTAGTTTGGGCCTTGAGTCTCGCTCTATATCAGTGTACCTAATTAAAGATTGGAACTATATAGTCCTTAAAATTTAGCATCCATAATTGGATGTCTATTATCCTTGATCCCAACAACCTATATTTTCTTCCCCTTCTCCTATTCACTCTCCCCAAGATCCTACTAAAACTTGAGCCCATTCTCCATGGGACACGTTGGCAATGGAAACTCATCCCTAGGTTTCAAGGTCCAAACTTTCCCTAAGGCCTGATGTTGGGGTCCTATTATGAGATTTTCATTCATGGTTAGCCTTGATCAAATTTGAATCCCAAAATTAGGAATTTAGTAAAAGAACCCATTATCACTCCTCATTTTGATATACATTCATCATCTACAACTTTGGCAACCAAGATATCAAGATTTCAAGCAAGCAAGAGCAAGTGGATTCAAGATTTGAAGTTAAGCATCCAAGATCAAGATCTCAAAGTCTCCAATTATTCAAAGATAATTCAAATCCAAGGAAATTTTCTCCATTTGATTCAAGATTATCTCCCATTATGACCAAGTAGAGGAATCATCAAATCAAGAAAGAAGATTAATTCTTTCATACATGTTATCTCTCCTCTTTGTAAGCGATTATCAAGTATATCCACATTCAAGATCTAGGAGTGAAAATCATAGATATATGCATTTTTAGGGCATGCTTTATTCTCCATTACATTACAAGGTCAAATCTTTGGATTCCAAGTACATTCAAGCATCTTCATGGTATGAGAAATTTCTACATCCATCCATGAGGTTCTATGCAATGTAAATTTATTATTTTCATTTCTATATACTTTCCTATATGCAATTTCATTTCATTTCTAAGGTTATTTCCTAAATAGGGTTTTTACCAAGGAAAACCCCTTTAGACATTATTTTCCCTAGTTTTCTGTGTAGGAACATGTTACAGAGCCATCATATCAAAATTAAATAGATTGGGTATAGTTGCAGGATCTGTGAAAAATTCAACTGAAAATATTGGGAACATGGTGCCATTGTCATCATGTCCCAAGAACAAATCACCATTGTTGTCATTCCCTTTCCATTATAAACTCAAAACTATGTCACAATGAAGGAAAAATCTTGTCCCCATCTAGATCTTAAGTCACGTCTTGGGTCTATTGGGGGCATTCTTCCTTCCTAATGTGCATTTAATGAAATGGTGAAATATTCATTTATCACATTACCCATTGCTCCCCATTTCCTATTGTACATTTTGTGAGATTGAATATAACATTTACACTTATGATTTGGTGTTTAGATCTATATTATATGCACTGCATTATTCTCATTTTGATACTTAGATCAAGATCTACTTGGAATTCTCAACATTAAATCTTTAAATTTGATAGTTAGATGTTCTTTTTATTAAAAAAATTGCTACTTTGGTTAGGTTGAATTTCATATCCATTTCAAATATTTTAATTACTTTAGATCTATATTCTCTTGCATTCCTTTTTGCATGAGTATTATTACTTTGAGTCCTACTTATAGCATTCTAATTAGGAGAAGTCATAGGCTTATGGGTTCATTTTATCTTGAGCCTTCTATTTTTCCTAGGTATCTTGATGAGACCAACATGTGTGCTAGTGAATTTAATCCTATTATGGATAACAACTCTTCACATTCTTCTCATGATGAAGATGACACTTTAAGAGTCCCTTCCTATGAAAGTTCAAAAAAATTCGCATGACTTTGAAAAATTTGAGCAATGATTAGGATAAGAAAACTCTAATCTTGAGGTCATTTCTACTATATAAGGTTTAAGGAAGTTAATTAATAAAGATGAACATGGTGTTAATATCTTGCATAGTATCTCTCATCTCATTGATAACAATATCAAGCCTAGTAGAGATTGTGCTCAAGAGCTAGGTTTCATTCCACTTGCTACTAGTGTTGAGACCTCCATGCCTATTTCTACATCCATTCTGAGTGTGTCCACTTATTCTCTGCCTATCATAAAAACTCCCATTAAAAATTCCAATCCTACACATGTTAGCATTCATAATCATATTGTTCCTACTAGTCCTTCAAGTGTGTCATGTCTTTCTTTACCTTCATCAATACCCACTTACAATAGTGTTCCTTCTTCCTATTCTACCATTCCTTCTATTTCTCACAATGCTCTAAAAATTTCAAATATATCTCCTCCTACCATTCTTTCTACCGATTATATTATTGGTAGCTTAGCTCAAATCGTATCTTCCTTGCAACAATAAATTGCTTCAATGACTCAATCTAAGTTCAATATTCCTACTTGTGACATTGCTAGTCCTTTGTCCTTGGATATCATCCATGTCATTATTCTGCAATACATGGAGATTTCTTAGCTCAAGACTTATAATGGTAAAGGTGATCCTTTGACCCATGTCAAAACCTTTCAAACATTGTGTAGTGATTTTTCTCATGATCATAGGTTCATGGCTAAACTATTTACTAGAACCTTTTGAGACAAATCTTTACAATGATATTGTTTTTTGCCTCCCTATTCTATCAATTCTTTCCAAAAACTTGCTAATGCTTCCATCCAACAATTTAAAAACAATATTGGTCCTAAGATTTCTTTGACTAATTGAATACATTGTAAACAAGGTGTTAGAGAAAAAGTGACTGATTTCATTTGTAGATTTAAGAAATTGCATGCTCATATTTATTATCTTGTTTATGACATTGATGTGAAATGAATTTTCATTTCTAATTTACAAAAAGACATTTGAGATAAGATTCTTCTTTCTAAATTTTCCTCTTTTACTCAATTATGTGTAATGCTTCATAATTATCAGCTTCAAGTGAGTCAGTTTGAGAGAACCTCTCAAATGGCTCTAGTTGATAGGAGTGATGTTTCATCCAACATCTTTAACAAGCTCCAAAAACTAAAGAACTTTATTAAAATCAATAATTCATACAAAAATGTTGATGAAAAAGTGGAAGCAACATACAAAGGTGTGACTCCTTTGTCATCTATTTTTAGACCAGCTCATAATTTTAGTTAGCCTTCTGAATGTTTACATAATGTGATGTTGAATTTTATTATTGCTAAAGTGTTAACTCTTCCTGCCATTACACCAATTGATACATCAAAACCTTTACCAAAACACTTTGATTACAAAGCTTTCTGGCAATACCATCGTCAACCCGACCATGATATTGAAAAGTGTTTCCATTTGAAAAATGTAATTCAAGAAATCATTGATTCTAATTCTATATACTGGTAATTTTTATTGGATTAAAGGATACACCATAATTGAGTTCTCTGACAAAAAATTTCTCTAAGTGTCCACAGTGTTGGCTTTCCTCCTTTGAATAGGTTGTTAAAGCATCCTGATATAACACCAAAAACTTAATAATGAAATCTACAAAAGCAACATCCATGGCTCTTTGGAATGTAGCTCCTGCATTTTTTAGGCCAAAAGGCATCCTAACATAAACATAAGTTCCCCATGGTGTTGTAAATGAATTCTTGTACTGGTCTGATCCTTTCACCATTACTTGATTATATCCAAATTAAGAAACCATTCATCATAGACATAAGCTCATACCCAGTCACCTTTTACAACATTGCTTCCATGTTAGGAAAGCAATAACTATCTTTTAATGAAGCCATATTTAGATTTCTAAAATCTACACATAATCTTATGTCTCCATTTTTATTTCTCACGGGTACAAGGTTCAAAACCCATGAAGAGCGCATGATGGGCTTAATGATGCCAACATCCCTCATTTTCATCAATTCTTCTTGCATTTTGGGAGAAGGAGTGGGATTAATGGGCCCTTACTTCTTCCTGAAGGGTTTAGGATCATCCTTTAAGGAAATCACATGCTAGAATAAATCTTCCCTATAAGCCTTCAAATCATCATATGACCAAGAAAAATATGCCTATATTTTCTTAAAAAATCTATTAATGATCTCCTTACCTTTGGATACAAATTCTTACCAATGTATACATTTTTTGGAGCCTCTTCTGTTCCAAGGTTTATCTATTCCAAGTCCTCAGGATTATGGACAATCTTCATAGTAATTATTTTATCTTTTTTTTCAAAAGCCCTTTCTATGACTACCAAGCCTTTGGGAACCTTATTTGACTTCAACTACAATATATCATTCCCAAACATTATATCTTTACCATTCTTACTTTATACATATCCACTAAAATCAATCTTTTGATTACAGTACTCACCTTCACAGCTCAAAAATATGAGAATGTCAATGTCATTATCAAATACTTGCCAATTCTCAATATTTTTCGGGACTGAAGGCATGGTTTGCACTTCAACCTTTGAAATTCCTACAAATGTGATATCATCTGGCTTAAGAGAAATGTTAACTAAGAGATCTTCCATTTTTTGTGACTTCTATCCATCCTGTCAATCTTGAAAGCATCAAAACTCTCAATTTTCTCCCAAACAACATTCCTATATTATTTTAGTCTCTTATTTTTGGAAGCATATTTGGATCTAACTTGGGATATGACCAATTTTGAATCTCCAATTCTACTGAGATTCTTAATTTCATGCTTAGAAGCTAATCTTGTCCCAATCAATAATGCTTCATACTCTGCAACATTATTTGTACAAGCAAACAACAGACTGAATGAAAATTTAAAAGTCTTACCACTAGGAGAAATTAGTAGAACACCTACTCCTGAACCTTCCCTTGAGCTCACACCATCAAAGTACATAGTCCAAAGACCATTGTCATTAGATAAATTATTCTCATTCTCAAATAAGGATACAAGCATCTTCCTTTCATCTATTATTAGATCTTAAACTTGGAATGTGTCCATGTCAGTGTCAAGGAAACATGTCATATTCTCATCTTTAGTGACCTCAATGATGTGTGGGACCCTTGACTCATGGTTAAACCTTAAATTTTCACCATCAATATTAAAAGTAGAAAACAAAAGATCACATTGAAAACTACCTCCCATAGATTCACTCCATTTTCTAGATAACAACATGCCATAATGAGAATGGATATCTAAAACAAGAACACTCATTTTTTAGATCATTATTAGGGTATGCAACCAATTCATATGGCGGGGCCTTTATAGTACCAATAACATTCACTTCTCTTGAATCAATGGCTTGACATCTCCCATGAGGAGTATCAACCTTCAACCCCATAGACCCCATAATTTTGACTAGCATTACTATATTTGAGGCCCCTGAATCTAATACATTTGAGTAATTTGAGAAACTAATCCCTCAAGCTCCTTTTCTTTCTTTTCCTTTTTACTTTCCCCATCCTTTGTTATCTTATCTTCATGTAATTATTCAATTTTAACTAAGGATAAACCCTTAACCCATGCTAAATCTTTTTCTTTGTGTTCCTCTATGCTCATCATTTCAAGAAAAGGATCCTTAATTGTAATTTGGGAAATTAAATGTAGGATATCTACAAGAACATACTCAGGGACATAAATTTATTTACCTGAAGTATCTTTAGCTTGATATGCTTGGCGGAATATAATCCTCTTTTTTTGCTTAATGTCCTCTTGAATATGAGTAGAAGACTTTTCTGTAGCTTTTACTTTACTTTTAGATGTAGAAATTGCATTAGTAAGTTTAGGGACCTCACCCCTTTCAACCCAAACCTTGGTTTTTACTTCTTTGATCTTCACAATGTCTTTATCCTTCTTTAGTAGTTCCTTTGTTTTACCCTTCTAATCTTTAATAAACATACCAACAGGCTTACCAATATCACCTCCCATAACTCTATTTCTCAAATGGTAATTACCCCTTGTGTGGGTAACCATATCTGTTGTAATTTTTTATACTTCTTCATAATTAGAAGGTCTTCTCAGTGAAAAGGGAGTAGAAACATGTTTAGCATTGCACTGGTTATCATCAATTTCATCATCTTCAGAGAAGACTAGCTCCTGATACACCTCTTTCCTTCTCCTTGATTTCGTGACATCTTGATCTTCAACTTCATCACCAAAATCAAGTTCATCCCATAAACATGCTAATGTCATGAGACAATCTACCTCATCATAAGTTTCACCAATCTTCTCTTCCTTTTCTTCACTAGCATATATATTTTGTGCAATTGCACAATAGACAAGACTATGAGGTGAGTAGCATGCCACACACCAGGGAGCATCTTCATTCACATTTATGGTATTTTTTATAAAGGATCAGGGGTTATTAAATCTGATTTCCCTTTTTGTGCTAGTTGCACAGGATTTCCATCCTTCCAATGAGTATTGTAAGGATAATTCTGCAATATGGGCTGCCTATTAAAATTATTAAAAATAGTCTTATTGCCACTAGTGGCCCTTTCATTCTTGTTTCCAAAAAAATTCAGGTCCTTTAATATATTTATAACCTTATCCAATTTATCATCCTCCTTAGGCTTTGCATTAGAGGATTTATCATTATCTCTCTTGTTAGATCTAGAAAATTTAGGATCATCTCTTCTCCTAAACTTTACAAATAACCTTCTATTAATTTCAATATTTACAACTTACTTAAATGCTTCCATGATAGTTCTAGGATTTTTATCCCTAATAAAGTAAGCCATCTTTGCATCATAATAATTTAAGTAGCCAAACATACCTTCTCATCCAACCTCATGACTTGGGAATAATTTGTCCATAGCTTTTTGTAACCTTATGTTTAATTCAATGACTTCTTCATTCTAATTTTTATTGATGTTATTAACCTTTGTGATGCAAGGGAGGATGAGGAGAGGGGCCAAAGGCACTCCCTAACCAAATCCACCTTGCAAAGATCACATGTGAAAGAAACAAACACACAAGTGAGAGAGAGAATGCAGATCAACTACTTATTATTTTTTCAAATCACCCCATACATGTCAGGCTGTAAGGCCTTCTCGATTTGGGCCAAATATGACAATTCAAGTACAAAAATCCTCCAACATGTGAGGATTTGAAACTATCTTCAATCTTCTAACTTCTACTACCGATGTCCTAATTGATGTCCTAAGCTACAACCAAAATATTACAATATGTACAAGAGGCTACCAAACAAGTCGGCCTTTAGATCCACCATCAATAGAAGGAATGACCAAATCTAGGTCCACACGCTTCCCAATGATATATACTCGCATTAGATCTATGACCATAATTAATTACACAAGTTGACCTCAATAGGAAACTAAAACAAACAACTCGGTAAGAAAAGATAAATGAGTGCCAAACAATCATCACCGAGCACCAGAGAGATAACTGACCAACTCGGTTAACAAAGGAAACCAAGCAACTACCGAGACAACTCAGTCAGAGTAGGAACCAAGCAACACGGGAAAACATAAACATGTTTTTGGTGACACGGGATTGCCAAGGACCTGAGATGCTCCTGCATCAGACACCTAGGGTTATTTGAAATGATTCTCTGAATCATGAAGCAAATACAATCTAAGCTGAATCCAACTCAAATTGTGAAATCCAAGAACTGTCTTCAATCAGTCTATTCTTCCACTTTATCAGATATTCCATATAGTATTTTCCTCTTGTACTTCTGTCAATTCTTTGTTCCAAAATCTATTCAACTTCTTCTATCTGTTTCTTAGGATAATCATTCAGTATTTTCATTTCTTCATCTGACTCATGGTACTCATACAAATGAGAAATGTTGAATATAAATGATATATCCATGTCATCAGGTAACTCAATCTCATAAACATTTCCACTCTCAAATTTTCTCAAAATCTTGCAAGGACCAAACTTCTTCATTTTTAGCTTCCCATATGTTCCAACAAGAAATCTGCCTTTCTTCAAATGAACCATTACTTCATCACCGACAGCAAAAATCTTATGTCTTCTAGATCTATCAGCTCTATCTTTGTATTTCTGATTACTTTTCTCCAATTTATGTTTCACATCTTCATGCAATGTCTTCATGTACTCAACAAACTTTACTCCTTCAACACTTCTCTTTTCTTCATTAGCAATATCCCTCAAATCTGATATACCTCTAAGTTGTATTCCATTTACAATCTCAAAAGGTGTTTTTCCCGTACTCCTATTCATTGAATTATTGTATGCAAAATCTACTTATGCTAATGCAAAATCCAAATTACTCGGTGTGTCTCCAACTAAACATCTTAAAAGATTATCCAAGCTTCTATTCACAACTTTTGTTTGTCCATCGGTCTATGGGTGAAATGTAGAACTATATTTCAACTCGGTGCTAAACTTTCTCCAAATGGTCTCCAAAAGTATCCAACAAATTTATTGTCTCGGTCAAAGATGATACTCCTCGGTAATCCATGCAATTTGACAATTTCCTTAAAGAAAAGATCTGCTATATGTATTGCATCTGATGTCTTTCTACAAGGTATAAAATGTGCCATTTTAGAAAATCTATCCACAACAACAAATATAGAATCATTACCTCTCACTATCTTCAGTAAGCCAAGAACAAAATCCATATTGATATCAATCTAAGGTTTTTGAGGAACAAAAATCGGTGTATACAATCTAGTATTTTCACTTACTCCTTTTACAACTTGACAAATTCCACAACTTTTCACAAATTTCTGAACATCCTTATATAACTATGGCCAAAAGTATTTCTCCTTAAGCAAATTCAATGTCTTGTCAACACCAAAGTGTCCAGCCAAACCACTATTATGTTTCTCCTTTATCAAATTAGTTCTCATTGATCCTCTCAATATACACAAATGAATACCTTTAAACAACATACCTCCTTGAATGAAATAGTCTTCCCATTTAGTACTCGGTTGATCTTGAATAGGTGCTCTGCACGTTCTCCACAACTCAGAAAAATTAGGATCAAATTCATATGAATCTCTCATGTCATCAAAACCAAGAACCTCAATTTTCATCTCAGTCATCAAAGATCTTCTTCTACTCAATGCATCAACAACTCGGTTAGTTACTCCACTCTTATGCTTTATAAAAAAAGTATAACTCTACAAATATTCAACCCATTTCATATGTCTCTAATTCAACTTATTCTAACTACCCAAATACTATAAAGCTTTATGATCGGTATACAACACAAATTCACTCGGTATCAAATAATGTCTCCATTTCTTTAGGGCTTAAACAATAGCATAGAATTATTAATCATACACATAATATTTCCTTTTTTCATTATTCAATTTTTCACTAAAGAAAGCAACATGTTTACCTTCTTGACTCAACATAGCTCCTATTGCACTTCCACTTGCATCACATTCCACTTGAAATACCTTATTAAAATCAGGCAATGCTAACATAGGCAATTCAACAACCTTCTACTTCAGAGTCTCAAAAATTTTATCAGCTCCATGTGTCCACTTGAATTCTCTTTTATCTCCTCTCATAGTCTTAGTCATAGCATTACAAATTGAACTGAAATTCCTAATGAACTTTTGGTAAAAACTTGCCAAACCATGAAATGATCTTACCTCACTATCATTCTCAGGTGTAGGCTAATTCAAAATAGGTTCAACCTTTTCGGGATCCATTTTCAAACCATCAGCTAAAATCACAAATCCCAAATACACAATCTCCTCTTGCATGAAATAACACTTTTTCATATTTATCAGCAACTTTTCTTCTTTCAACCTCTCCAATATTTGTTTAGCATGCAACAAATGTTCTTCTCTGGTCAACTGAATATCAGTATATCATCTATGTATACAATCACAAATTTACCCAAGAATTTCTTCAAAACTTCATTCATCAATCTCATAAAAATACTCGATGCATTAGTTAAACCAAAAGGCATAACCAACCACTCATACAAACCTTATTTTGTCTTAAAAGAAATCTTCCACTCATCACCTTCTCTGATTCTGATCCAATGATACCAAATTTTCAAATTAATTTTGGTAAAATACTTTGCTCCGGTCAAACTATCCATTATGTCATCCATTCTCGGTATAGGAAACCTATATTTCACTGTTATCTTATTGATTGCTCTGGAATCCATACACATTCACCATTCTCCATTCTTCTTAGGTGCCAATATAGTAGGTACTGCACAAGGACTCAAAATTTCTTGAATCAAACCTTTCTACAACAATTCTTGAATTTGTCGGTTCAAATCCTAATTTTCGATAGGTGTCAACTGATGTGGTGCCTTATTTGGTAAACTAGTTCCAGGGATTAGATCTATGCAATGATCAGTGCTTCTCTTTGGTGGAAAACCATTAGGTACATTGTCAAAAATGATCTCACTATACTCAATGAGTAAATTATCAATCTCTTCAGGGATGCTATCCTCTATTTTCTTACTCAGTTTGTTAGGAATCATAGAAAAACATACATCATTCTTCTTCAAATCCTTAACAAACTTTCTTCCTTCCATCAAGAAAACTTTTGCAAATGTACAAACATTACAAACAAGTTCTTCAATCAAAGGTAACAAGATTTGTCTTCTCCCATCAGCCCAAATAGTATATTTATGCAATCTCCCATCATATATAGCATGTCTATCATATTGCCAAGGTCTACCCAACAATATATGACAATAATCCATAGGAATGATATCACATAACACCTTATCATAGTACTTTCCAATTTTCAAATTCACATAACATTGTTCACTTACCAAGAGTGCATGTTCATCCTTGATCCATGAAATTTGATAGGGCTTCAGGTGTTCTAACCTTTTCAACTGCAACTTTGTAACCATTTCCTCAGATGCCAAGTTCTTTGAGCTTCCTCTATCAATGATTACTTTCCACACTTCATTGAAAACTCTACATCTAGTCTTGAACAAACTTTTTCTTACCAGATCTTCCTTATTACTTTCACTCCAAAGTGCTCTCCTTACTATCAAGTTATTTTCCTTCTCAGGTTCATTCGGTGACTCTTCTTACACCAAATCATTTCTACTGCTACCGACCTTATTTGCATGTGTACACTCAAATGATCTATGTCCTTCCTCTCTACAATTGTAACAAGTTCCTCAGAAACCACTTCTATTATAACCACCTCAGTAGTTATTACCTCTTCCTCTAGATGAACTTTGACATTTCCACTCGGTCTTGCCTTTATCCAAATTTGTCTTTTTTGGTTCAAATCTATTATTTTCACCATAAGATCTACCTCTTCCTCTAGGGAATCTACCATCTCTACCTATTTGTCTTTTCTCATGTCTTTTGTTCAATTTCTCCTCAACTTTCAAGGTAAACTGATAGGCTTCTTCAATGTTCTCCAATTTAACCAAACTGATTTCTTCTTGGATGGAAACTCTCAATCCATTCAAGTACCTAGAAATTCTTTCCACATCATCTTCATCATATCCAGATATGATATCTAATCTATAGAATTCCTTAGTATAATCTTTTACCGAGCTATCTTTCTACCTCAAACTTTGCATTCACCTAACTAGGTTAATATTTTAATCACAAGGTAAAAACTTTCCTTTCAACTTATTCACCATCTTATTCCATACCTTAATAAGGATGCATGACTCTTCAACTTTGTGCTTTTAATTTTCACCTTATTTTCCTCAGGGACATTTTCATATTCAAAGTACTTTTCCATCTCGGTGATCCAGTCCACCAATTCATCTGAATCCAATTTTACACTATACTCTAGAGGATTGAAATGTAGTGTAGACTTTAGATTTTTCAAAGCCTTCAAAAATATTTCCTCACCTTGATCCATCACCAGT
This sequence comes from Chamaecyparis obtusa, assembly GCA_027943335.1. Classification (NCBI taxonomy): domain Eukaryota; kingdom Viridiplantae; phylum Streptophyta; class Pinopsida; order Cupressales; family Cupressaceae; genus Chamaecyparis; species Chamaecyparis obtusa. The sequence goes on along the minus strand of BSBK01010179.1, from coordinate 128,656 downwards.
GTAGGCTCTACATCACCTGGTTCTTCCTTAATTTCATCATCACTAACATCTTCAAGATGTCTTCCTCTTCGCTGGACTATTTCAACAGCTTCTAATCTAGTAGCAAGTTGTCTCAACATGTCTTCCAATCCTAGATCCACATCTTGCCTCCCATGAACCATCTTGAAACCCTCTACAATTTCAGGCCAGATCACAATATTCTACCCCACAACAAATCAACTAGGGTTTGACAAGAAGGAACCCTCAAACCTAGATTCACAAACCTAGATCCAAATCTCACCTCAGCTCTGATACCACCTAATGCAAGACAGGATGAGGAGACGGGACAAAGGCACTCCCTAACTAGATCCACCTTATAGAGATCACACATGGAAGAAACAAACACACAAGTGAGAGAGAGAATGCAGATCAACTGCTTATTATTTGTTCAAATGGACTCATACATGTCATGCTGTAAGGCCTTCCTAGTTTGGGCCAGCTATGACAATTCAAGTACAAAAGTCCTCCAACATGTGAGGATCTTAAACTATCTTCAATCTTCTAACTTATACTACTGATGTCCTAATTGATGTCCTAAACTACAAGCAAAAGATTACAATATATACAAGAGGCCACCGAACAAGTCGGCCTTCAAATCCACCATCAACGGAAGGAATGACTAGATCTAGGTCTACACGCTTCCCAATGATAGATACCAACATTAAATCTATGGCCATAATTAATTGCACAAGTCAACCTCAATAGGAAACTAAAACAAAGAACTTGAAAAGCAAGGATAACCAAGTGCTAGACAAGCATCATCGAGTGCCAAGGAATTAATCAAGCACCAGAGAGATAACCGACCAACTCAGTTAATAAAGGAAACTGAACCAACTCGGTCAAAGTAGGAACCGGGCAACACAGGAAAACACAAACATGTTTTTGGTGACACAGGATTGTTAAAGACCCAAGATGCTCCTACATCACTTCATTAGTCTTATCACTGATGGGGCAAGAATTTGTCTTTGTTTTATACTATTTTTATACTTTGTTCTAAGACATTTCCAAAACACTTGTTGTGACTTTTAAGTACTTTAACTTGTGTACATACTATAAGTACAAAAAAATCCACAAACTTATGGATATATAAGAGTTGACATACCTTTCTAAATATTATATATATCTGTGTGTGTGTGTGTGTGTGTGTGTGTTGCAGTATTTCATATAATTATTTTAATGTATGTCCTAACATTTGGATTAGATTGAATATTTGAAAAATTGAATATACATGCATGCGCTACTAACCTGCCAGGTTAAAAGGAGTGGTTGGAGAGTGGATCAGAAACATTAATGAAGAAGTGATAAAGTTTCATCTACGATGAGGAGAACCATTATGACACCATGGAACATGCCTGAGGAATTGAAGGATTGATCATTTTAGGGAATATAGGAGCATGACTATGCTATATTTCCTTTGTAGCCAATACTCTGTCAAAGCGGTTATTTAGTCTTTATGATCTTCTATTGTGGACTGTCACATTATCCTTTCTTTATGGATGAATCAGTCAACCTTATCTTTATATTCAAATAAATTTCAATCCTCTATATATAAGGATTTGATTGTTAGAAATCTAGTTTTTCTGAATATACAATGAAGGAGTGATTTTGAGTTATATTATGTTTTCATAGCTAGCAGAAGCCAACTAAGGGGGCCCACTTGGGAGGTGGATTAGAGTAAGTAGTTTAAGCATTTTCAGTATTTGAAGTAGAATTCACTATTTTCTCCTATAGCATTGTAACATGTGTATGTTCCTGCAACACTTGTAGAGATAGCCATAGTAAATGCTTTGGGTTGGTAAGATAGGTTAAAGTTGAACTTATGGTTGTCAGCATCAATTTCATTTAAGTAGTTGTGTGTGTTTTACTTTTCTACAACAATAGTGTAGTTCCTTTCATGTATTTTCCTTCCTAGAGCTTAAGTAAAATGACTTTATGAGAGACCTAGTGCACAAACCGTGTTGTCCCATTTCAATTATACATCCCTAGGTTGACAATTTAAATGCACTTCATGATAGGAAAAATGATACTTAGTTTGAATACATTATTCCTAGGAGAAGCTTTTGCATGATTATTATTACCTATTATGGGGATGTTCATTTTTGGCACCATTTTCGGGGATGGTGTCAAGCTGAGAGCCTTATTGAGTCATTTTAGATAGTTCCCTATTTTCTAGATAGTAGTTTTTAGTTCTGAACTTGCTTCACAAGTTCATCCAATCACTTGCATGCATCGAAGGGGAAGAAGATGAGATGTCTATGGTAGATTCCTTCCAAGAGAACCTATTAATATGAACAAAGAATTTGGAGAAGTTGAATTACCTTTTGTTGATGCGAGTCTGGAATTTCCTTTAGTAACTTCATCTGTAGAAGATCCTTTTGATCTATCTGACCTTCGACCTTTTGTTGAGATTTTGGCCATTTTTCTTGATAATTCCACCACAAGTGCACCCATTGCTAATAATCCTCTAGTTGTGATCATTTCCCAACCGCAACTTCACTCCCAATTACCTACAGTAATGGCCCAACCTACCTTTCAATTTCCTCTTCCTACACTTATCAATAATGTTAATCTCAAAAACATATTCATTGTTGCACTTCCAAAGTTCTATGGCCTAATAACTAAGGACCCTAATACCTTTTTATTTGAGTTTGACATTATTTTCTAAAGCTTTGACTACAACACTGATAGTCACAAACTCAAGTTGTTTCCAACAACATTAAAGGAGTCATCCCTAAGATGTTTTATGAGATTAGGGGCTAATGCAACAACTAATTAGAATGAGATGTAGAAACTATTTTTGCAGAAGTATAAAGAATATTGTAAAGGGGGTGACTTGAGAGGAGATTACATTTTTTGAATGTCACAAAAAGAAGATGAAACTATGGAAGATTATATTTCATGCTTCTTGTACAATCTATAGAAGAATCCTCAACATGCATTGCAGGAGGATTCACAAAAAACTCATTTTCTTGAGGGGATTAAATGACAACTGTCTTGAAGCACTGGACCTTATGGATGGATGAGATATATGTCAATCTTCTTGGGATGATCTCAAGAAAATCTATCTCAATTATTCAAGATTATTTGTAAAGAAGGGCAGAGGCTTTCGACCCACACTTGCTAAAGGAAATAGCTCCGATTTATCCAAGATGAAAATATCAAACTTGTTGTCAGATTTCAAACAAGACATTATCAACGATGTTGCCACACACTTGGATACAATGCAAGCCAAAAAGAAATATGAAGATGTCGAGGCAAAGCTAGCTAAGTATTTCCCTCACTGTTGATAGCAAAAGGAGGATTATCGATCCAAGCTAGTAGTGAATTTGGAGACCCAACACATTTCTACTGAGTTCAAGAAAATAGAAGGAGACGACAAGCAAGTATTTTTTATTTCTCAACATAAGCCATGGGCCCCAAGACAAGGTATGCCTCGGGACCCTTTGCAATCTTTTAATCCTTATAATAGACAATGGAAAAACCAAAATTCTCAGTATCCTCCTCAATACTCCCAACCTGTTTGGAATAATGTCTGGCCTAATACTCAACATAACCAGTGGTTTAACTCCCAATAGAACCAATGGTTGCAACCTCAAAATCAATGGTAGCCACCTCAGGGGAATTGGCAACCATATAACCAGTGGAAAGGACCCCAACAATGGCCTAATCAGAATCTTCATTATCAATCATTACCACCTCTAGTGTCTCAACTGACACTGATGCCACCTCCTGTAGCCATAAGTCCTCCTCCATGGCCAACACAATTACCTACTTAGTCACTGCCCAATCCTAACAACAAGCAATAACATCAACCAGTGTATGCTACTAATGCCCAATAGTACCCTACCTATGCACTAGAAGTAACTGATATTCACTTGAGATATGGTACTAATCTACCTACACCAGAACCTCCTATTATAATAGAAGTTCCAGACATTCCTGCAACATCAACACAACTACTAGAAGCTACTTTTACAAATATAGTCCTACCAACTAATATGTCAAGTCAAACTGATATTCAAACCTCAATTAATCCTCCTTTTCCTCAAAGGCTTAGGATGGACAAACCTATACCCTAGGAAGACACACCATTTGATATCATTGACCAATTAAAAAACATGCATATCTAGATTCCACTATTTCAGGCTATTAAAGATATTCCTCTCTATGGAAAATTCATTAAAGAAGCTTGTCTCAAGAAACCTGGAAGAAAGAAGAAGGATCCCCAAATAGTACATGTTATAGGTCAACTTGCAGATATAATGTTGGGAAAGATAGTCATTCCAAAGTACTCTGATCCTGGAAGCCCAGTTATTGATATAATAATTAATGGCCAGTCAGTAAAGAATGCTTCTATAGACTTGGGTGTTGCTATTAATGTTATGACAAAGGATATTATGTGTAGGTTGAGTATAGAGGGATTAAGGACCACTCCAATGGTCTTACAACTTGTAGACAGTTCCACTGTCACCCCAAATGACATAATAGAAGATATAGTAGTTACATTAGATTCTTGGGAATATCCTGTTGACTTCATGATATTATCACCCAAGGTAACTCTTGATGGTTATCTAGTAATCCTTGGATGACCATGGTTAGCCACAGCTGATGCTAATATCAGTTGTAGATTAGGTAACATGACAATGTCAAATGGCTAAACAATTAAGAAGTTAGCATTATATCCTCCAGCTCAACCATAACCTGATTTAAGCACTCCTATTTGGCCAGATTTAGGAAATGAGGAAGAAGCGATAAAATTTGTTGCTCAACTAATGATGTTACACAGGAAATATTTCCTAAAATTGCAATAAGATGATGATGTGATTCAGAGCATCCTCACTAATGACTATGTCATAGAAAAAGATATCTCTAAAAGCTCTATTTTGTAGTTGACTACCTATGAAAACTGTGTTTTACCAATGGAACCTGAAATCATCTATCAATTACTACCTTGTGAGATATCAACGAGCCCTATATCTGAAGTATCAATGCTAGAACTAACAACTACTATGGAGCTCTCACTTGGCCATAAGCTTCATGTTAACAATAAATTATCACCATAGCAATTAACATTGTTAATCCAACTCCTCTGTAAACATGAAAAAGCTTTTGCTTGGGACTATGGAGATATGAAAGGATTAAGCCCAAAACTCTGCACACATAGGATTTACATCAATGGAGGCATTCTACCACTCCACCAACCTCAAAGAAGAATAAACCCATCCCTAAGATAAATTGTAAAGACTGAGCTACAAAAATAGTTGAATGTTGGTTTCATTTATCCAATCTCAGATAATAAATGGGTTTCACCCTTGGTAATTGTACCTAAAAAGGGGGGTAAATGGAGAATATGTGTAGATTAAAGAGAACTAAACAATGCAACAAAGAAGGATCATTTTCCCTTTCCATTCATTGATCAAGTTCTAGATACCTTGGCTAGTAAAAAGTACTTCTCATTTCTTGATGGATATAGTGGATATAATCATATTAGCATTTCTCTAGATGATCAATAAAAGACAACATTCACATGGCCTTGGGGAACATATGCATATTCAGTGTTACCATTTGGTTTATGTAATGCTCCCGTGATATTTCAAAGGGTTGTAATCAATATTTTTTATGACATCTCACATGACTGCATGGAAATTTATATGGATGACTTCACCACATTTGGTGTCACTTTTTAAGAAGCTTTGGAAAACTTGGTGAAAGTATTGATCAGATGTAAAGAACACAATCTCTCCCTGAACAATGAAAAGTGTTTCATGATGATGCAAGGAGTTGTGCTAGGACATTTCATCTCAAAAGCTGATATACAAGTGGACCCTACAAAAATTGAGGTAATTCTTACATTGCCTACACCTACTAAGAAAAAAGATGTTAGATCCTTTCTAGGACATGCTAGTTATTATAGACACTTCATTCAAAATTTTAGTCAAATAGCCAATCCTCTATACACCTTTCTTATAAAAGAGGCTAAGTTCACATGGACACCAGCCTGTGAGAAATCTTTCCTACAACTTAAAACCCTTCTTACAAAAGAACCAGTACTTAGAGGGCCTAATTGGACTTTACCATTCCACATCCATATTGATGCATCCGATTATGCAATAGGAGTCATCTTAGGTCAGAAATCCAATAACCTTGAAAATGTTATTTATTATATCAGCAAAAGTCTACATGGGCCATAATTAAACTATACAATCACATAAAAAGAATTACTTGTAGTTGTCTACGCTTTGAATAAATTATGTCACTATGTAACATGATATCCAATCTTTGTTCATACTGACCATGCAGCCATAACATATCTTATGAATAAACCTGCCATTTCAAGAAGGTTAGCAAGATGGCTTTTTCTCTTGCAGGAATTTGATCTAACAGTAATTGATAAGCCATGTAAAGTAAATATTGTGGTTGACTATTTATCAAGACTCCAAAAAGATGGCCCTGATACCTCTGTGATAGATGACACATTCCCTGATGAACATTTGTTCCACATTTCTATCAAGAGCCCATGGTAAGCTGATATAGCTAATTACCTTGCATTGACAAGATGCCTACACATTTTCCTCCTAAGGAAATAAAAATGCTAGATGAGAAAAGCTTTCAATTTTCTTGGATTGACAACACATTGTTCTACACTAGTCCAGTCCAGTTCATAAGAAGGTGTGTACGTGAAGATGAAACATATGACATACTCCATGCTGGTCATGATGAACCCTATGGAGGACACTTTGCAACTAAAAGGAAAATTATGAAAATATTAACAACAAGTTATTACTGGCCCACACTTCATAAAGATGCAACAAATTATACCAGGAAGTGTGATAAATTCCAAAGGATGGGTCATCCTACAAAATCAGATGAAATGCCTCTACATCCACAAGTGGTTGTTACACCATTTGATAAATGGGGCATGGATTTTATTAGTCCTATAGACCCTCCATCTAATGGAAAGTCATACATCTTGGTATGCACATATTATGTAACCAAATGGGTTGAAGTAAAGGCAATGAGGCATGCCCTTGACAAAAAATTTGCAGAGTTCCTATAGGAAAAAATATTCACTCGCTATGGTGTGTCGAGAGAGCTAGTCACATATTAGGGAGCACAATTCACATCCAACCTGATCACAGAACTCATGAATGAATACAATATAAGACACCAAAATTCTAGCCCCTACCATCCACAAGCCAATGGGCAGGCAGAAGTCACCAATAGAGAAATTGAAGCAATACTCACAAAAATAGTTCAACTCAACTATCATGACTGGAGCAGATGTCTTTCAAAAGCAGTCTAGACATACAAAACAACATGAAAAACAATGACAAGATTCACTCCATTTGAATTACTGTATAGAAAAGTAGCCATGTTACCAATTGAGTTTGAGCATAAAATATTGCATATTTCCATGAAGTTGAACATTGACCTTCCTATAGCACAACGAGACCATCTACTACATCTCAACTCTTTAGATGAGATGAGAAAATCTGCATTGGAGTGCACAGAGATAGTCCAAAAGAAAAGGAAGAAATGGCATGACTCCCACATCAAGAACATACAGTTCAAAGCAGGTGATTGGGCACTCCTATTCAATTCAATATTCAAAGAAATACGAGGAAAATTACAAACAAGATGGTTAGGACCATATGAGATAAATCATGTCTTCAAAAATGGAGTAGTCCAACTAACAACAATTGATCCAGTCAATTTCAAACTATTGGTCAATGGTCATAGACTTCATTTATACCATCAACCATAGACCAAAGAAGATTTCATGCAGCAATTTTGAGACACAATTCAACAAGCATAATAGGTAATACTTCCTGCAATAGAAGGTACCAACCTTCTTCCTGTAGCTTCATCCTAAATTCCCTTCAGGTACGCCCATAATAAATACTTCATTTCCAATGAAGTTTAATTTTCCATTCACTTTCTACATTCTTCTTTACAACCCACTCCACTTCTCTACCTTCCACCCACACATGCTCTACATCATCACATTTACTATATGTCCTATGTTTTCAATAAATGCCACATCAGCAGATGCATACATCCAGTGATAGTACCTTTGCTAAAGAATTATATTCATGTCACCTTCCAATGCATCTGACAACACAATGATAGGTATAACTCTTCAATCTTGTCTACTTTTAGTACACACATTTTGATAATTATATCTAATACTACATATATTTATATCATATGGCATTACGCCAGATTTCTACCTCCTGCTAAGTACAAAAAGTGTGGACACTTGTCCTTATTTCATAGGGGGCAGGGAAGTGTATTAATTTCTTAAGTCACTATTTTTGTACCCATCATTCCTAGTGAAATTGTCTATCAGTTCAAATCCATACTTATGTGTCGTTTCATTAAGTCCTTTTATTTTTCGCACAATTATTGTACCTAAATTCCCAAATTATCCCTGATTCTTGATTGACATAACCCTAAGGTGACATGATCAAGTTGCGTGGAAGTTACGTTCATTTAAAACCATAATTCCTTACCAAAAAGTGTCAATATCGCTCATTTTTCAAAAAATGCAACATAGAGATTGCAAGGAAAGATGTAGTTTGAAGTGTAGTTTGGAGCTTAATTTCAGTGTATTTAGGAGGAATTAAGAAATTGGGAATTTTAGAGTAGAAAGAAATTGTAAATTGTAAAATTGTAGAAGGAATTCAAAATAATGGGGGGAAAACTTATGCATCGTGAGCTAGTCGTCCATACTATTATGCTCACTAATGTAGAAGCCATTTGAAGATTCCATGTTTGGGGATGGCTTGGGCATTTCTTAAAGCTTACAAAGTTTGATGAGGAAGTAGCTACTAAATTTATGAACACATTTGAGGAAGGGGAGGCAAATGTATGGGGTTTGACAGTTTTGGAAATGAAGAAACGCATTGCAAAAATGTCAGGGTTGCCCACAATTGGAGAGCATTATCCCAATGAACATGATGCCAGCTCGGTGTGAGCTCAGTTCACTCTTCCTTCAGACCCTCCATTGGAGATGAACAAATAGGGTTGCAAGCGCATGTCACTTCCTACTCCATTCAATGAGCTGGCATCGCACATTATAAGGCACCTCACATGTGAAGGAAGGTTTTCCCATTTGCATGCACACCATTTTAAATTGCTTAGCTATATCAGGCATAATTTTCTAGTAAACATTCCAAATTTTCTCTATAATATGTTGAGCATTAGTACTAAAGAAACTCGGAAAGGAAAAACAATTTTATTTCACACCATGCCCTAGTCAAATTACTAGTTGAAAGATCTCTTAGAGATGTCTCCTTTGGCATGGGATGAATTTGTTCGAGTCAAAACTTTGCAACCTCAAGATGACTATGTTGAACAACCAGTTCCTGAGAGTGAAACTCCCTCTGAGCCAGTTGCTGAAACAACTACCCAAGAAAGAGAACCTGAAAATTTTAAGGAAAAAGAACCTTCCCCTACTCCAAAGGACAATGTACCTACCTCTTCCCAGAAGAAAGGAAAACAAAATATTGGTGAAGGAACTTCACTTCCTGAGAAAGAACCCCAAAACCCTATAGTTTCAAAAAGTAAGAAAAGGAAGTCAGCTCCTGTAGCAACTACTCTTGCAGTAGAGAGATCAAAGAAAACTGTCAAAAAGAGAACTATGGAGGTAACAGAGACTCCCTTGAGGAGAAGTTCTCTGATGAGAGGGAAAATTCCCCAGGTTTCCCCAGATAGCCAAGTTGTTCCATCAAAAACGTTTGTTGCAGAACCCTATGTTGATTATGTTTTAGATAATTCACCAATTCAACCGAATGTTACAAATTCTCCTTAGAATTTAAATGATTCATTTGATAACAAGCCTCCCACGCATCAAAGTGAACATGAAGAAAGTCATCAAACAATTCAAGAAGGTAATCAGGAAGAGCCTCAGTTGCCTCAACCATCAACTCATCCTTATTTTCAGAATGCTATAGTACCTTTTAGGAGAACCTGGTTCACTAATTACTTAGAGTAGGCCCATAGTGCAAAGAAAAGATAGAAGACTCAACCAGAAGAGTTTGGCCTGCCTACTCTACAATCTATTATTTTTAGTCTATACACTTAGTTTATCTTTAAGAAAACCTCATGGAAAGAAGAGAGGAAAAAGATGTAAAAAGAGATTGATGATCAAAAAGAAGAAATAGAGGACCTGAAAGAGAAAATAGAGAAACAAAAATAAAAGATGGATCATGCCTTAAAATTGGCTGACCAAATCCTAGAGTGTATGTCATTTTCTTGAAAGAGAAATTTCTCTTGTTCCAATTGATGATGACTATCAAAGAAAAAAACTTTGATTTTAGGATAGCCAAAGAATTTTATGATATATACCAGACCCATCATGTTTGGCAAAAAAACGTGCTTTGTGAGTTCTATCTCCACAACTTCATCATTCCAAAAGAGACTGATTGGAATCCCTTTCTTTAAATAGGAGACATACATCTAAAATCCTTGATGTCATGGATGCACAATGAAGCTAATTATGATAGGCAACTAGATAACTACAAGGATCAAGAAAAATAAGAGCAGCTACCCTTGAGGGCTGAATCTAGTAAGCCCAATGTTCTACTAAGGGATTGGTTTAGTCTCACTTATGTGAATACAAGAATAGGAACTAGGGACAAGATTTTTTCTATCAAAGGAAAATTCTACAAAGAATATCAAGGGATGCCTTATTTCACATTTCAGAGAGCCCTAACTGGTGTCAAAATTGGATGGAACAGGTTACTAGAGGCTCTTAAAAAGTATGAACCACATAGTCCTATCAACCTAGAGTCATCAATGAACATAGCACCAAAATATATACAGTTGGGAAGACAAATCGGGCATGAGCTCTGGTATCCTTTGACCTTCCAGACATTGATGCTTCTATGGCCTCTGTATGACATTAACACTACAAAATTGAACCAGCTATAGGAAGACTACAAGATGGACTATTGGGAAAGAACTAAACGATTCTACTACACTTTCAAAAGCAGACAGACAAGCAAGACTAAAGTTGGAGAATTCAAAGGAGTTGCTAAGAAATGTAATGCTTGAGGACAAGCATTATGCTTGTTGGGGGGCAGATGATGGAGCAAGACTTTATCTTTTTTTATACTATTTTTATGCTTTGTTCTAAGACATTTCCAAAACACTTATTGTGACTTTTAAGTACTTGAACCTATGTACATACTATAAGTACAGTCAAATCCACAAACTGATGGATAGATAATAGTTGACATACCTTGCTAAATATTATATATATGTTGCAGTATTTCATATAATTATTTTAATGTATGTCCTAACATTTGGATTAGATTGAATAGTTGAAAGCTTGAATATACATGCATGTGCTACTAACATGCCAAGGTAAAAGGAGCAGCTGGAGAGTGGATCAGAAACATTAATGAAGAAGCGATGAAGTTTCAGCCATGATGAGGAGAACCATTATGACACCACAAAACATGCCTAAGGAATTGAAGGATTGATCATTTCAGGGAATATAGGAGCACGACTATGCTATATTTCCTCTACAACCAATACTCTATTGAAGTGGTTATTTAGTCTTTATGATCTTATGTTGTGGACTGTCTCATTCTCCTTTCTTTATGGATGAATCAGTCAAACCTTATTTTTATGTTCAAATAAATTTCAATCCTCTATATGTAGGGATTTAATTGTTAGAAATCTAGTTAGACAGATGATTGTATTACTATTATAATTGGAAGCAAGTTACTCTTTAGTTTTGTGCACTATTTTATGATGATGTAATCAGTTTTTCTAAATATATAATGAAGGAGTGATTTTGAGTTATATTTTGTGTTCATAGCTAGCAGAAGCCAACCAAGGTGGCCCACTTGGGAGGTGGATTAGAGTAGAATAGAGTAAGTAGTTTAAGCATTTTCAGTATTTGAAGTAGAATTCACTATTTTCTCCTATAGCATTGTAACATGTGTATGTTCCCGCAACACTTGTAGAGATAGCCATAGTAAATGTGTTGGGTTGGTAGAATAGGTTAAAGTTTAACTTATGGTTGTCAGCATCAATTTCATTTAAGTAGTTGTGTGTGTTTTACTTTCCTGCAGCAATAGTGTAGTTCCTTTCATGTATTTTCCTTCTTGCAGCTTAAGTAAAATGACTTTATGAGAGACTTAGTGCACAAACTGTGCTATCCCGTTTCAAGTATACGTCCCTGGGTTGACAATTTAAATGCACTTCATGATAGGGAAAATGATACTTAGTTTGAATACATTGTTCCTAGGAGAATAATTGGCATGATTATTATTACCTATTATGGGTTTGTTCAATCACCATATTGTTCTCTAAAATAGTTTTCAAATTCATCACATGAACCTATACTATCATCAGGAAATCCCCTAAACCAATCTCTAGCATCCTCAACCAAAGATTGAATAAACAAATTCATTACTAGATCTTCATGGTCAACCTCATAGTAATTTACCATATGAGTAAAATTCTTTAGATGTGTTAGGGATTTTTCTTGTAGGGTCAAACTTGGCAAAGGTATGGGCTTGATTCTCAGTTAAAAGGGGCTCCAACTTTGCAAGAAAAGCCTAATTGATGAGGATTGGATAAGATCCTCCTTCTGCTTCGAGCTCCACAGGACTCAGGCGGGTATTGCCTATGAATAGGTTACTATATTTCAAGTAAGCTTTTGATTAATGGATTAAGTCTTCACTATCATGCTATTGTATAATCTCAAGTAATTTTAATGAAAGATGATTCTAGAGGCAGCTGAGAACATCCTGATACAGAATATGACAAAGGGAGTTACCAATGTAATAGCATACAATAGTGGAATAAGGATATGAATCCTTCTTTTTATGAGTACAACTCAAGGAAGGTTAACCTCTGATTCTCTCTTCAAGGAATCAACAAACTGAACTATATCACCTAGATATAATCCTTTCACAGTATGCATAAAGCTTAAAATATAAATGAACTGGTAATGATTATTTTGTGTTTGATGACTTAAAGATAACTACATCACAAACAGCCAACCAGTGTCTATTCCATTGGGCAGAAGAGTCTAAATATAAATCCACAGGAAGATCTCAAGGAAATACAGTAGAATGCCTTACAAACTACATGCAATCTGGATAGGATGCCTTACAAACTATCATGTCAATCCTATGTTGTTATCATCAAAATCCTAACACATATTCTACTCTCTGAAATTGCATATGAGGATTTAATCCTTTCCTTGAAAGAAACTCACAGGCAATTAGATTAGTTGCCTTACAACTACTATGTTTTAAATGTCTTACAAATGAAACATACAAGAATAGAACACAAAGCCAAGAGACAATAACCATGTAGGATAGAAATTGCACTGTATCTTATTGAAAATGAACCTGTCTCAATACATACAAAGCTTGAAATTTCTAGAATTTAGACACAGGACTAGGAAATTTGCTCTACAGCAAGGTATTCAATATTCACCATTTAGGGGTCTGCTCACAATAGAGCAACCACAGGAACTGGAACCAAAAAAGGAACAGGAACCAAGAACCCTTACAACTGAGAAGAGAAGAGATTAAAAAGAAGAAGAAGAAACCCTAAAATCTGTACTTGACCAACACTTGTCCATTCTGCAATCTAATCTCATAGCCTTCTCTTTTCTCTAAAAATTTGATCTTCTCGGGCACCTCCAAAATCTGAAAACATCTGTCCTTTTTGCATAAAATCTGCTCATCTACATGGAAATCTGATTAATTTGTCCTTTGCTCTTCCTTGAAATGTGATTTAGTCCTCTATACCCTCTTTCCTATCACCATGCAATTCTGATTCATTCCTCTGCCGGATTTGCAAAATCAATCAATTTTGGAAGAAGAAAAATCTCCCCAAAATCTGGTCGCAGATTTAAAAGCCTTTACTACTCTTAGCAACTTGATCTAATCTGATTCTAACTACCATCATTGCATCTGTCATCTTTTGGTGTTTCCAAAAACATATTATACTGCCATATTTTGATAAAAAATGAATCTCCCAGGCATTTTCCCGTGAACAGCTCTGTCATTAAAAAATTTCAAAATTTTTCCAAAGTCTGAACTTTATAACTTTTTAAATCTTTTAAACCTTTAAAATCTGCACATGCCACCAGAACTTGCCACTTGTCACCATTTCATTGGATGCTCAGACAAACTCACCTTTAACATCAGTCCATCTGGAGATCTGGAGACTACATGAATCTCTAAGTCTCAGAAGCATTTCCTTAACCATGGTTTCATTTAGAGACTTGGAGAAATCCCTTTAGTCTCTAGATCTCTAAATAGCCATCTAGAGATTTGGAGACTAGTCTCCAAATCTCATAATGATTTCCTCTCTTCATGTTTCTTTATGAGATTTGGAGACTTCCTTTAGTCTCTAGATCTCTGAATAATTATCTAGAGATCTGGAGACTTGGAGATTTGGAGACTAAGCCTCCAAATCTTAGAATAATTATCTAGAGATCTGGAGACTTGCAGATTTGGAGACGAAGTCTCCAAATCTCAGAATAATTATCTAGAGATCTGGAGACTTGGAGATTTGGAGACTTAAGTCTCCAAATCTCAGAATAAGCTTTTTCCTTTGTGAGACTTAGAGACCTCTTGACAAGTGTCCCCTTTCTGCAAAATTTCTTCTGGGCCCACTGGCATGAAAATCGAGGTGGACACACAAGCCTGGGCAAGCATAGCTTCCAGCACTTTGATTTATTTCATATGTTTGGAGCATTGCCTATAAACACCATATTTTCATAATCTAGGGCGAATGTGGGATAAATGTTATGAAATTTTTCATGGGCAGTTTTGACAGTGCCACACTCAGACGCCTGTATCTCATGAACCAGGATGAATTTTGAAAAATCACTCTGGTGAGAATTTTGAGAACTAGGTTTGTGACAACATATCCAAAAACAAGCTCGATCCAACAGTTGACCAAAAAGTTAAGCCCCTCGCAATATGACTGTGTTTTTCTGTCTTCTACAAATTCGTGTATGCAAAATCCATTGATTCATCTTTTCTGAGCAATGGTCTAGCATCCTCCCTTCTTTAAAACATTCCTCCATCACATGCTAGCTTCCCTTTACATGCTCAAAATGTGCCTTCTCACAAAAATTTTTAGGAATACTCATTTTGTCTTAGAGAAAACATTCAATTGGTCACTCTAAATTTGAGCCAAATTTGAGAGTACCAACAAGATGTTCCTCACAAGTAATAGCATTATTCCCAACAAACTTGGTCAATTTGTCCCTTATCTCACTTGAAATAGGGTTAGGGCAACCAGGAATACCAGTAAAGAATAGTTGGTTGTACCTTTCAATGTTAATTGGTTTCCTTTAGAATTGTTCAGTAGAAGCTTGGCTACTAGTACTAGCTCCCATATTTTGTCCAATAACAAGAATTTGTGAAATGATAGGTGGTGGGATATTAGCTCCTTGGGAAATAGATGACATAGCCGCAACAAAGGAAGTACCAACAGAGATAGGTTTAGTAGATTGTTTCAAGAAAATAATCTTCTTCTTCATTTCTAATGTGGTTTCTTCCATCTCTACCTTCTATAATTATTTTGCAAGAATATCACTCTATTTTCTTGATTTATCCAACTCAATATCCAACTGAGACATACCACCACCAATAGGACCCTACTAACAAGTTCATTAATAACTATACCAACAACTTTATGCTTTTCTTTATCCTTATCACCCTCATTATTTTGAGGTGTTGGTTTATTATGATGAATAAGAATATTCTTAGGCTTTCCAGTATTGTAAATCTGGTAAACAACATGACCCTCAACATTTTTCTTAGGCTATTCATAATTCATGGCTTTAAGATTGAGAAATTGCTTTATAGGTATTGTTTTTTCAACCAAGGCATGCATCTCTCTCTCTCTCTCTCTTCTATTTATTATGGCAATATGCTCATGAATTTTCCTCCTCAAGGAATCAAGATCCTCAAAAACTTCTTCTAAATCAGGTAAAGTACTTTCTAACTCTAAGGTGTAAGTTGGGTTCATTTTTCTTCATCATTCTTACCCAACATGCGCCTAAAGGGAGAAAATCTACGTACAGGAGATGCATCATCAAATCTTGTATTAAGGACATCTCTACTTTTGCTTCTTGATCTTCTATTGTTATTTTTATAAGTAGTATGAGTTGCTCCCTTTGTATGTTTTGGTTCTCCCTCTTGATCAATAGGAGAAGAAAATAAATTACCATACATCCCAAGCCCTACAGGTTTAGAATCCTTAGGGAAAGTTTCATTTTTTTCAGGAACAGTATTGAAAAACTTTCCTATACTTGCACTTCTATTTTTGGGTTTCATGATGGGGGGGCACTGCTTGTTCCTTGATTTTTCAATGGGCATCCACTCCTCAAAGTATTATGAAGCTCGCCCTCTAGTTTTTCCTTGGGATGTTGCTTCATCCAAGATCTTGTGACTTTCTTTCTCATCGTGTATACTTTAAAAATACACAAAATTTTACTCATCACTGGTGTAGAGATTCAAGTCACCACCCAATATAAATTGTAAGAAAAACTCTTACAATATCACAACCTACAAGACAAACCTAACTCCTCACAAAATATCAACCTTGGATGATAAATCTTAAAATCTTAGACACAAAACAATATCCTTCTACCCCAAATCATGAAAATACAACATCAACTCTGTGCAATCCAATGGAAAGACTAACTACACTAAAATCAACAAGGCAAGGAGCAAGATGAACTATCAACCTTATCAATTATGCAATTACTACATAACTCCCTAGTAGAGTCACCATTTTATTGGTTCCCAAAATGGTTTTATGCTTCAATAGCTACCAATACACTCACTACAAATTCTAAAGAGTTTCCAAATCCAATTATCAAACCCCCATGAGTGACTAGACCAACTAACAGGGATAAAGACTCCCCCTTCACTTTTGGCTCTGCAAGACCAAGGTGGGTAAACCTAGATTCAGTGAAATACTACCCTCATTAAACACATCCCTAAATTTGATAAATAAATTATCTCATAATAGGCTCAACAATAACAATAAAAAACTAAGTAATGACTAACTACTCATTGATTCTCAATTGTTATGGAGCATGAGATCCATACAACAAATAAAACTAGAAAAAGAAATAAATTTAATCAAAAGCTGGTATAACCAGACAACATGAGCCAACAAATTAACAATTATAGAATATTTAAATTAGTGCCTTAATCTTTGAGGAATACTCTCAGTTTACAACTCATTATATGAATGACATAAAAATACTAATGATCCGAGACTTAGATTATTATTGCAATACAATATTATCTATTCATGTAATCCAAAATTAGACTTCTTATAATGATCCTTATGCCAAACTTATGAACTTATGAGTTAATTTTTAGCATTTTAATTGATCCTTGATCAAAACTTAGAATTAAAACATACACATATGAAAGATATGTAGTACATTGAATAAAAACTTTGAATTATTAAATTTGAAACACTCTTAAAACCAACATAGAGGAGAGCACCAAATCTAGATTATATTTCATTAACCTCAGAATCATTATCTTCATACATTAGATTTTATCATTAAAATAAAGCTCAACAATACTAAGACTCCAATACTAAACTTCTAATTTGCTCTATAAAATGTTATACAAGACTCACGACATCTGCTAAACCTGACTGAGACTCAAAATACATAAATATTTCATATAAAAACTCTCAGCCCCCTCCTAAGTGATCTTGGAAATCCTTTTATAGAATAAGGATTGCAACAAGCTATAGATCTCTTAGGGAACAAAATCTTAACTGCATAACAAAAATAACAGATTTTCAATGGCATTTGAAACATCAAACTGAACTAGAAAAGACAATTGGAGAACTACAACAACAACATGACACTTGACACATTGTTCTGAATGTGATCAAAAAAAACTTCCTCATGTGTAATGTAAGTCACCTGTAGCATCAACAAAAAACTCAAGGTGCTTATAAAGATAGTTGTCCTTCTCCTTGCCTGATCCAATGCCTTGTCAACAACCAAAACAAAAAAAAAAGACAAAATAACTGCTTGCCAACCTATCAAACCGATTTCCCTTGGTTCATAGTTGATTCCCACATGGACACCTCCTAGTTTGATGGCCAATCAAATTCCTTAACCGTGTCCAATTGTGTCACAACCTCATTCCATCATGCATCAAGAGTTTCATGGTTTTTACACGTCATACACTTATCTCTCCATCTATGCTCTTTTGCTAATAGTGCATTTGTTGTCCCTAATAATGAGTGTACCCATTCCTCAGAAAACTCATCTTTTTTCTTCTTTCTTGTAACTGCAGATTGAGTCGGGGTACTAGGTTTCACCATTTTTGTAAGATATGAACTACAAAAACTAGGCAAAAAATCACCAATCATACACAAAATTCTCTGAGAGCACAAATAATTTGTATAGATGCTCCTTTGTTAGAGAAGTTGTAGAAGAAAATGGTCAAATCATAAAGTTAGAGATTTTAACTCTCAGTAATTTAAAACATTTTGAAATTTTTTGGGCATGTCATCGACCTTGTCTGACGTGGCACAAAACCACTGGCCCAGACTCCATATAACTTTCCTCAAACCAGGTCAACCGTCATTAAATCATAAAAGACCAAAAGTGCACCTTCACAACTTCAAAACTTTATGTTTAGATTAACTTGCAAACTCGCACCATACTAAAGATAGTCACCCTCACGATATTGTGACCTTCAAACAAGACCACATCATTAACTTGTGATCATGCACTAATATTGTTATTTCAAACCTCCTCACAAGATCACAACCCTAAGAAGTTCGGGCCAAAAAGTCATGTGGACTCGCAAGGACCGTTGATAAGAAACTCAGGTACATGTGGCAACATCTCACACCATCGCAGATTCTGATACATTCTTTCAAAAACCTTTTTGATTATGCCACAAGGCTTTTCTTCCTTTAAATCTCCATGGTACATGTGGGAAAATCTCACAATATCACATGTAAAATTCAAGTCTTTATTATAATTTTTTGATCTTGCAGTGCCTACATAGAACATTAGTTAACTTCAAAACCTTAAGACATGAGGCACTCTATTGCTTGTTCACACTTCAAAACTTAACCTAAAAGATGCTTGTGAACCTGTCACAAACACAAACTTAGCCACTAAACGATACTATTGCATGATCACAACCATGAATTCTTAACCATTACTTGTCATGCGATGTTGCAAAAATGTATAACTTGACCGCCACACTAACCTCATCACAAGGTCACAACATAAAATGTTAACCTGACTTCAATCATGCAGCCTTGTGAAAACAACTTGACTTAACTACCAGCATGGCATCACAACACTTTATATTAACCCAGACATAACCTCATGAACTTGCACAAGACACAAAGAATAACCATTAACATAAACCCTCACATGTTCACAGCTTGGAAGTACTAATTATCTGATAACCTGAGACCCTATGAAAAATAAGACATGACTACTAGCGCAACTTTGCAACTGTTTGATGTAACATGAGAAAACCCTTGTGACAATGTGATACATAAGACTTAACACTTTTTCAAGATCACAAACCTCTAGACTTGACATTACAAAATCTCGTGACCTTGCGCTCGACTACTAGATGACATCACCTTTGACTAATTATGACTTAAAGCATGGACCAATGAGATAAAATAGCTCATATCAAAGGAATTTTGACTTCCACTCAAAAATAAAAAAATATTTGACACGTGAAATTTAAAAGATAGATCATTTTCGACCAACTTTGCACAAAAAATATCATGTACTTAGCCAATTTTTTTCATTTCCAATAGTGGATCTAATTTAGGACACTTATTCTCATAGGATAAGGTGGGAATATCATAATCTCATGGTTAAGAAGACCAACCAAACTACAAAGCACAAAACCGTAAACCTTAAACACTTTCTTCCCAGATGTTTAAGGACTTCGTTCATGCTATCCCTTTTGAAGGTCAGGGAAAACATCCCATTTTGTAGTGGTTCATTAGTGGTTTTTAAAATGTTGAGGTTGATAGCATCTTCACTCTTCATTTTCATCATATCCTATAACAATGCTATTATTTGTTCATATGAGCTCCATTCTTCTTTTACTAGATCAATATCTGTGACCACCACATCTTTAAGTTGAACAAAGATTTTGTAATAGGCTCCTAGGCAGTCTATGAGTGACAAGCCTCTGGATTTGAGAGCTCTTATCTAGTCTCTCCCTATTTTCCCCATGTGTCTATCTTCATACAATTATGTGATCAAAGCCTAGTTGGAGTCGGCTGTGAGATTAAAAACTCCATCTAGGGAAAACCCAGGCTAAGAGGAGAGAGGAGTGAGGATTATTTTTATATAGTCAGACAGATGGATGAAAGTAGATTTGAGTTTCGCCTTATCATCCTTGCTCTTTTCCAACCTCTCCCTCACCTCTCGATGTGTGAATTTCCACATATCCATTGTGCATTCGTTCTGAGGGGGGCCCATATCAATTCTATTTACATCAAAATTTGTAGGGGACAACCGACTAAGATTGTCCTGATATTTGGCTTGCACAACTTCCATTATCACATGCCTTGTTTCTCAGTCTTCACCCAGGGAAACTAGTACACTAGTTTTCTTCATTCTCTTGGGAGAAGGGGACATTTTCATGATCTAAGAAATCAAATCTTTGGGAGGGCATTGTCCTCTTCTCATTTCCTTTTCCTCTTGAGGTATATATGAGGTGGATCATAGCAATTGAATGTCATTGAATATACATTAAATGTCGAATAAGACCTTTCCTGCAAGTGAATCATTTTGTGTGTTTAATATTTGATACATGACAGGCATCATACGTTAGCAAAAAATTTCAAAAATTGGTGATTCAAAGTATAAATTGTTTCTCTACAAAATTTTGGAGTTAGCACCTCAACACCACTGATCTCGATCCTCCACGTGAAACATAATTATGTATACCTTTCTTAAAAACCCGACGATATCTTGTTTTGAAATTTTGACCTTGTAGGTGTATGCACCCAAAAATGGTCGCCTAGACTTTGGGCCCCATTTATTCAATTTATCAATCCTGAATCAATTTTATCAATAATCAATATTTTCAACATTATCAATTTCTTGATCAAATCTTAATTTCGATCATATATTAGATTTTTTCCTAAAGTCTTTATTTATTCTTAAGGAATATTTCCTCCCCTTTTAATAAATAAAAAGCTCCACTTTTCCTCTTATCCTATGTTGCACAAATAAAGCATTATTCCTATTTTACAAAAAGGAAAAAAACACTTTTTGTCTCATATGGACATAAAGTCAACTCCTATTTTCCTATTGGAGGATCCTTGTGCACATAGATTGCTCCTCTTTCAAGCTCCACCGCTGATTAAGACTTTTTGCCTCTTAATCTCCATGGTCCATTTCACCTCATTTCTTATAAAAGGAGAGCTCTCTCCTTCATTTAGATACCATGTTTTTATGCTAATGTTATGCTGCAGGTTTTAGGTGCATTTGGAGCTTTTGAGGATATTGAAGACTTGTTGCTTTCATCATTTAGTTGCATATTTGCTTTCTTAGTTGCATGATAATGACATTCATAGTATAGACTTCTTTTATGCAATAGAATAAGCTCACATAGTCTAAATAGGAAGCATTGTAATCCATTGCTATTTCCTTTCATAGATTAGTTGCATTGTACTTTCATTTCCATAGCTTAGATTGCATTTTCATATAGCTTGCATTGCATTGCATATTTGATTCTTGGAGATATTGGCATTGTTGCCCTTGTCTTCACTTGAATCTCTCATTGTGTGGTTGACTAGCAAGGCCACAAGCTTGTAGCTCTAGCTGAGAGCAATTTTTAATTTTGCAACTCCATACATAGAGAGCTATGAGCCGCTTTGTGAGGCCTCATTCTTGAGCAACCTTGCATGTAATGGTTCATAGAAGTGCACCATTTTAGTGTGTACATTTTTGGCGCCCACCGTGGGGCAGAGTAGATAGGCTTTGTCCTTTGTTTCTTTGCATTTTTCATCATTTTCAGATTATTTTTTAGAAATTTTGCAGTTTCAATTTTCTATCTCAGAGTATCGCGCGATACTTCTCAGAAATATCACGTGATATACCTTTGTAAGCGGTGTGACACTTCGCGTGAGAGAAGAATCGCCCGCCAGTACTGAGGTATATCCCTTGGCATCGAGCGAAGTATCGCCCGGCCATAGTGCGAAGTATCGCCTAGACTGAGGTATATCGTGTGACTATAGGAAACTGTGTCACGCGATACTGGTGAAGTCTGAGGTATATCGCCTGATCTGATAGAGACTTGCATTTCCAGTTTTCTCATCCGAATTTGATCATTTTTAGCTTGCTATTTTATTTTACTGTATTTAGATAGGTCTAACCTACATCTTTTAGCTTGAATCTATCAGTTTATTGCATATTTACATTTGGATTTTGATTTTGCTAACCTTGTTGGTCTAACAAGTTGTGTTTGTAGGTGCTCTCATTGCTTGAAAATTGCCAAAAATGCATGTCAAAGAGGGCTACTAATAGTTTTTGCAGGGCTGCCCAAGCATAAAAACAAAAAAAATTTCTTGCTTGTTTATTTGCTTTCCTTTCAAGTGTGGCATTCACTAATTGTATTAGGAATCTTTAAAACCTTGTGAAAGAGATTTTGAAGTGGCAGGAGAAGTATGCTCTTCACCTTTAGGTGAACCAAAAAATCTTGACCCATCTTAAGGTTTTGGAAGCAAGGGAGTAATTGAACCTCTTTGCTTGGTGTGTTTGGGAGAGATTCTTGAGATAGGGGAGTATGCTCTTCACCCTTGTGGTGAACCAAAAACCTTGAACCTCAAGAGTTGATCTATTCTTTGTTTAGTTTAAGATCCTTTAGCGGGCCTGCTCTTGAGCAATCAAGAGGAACGACTCAAGTGGGGACAACCTTGTCATCATTTTCCTTGGTGGCAAGTGATTCCAACTCACTATAATCTCAAGGCTATCAAGGACACCAAAAACTTTGGTAGACATAACACTTATCTTCATTTGATATGAGTAGCCCATGGGATTGCGACCATGGGGAAAACATTGAACAAGAATGCTTAAGGTACTCTTGAGGTCATGAGGTCCTAGTCCTTTATGAGGAGCAAGAGGGGTGTTGTGAACGGAAATCCTTATTAAGAACTATTAGATAGAAGCCACCTTATTTTAGCCGCTTATCTTCTTAGTGCAAGGATTAATCCAAGTGGTTTGCTCGGATCACCTTAAGATACTCACCATATGTGTCCCTTTGGTTGTGTCATTTGACATTTCCATGACAAAGCCAACATCTCTTGTGGGTAACCACTTGGTGTGAGGTGAGGGGGCATCAAGTTGTGGGCTAAGTTGGTAAGTATTGAGCCTTGACTTTTTAGGATAGATTTGCTTGAATTGTCTTTGGTTGTGTGATGCCAGTGCAAACGTTCTTACATACAAACAATCGGTAGCATTCATAGGGTGCTTTTTCAATTCTGATATCATAAGTGTTTATCTTGGCAAGGTTGCTTTTGCCCTTGTTTCAAGTGTTTGAGACATGTTTTGATCCCTCACTGTTTGCAAACCTGCCGAAATTCTACTAATATTGTGACTGAAATTGAAAACGTCAACCCTCAAACTGAAAATTTTGACCAAGCAGACCCAAAAATGCAAATTTTACACAATTCTGGTCAAGAGTTGAACAATTCTGTAACAGTATCACACACTGTAAAGCGAAATATCATGCGATACTTTATGCCTGCCAAAAATATCGCCTGCTTTGAAGAGAAATATTGCGCGATAGTTCACCCTTGACAGACTATCGCCTGACCTACCTGGAGTATATCGCCCTCCAGTGCTGATGTATATCACCTGGCGTCATGCGAAATATTGCGTGGTTATAGGTATATCTCCCCAGTAGCCTGGAGTATATCGCCTAGTTAATTTATATCGTGCTTACATTTTGGTCAGTTTCAGTTGCTGTTAATCAGGATAGGTCTTAGAGTAGGCTTCTCACCCTGACGTTTGAGGCCTGTCTTGACTCTAAATTTCTGATTTTAGTTCTCCGGGATAGCATCATTTGATTTATGAAATCACCTTGAAATAATTGTCAAGTTAGAAGATCATTCTTGGTGCCAAGGTTCATCTCTAAGATTGTTAGCTAGATTCTTGGAAAATTTTAGTACTCTTATTGTCCAAATCATTTTCATTTAATCTCAATTTCAATTATCTTTTGGCCTAGTCCAACCTTCTGATTCAAAAGTGCAAGGGTAGTCACCCTTTGATTTGAAGCACCTCTTTGACAGTGTTGGTAAAGCCCTTTTTTTATCTTTTCATTTCTCTTTGGACAATAGAGGACTTTGATTATCCTAGTTTGGCGTTGACACTTTGAGAGATCACCTTCTCATTGAGAGTATCTTTCTTTCATGTCAGTTACGAAAAGGTACCAAGTCAATCAAGGGAAGCGACCCCCCGTTGCCTTTAGCCAGTTACCACCCATTAAGACTCGTCGACAACCTAAGGGAAAAGGACCCCTTTTTTATCAATCTCCTAAGAGTGAATCTGAAGTTTGTTTTAATCTAGGAGCTAATCCTAGTGAAGTGAGCACCTCTTTTATACCACTTTCATCAAGTATGGACATGAGTTACACTTTCACCCAACAACAAAGAGAAGCCATGAATCAAACTCTTGAGGATATCTTCCAACGACACAGAAGAGAGTATGGTGTTTCTTCTCATGCTAGTCCACCCGGGTCACCTCCCAACAATGCAAGGTATTTTGATGCTCACCAATGAGCCGAGAGACATCATAAGCAAGCTCACTCAGATTTAGGGTCACAACACGAAGACCAGAACAACGAATCTAGTGATCACCACATAAACGTAGCCAATGCAATAAGGCATTCGAGACAAACCTCCCCACTTAAAGACACCTCTCGATATGCAAATACAAGATTAAGAAGCATTGAGAGAGAGAAGCAAGCCTATTTGGATGAACAGGCTACTAAAAAGGAAAAATTCAGACAACTAGAGGAAGAGGAACGTGCGTTGTTGGATATCCAGAAAAGAGTCACCCAAGAAGAAGAAGATAGACTCTACGCACAACAACTCCAAAGCCGATTTAACAGAAGGGGAACAAATAGTGGGACCAACTCACCCCCATCTACCCCTTCCCCAAGCCCTAGAAGAAGATCAAGGATGCCCTCATGATCCCCAAGTCCTAGAGGGAGAAGGGTTTCAAGATATGACCATCATAGGAGACAGTCATCTCGTAGACATTCAAAGCAACCCTCCCAACGAGCACATCATGGCTCACAACATGGAGGAAGTTATGCTAAATTTGATCATATGGATTTCATGACTATGCAACAAGAACCATCCTTTCAAGCATATGTGGAGCAACATGTGGAACAAAACAAAGACCAATTCTTGGAAAGTCTTATTAACAAAGGCGCTAAAGTTCCATATAATTTTGATGTTCACCAAAAGATCAAGAAATAGAACCCTTCAACTGATGAGGTGATCTTACAAATGCAAAAGGATATAGACAGGATGAAGGCCCCCAAGAGCACGTTTCATTTGGACTCCATATGTCCTAACCCCATTGACAAAAGTGTGGTGATGGTAGAATTCCCTAAGAAAGTTGAGTTCCCAACATATGACAAATACGATGGCACTGGTGACCCTCACGACCATGTTCGACAGTTCTACATAATGAGCTTTTCCTTTCACCATGAAGACTCCTACTTGATGAGATTATTCCCAAGGAGCTTAAAAGGTCAAGCCATGGAGTGGTTCACCAACCTTTCCCCTCCAATAAAGACATTTAAAGAACTTGTCCAAAGGTTTGTTTAGCATTTTGCTTACAACTTATCGAGGTCAGTCACAATGCTTGATTTGTGCAAACTCAAGCAAAATCAAGGCGAATCTTTTGTCACATTTTTACAACGATGGAGGTGATTGTGTTCAAAATACCCAAGGACAATCCTTGAGGAGGAGAGAATTGATATCATTGTGAGCAATCTAATACCAGAACTAAGATATGAAGTCAAGAAAATCTCATTTAATTCCTTTGATACTATGGTAGAGGTGGCATGTCGCATTGAGGATGTCCTGAAAGAACAAGGAATTTTGGCTAAACCAACAAATAACAACAATAGCCAAAATAACAATACTAATGGTAACAAGGACAAAAAGAACTCCTATTGGAACAAAAATAAGCAAGTGGTCAACGACGGAGTTGTTGACTCATCTCAACCCAAGAATGAAGGAGTTCTTAACCTCTCTCATGCAGTTCAAGCTATGAAGCTGCAAACGTCTTCAACACAACAAGACAAACCTAAGTATCAAAGGAGATCTAAAACGGAGAAAAGACAATTTACCAAATTGGGAGAATCTTATGCAGATGTTTTTAAGACATTAGTTGCTCATAATTTGGCACACCCACAAGATCCTGCAAAACATCGTATACCGGATCCTTTACCTCATTGGTGGGATGCGAAGGCTTTTTGCGTTTTCCATAATGGGATTGGACATGACATAGAAAATTGTTTTAAACTCAAGCATCTTGTCCAAGACCTTATTGAGAAAGGACAATTACAAGTTGATGAGTTAACCACTAATGCGGATCATAAAGCCTTTAAAGAGCCCTTGCCTAAGAATGAGAAAGGAGAGAATTCTAAGAATGGCAAGGCGGCTATCAACTACACCTACACAAATGCAAAGAACATTATTAACATGCTTGAAGTTGTGGATGATAGTGTCAACATGGTGAGAGGGAAAGATCCTTATGGACATAATGTGGACTCAACTCCTATGACTGATGAAAGACCCGCTGTGGTGATAAGAGGTCCTCACTCACAAAGAATGCCCCAGTCCCTCAATGTTGTCACTAGGGGCCAGGCCCAAGCACCCATTATCATTAGAGGTCCTAGCACTAGCAAGTCTAAGTAGCCCATGTCCAAAGGTGCTCCTCCCAAATCTGCTGTTGGTCTTGATTCCAATTATAATCTTATTGACCAATTACAACGTACACCCGCCCAGATATCCATTTTTGAGCTTTTAGAATTGTCCCCTAAGCACAAGCGCGTCCTTGAGGATGCTTTGCGAGCAGCCAACATCCCTAACAACTTAGATATTGATCAATTCCCGAACATGGTCAACCATTTGGTTAGCCCTCATTACCTCACCTTCTCAGAAGAAGATGACAAATCCATCAGTCACCCACATAATTTGGCCTTACACATCGAAGTCATGATTCATAAAACCCGTGTCAGGTGTGTACTGATAGATGGGGGTGCGGGGCTCAATATTTGTACCATGAGTTTGTTGCTGGCTCTAAGATATTCCGAGAATGTCATTGACACAAGGAAAAAGATCACGATCAAAGCATATGATGAAGCAGAAAGAAGTTCTAAGGGATTGGTTGTTTTGCCTATTCGCATTGGTCCAGTAGAAAAGGACATCTTATTTCAAATTGTTGATATTGGACCTTTAGCCTACAACATTTTGCTAGGTAGGCCATGGATTCACGAAATGCAAGCAGTCCCATCAACATATCAGCAGTGTGTTAAGTTTCCCCATAACGGTGTAGAAATTTGCATCCCTGGAGATAGTGCTTTATCAGTTAATAACATTTCTGCAGGATCACATGTACCTTTGAATAGGAAAGCTGACAGTCCTAGTAGTTCACTTGAACAATGCAAGTAGAAGTTCAAGACCATAGATCTTGGGATGGGAGATTATAAAATTGATTCTTTTACAAAAATGCCAATCTCTCCTAGGTCCTATGGGAGACCATCAGCAAATGTGAAGCCTTCGTCATCAGCAATGACATTATTTGGAAAATTTGTTGAGTCTTCGGTCCCCATTCATGAAGAGAAAGAGGAAGTTGCCGTAAGGGACTGGATCTATCACAAGGAAAAATACAAGCACAATGAGAATTTTGCTCCTTCACCTGAAGCTTATGGGAAAGGGTATACACTGGTTAAAAATATGGGATATCTGGGATATGGTCCCCTTAGTCATAGGCTAGATGCTAAAGTTGAGCCTCTTGATCATGCTCTTTTCGGACGAAAGAATAAGTCCACGGTTGGCTTAGGTTTTGAGAATAAAAAAAAGAAAGGTGTCTCTGTCCCAGCTGCGACGGACAGTGACAGTGACTCAAATTATACGCCTGATCTTTCTAATCAACAAGATGTGTCTGATGATTGGGTTCCCTCAATGAATCTCCTTTGGGGAGATTCCACAGATTTGATACTTAACAGTCCTACTATCCCAGCTGCGACGGATAGTGACTGTATGACTGCGAGATCAACAAAGAAAAGTGTTACTGTCCTAGCTGCGACAGATAGTACCAATACTAGCACTAGAGAGGGGGAAACCCTTCCTAACCTTGAGGCTTCTACATCACAAGGCCCAAATGATGACTCAGACATAGACTCCCATGAATATGAGTGGGACTCCCTTTTAGATGCAACAGTTGATCTGGATGTAGATATTGTCCATGCCTATAGTGCCCAATCCGATGCGGCCAACGATCCTAGTGTAGGACTAGAGGATTGCACTCCTCAAATTGCCTTAGTGGATGACGCTTCATTTGATAGGATGAATCCTAATTCGGGTATCTTAGAAGACTTGATGAACTCTGATTATATGGTCACCAAAGATGACACCTTTCGCATAAACAACATTGAACCAGTCATTGACCTACCCCTTGTTCACTTTGACCTAATTGACTGGTCTCAGCACCATCAAGAGCCTATCTTCCTCACTTTTCAAAATGATTATGAAATTGCCTGCTATCTGAATGCTCTTGAACCCGTGGCTTCTTCCACCAGTGAACCAACAATCAGCATGACAGAGCCTGATATTAAGTACCTCAGTCTAAAAATAAAAGAGAAAGAAAAAAAGAAAAATAGGTCTGATGGCGAAAACCACTTTGTGGCGGTATCAGAACCAAAAATAGTAAAAAGAAATGACACATCTGAAGGTGAAAACCTCTTTGAGGCACCTAAGGATGGGGTACTTAATAACTTGCTGAGTTATTTTCAGGATAGATCATCAGTATTGATTGAGCCAACAAAGCCAGTCAATTTGAACACAGAAGAAAATCCTCAGATAGTCCATCTTGCTCAGTCTTTATCAGAGGAAGAGACCAAGGCATATGTACAGTTCTTACAAAAAAAGAAAATTAATTTTGCATGGACCTATTCAGACATGCCAGGGATTGACATGAATCTCATAATGCATCACTTATCCATAGCTCCAGGCGTCAAACCAGTGAAACAGAGACTCAGAAAAATGCATCCACATGTAGCTCTCCTTGTCAAAGGGGAATTAGAAAAACTTTTGAGAGCTGGATTCATTAGAGCCATCGATTATGTAGAATGGATCTCAAACATAGTACCAGTTTCCAAACATGATGGGTCCATTCGTGTATGCACAGATTTTAGGGATTTAAACAAAGCATGCCCAAAGGATGATTTTTCACTTCCAAACATTGATATGATAGTGGACATGATAGCGGGCTATGACATATACTCTCTAATGGATGGTTTCTCAGGGTATAATCAAATCAAAATAGCTCCTGAAGACCAAGATAAAATAGCATTCACATGTGCATGGAGAACCTATTGCTGGAACGTCATGCCATTCGGATTAAAGAATGCAGGAGCAACCTACCAAAGAGCTATGATGACTATCTTTCATGATATGATGCACAAAAATATGGAAGATTATGTGGATGATACCCTAGCAAAATCAAGAAAATGGGACACACACCTCGATGATCTGAAAGTAATTCTAGATCGCATGGAACAGTTTCAACTCAGATTGAATCCAAAGAAGTGCGCATTTGGCGTCACCTCAGGCAAACTTTTAGGATTCATAATATCAGCAAAAGGTATCGAGGTTGACCCCGAAAAGGTCCAAGCAATTCTAGATATGCCACCTCCTTGAAATATCAGCCAAATGAGAAGTCTTCAGAGACGTCTTCAATCGATTAGGAGGTTTATTTCTCAGCTTGCAGATAGAGCACAACCCTTTAACAAGACATTGCATAAGGGTGCTTCTTGTGTTTGGAATGGGGATTGTCAAAAGAGCCTAGATCAAATCAAACAATACTTGGCTAATCCTCCGATCCTAATGCCTCCTATTCCAGGGAAACCATTGATCCTATATATTTCAGCTACAGACACTTCCCTGGGGGCATTGTTGGCTCAATCAGATGATACTGGGAAAGAACGGGCCATATACTATATCAGTCATACTCTAGTCTCTTATGAGATCAATTACAATAATATTGAGAAGTCTTATCTTGCAGTGGTGTTTGCTTCTCAAAAGTTGCGCCACTACATGCTTGCTCACACCATACATTTGGTTGCCAAAATTGATCCTCTTAAATACTTGCTTAGTAAAGCTGCCCTCATGGGTAGACTTGCTAAATGGATGATGGTCCTCACTGAATTTGACATAGAGTACATTGAAAGGAAGGCCATAAAAGGACAAGCTATTGCTGACCAATTAGCTGATTTCCCAATTCAGGATAGTATGCCGGTCCAAGTGGAATTCCCAGATCAACACATCTTGTATACAACTACTCGCACTTGGACAATGTTCTTTGATGGTTCCCGCATGCAAAATGGATCAGGTGCTGGAGTGTTATTTGTTTCTCCACATGGGTACAATATTCCAAAGTCTTACAAACTTTTATTCCCATGTACCAATAATATTGCAGAATATGAAGCTTTAACTAATGGCTTGAGAATGGCTATAGAATGGAACTTCACAGAGTTACATGTCTTTGGGGATTCCCAGTTAATCATCAACTAGGTTAATGAAGAGTATCAAACCAAGGATGACAAATTGATACCCTACAAAAAGATGGTTGATTCTTTGAGACGCTACTTCACCTTTGTGACATTTCAACAAATCCCTAGGACAGAGAACAAAGTTGCAGATGCCATGGCCACATTAGCTTCCCTTCTTTAGTTGGAGACACATGAATCTAGATTTGAATTCCTGGTGGAAGAGCTACACCATCCCATCTTTGACTCATCTAAAAGCCATGTCATTTGTACCATTGTCACACATGATTCTTCCCGATATGGTGCTATCTATTCATATCTTCGTGATGGCATCATCCCCGACACATTCAACCACTCTGAACGCTGAAACCTCATCCGTAACACCTCTCACCACACCCTCATCTCTGGTGATTTATATAGGAGGGGTTTAGATGGGACGCTTCTTAGGTGCTTGGAAAAGGAGGAATCCAACCAAGCGTTAGCTGACATCCACAAGGGCATTTGTGGTGGACATTCTAATGGTCTTGCCATGGCCCGAAGGTTGCTTAGGGCGGGATATTATTGGCCCATAATGCAGATAGATGCAGTCACCTTTGCTAAGTCATGTGAAAAATGTCAGAAACATGGAAACCTGATTCATGCTCCAGGTAGGGAGTTGATCCCTTCTATTTCTCATTGGCCATTTCAGCGCTGGGCCTTTGATCTGGTTGGGCAGATTCATCCCAACTCATCAGGTGGACACAAGTTCATTATTACTGCCATTGACTACTTCACAAAATGGGTGGAAGTTGTGCCACTTTCTATTGCTTCAGGGAGGACCATTTCTTTGTTCATCTTGAATCATATTATTTGTCGATTCAGAGTGCCTTCTGAGATCATTACTGATAATGGAGGTCAATTCAAGAATAAGGACCTAAAGCACCTATGCAAAAAGTTTAAAATCAAGCAACATTGGTCCTCCATCTATTTTCCACAGGGAAACAGACAAGCAGAAGCTTCTAACAAAACCATTCTTAAGATTCTTCATAGAACAGTGCACAAGAATGGTAGGGATTGGCACTTACAAATCAATCCAGCACTATGGGCTTACAAAACAAGCATTCGCACACCTACAGGAGCCACTCCTTTTTCTCTCACCTATGGCGCTGAAGCGGTATTGCCTTTAGAAGTCGAGATACCATCACTTAGAGTCTCACTCAAAGGTTTGATTATAGATGAGGATTACCGTGCCATGAGGTTACAGGAATTAGAACTTCTAGATGAGAAGCGTAAGGCTTCCTTTGATCATATGAGAGTGTATCATAAGCGTATGTCCAAAGCATTCAACAAGAAGGTTTTCCCTAGAGAATTTCAAATAGGTGATCTCGTTTTGCGAGAGAACCCTAAGAACCAATAGAACAGAGAGCAAAAGGGCAAGTTTGAACCTAACTGGCTTGGACCATATGTCATCACAGCTGCTTTTGGTACCGGTGCGTATTTACTGTCAGATCCCGATGGAGAACAGCTCCCTGATCCCATCAACATTGTGCACCTAAAGAAGTTCTATCCTTGATGCTTGTTTCTGTCTGGGGGCATCTTTTGTACATATTTTATGATCCTAAAAAAATACCAAAAAAAAATTGATATATGATGCTGAAAAAATCCTTAAAAGTATAAAAAGTCTTGAAAAAATATCAAAAAATTTAAAAAATTCAAAAAATTCAAAAAATGAAAAAGATTCCAAGTGGTGGAAACCTAGAAACAGGCGCTACTTGAGGCCTTTGCACCCCTATTTGTTAGCATGCGCTCTCAACACTTAGCCACTTTCCATCATGCCTTGACCTTATTTGACTTGGTTTGGAATTGGTCTTTCTCTTTGTCTAGGGGGCATAACTATTAGCATTGGTCCTTTAGGTTCGTTTGTCTCTTGGGGCATTTCACAAATAGGTGTTTTTCAACACCACCCCAAACAGGTGTTTTTCAACACCACCCCAAATAGTGTTTTTCAACACTACCCTTGCGTCAGGTGTTTCTTAACACTTATCAGGTGTCTTACCCAATAGTCTCATATGATGTGATATTTCTCACTAAGCAGATATGATACTCAGAATTTGACTCTATGACCAACACACACGCACTTAAACAATCAACTCGCTGACGATATGATGACTTTATTTTTTCTTTGTGTGCTGTCTACGAGGATTTCTTTGATGAGTGGTCTCTCCCTGAGAAGTTTTCAATGATGCATAGCTAGAAGACTGAGGGTCTGAGAACATGTTTTATTTCTTTATCTGCTTGTGGGTATATTTTGTTGATCCTAACTGTCATGAGCATTTATGCTGGTCTTACTTGACACTATGGATTGACAAGGTATTATCCTTGACTGTTTTGTGAGTGCATGCTTATAGCTATCCTGACTTTCATGTGTCTTGATACAAGCATAATCTCGCCATATCAAACTTAGGTGATCTCACTACATTAGTCATCTTAACCTATATGTCTTTGATGCCTAGGTGGGATTCCCACATTTCTATCTGATAAAGATCATATTCATTCCACATAGTTATGCTAGTGTGCATTGTATGATCTTACGACGCTACCAGTAACGCTCGATGATGATAATTAGATGTCTATAAGCGTTGTGACCTTGCAAGTCAACCACTTTCATAGTAGCTTGCATTTTTAGGGTCATGATAGTCTAGTTTTGCATTTCTTGCATATGGAGAGAGCTCTCATTTTCATCTTACGTGGACCTGTCAGTCGACTGCGCTCACCTTTCCTTCTTCTTGATTATGTCTTTCACTCCTTGTCTTTTTCATCTCGAACCTATTCCTGTTCATCACAAGGGGTTAATCATATCATCATATCTATATCAAAACTGTCATTTTCAAGAAACATGAGTCTATATCATACACATGAGAATTAAACATACATCTATGAGAGAGAACATACATAAGCATATACATAAGCATTTTGAGCAAAATGGCAAGACAATATATATAAACTAGTACATCCATCACAAGTGAGACAAATACACATGATACATCGAACATCCAGTAATCTCATAAATCTATAACAATGTCATGATATACAATACAATATGAGATCCCAAAATATGGATCAAAAGTCTCAGGATATGTCCAAAACATCTAAACCTAAGACCTAACCCTAAGACTCGCTACCACCCTCGTGAGGAGCTCGTGGTGGTGGAGGAGGCATGGGTCTCCTATCGAGTACCACATCTGATACCCCTACCCTCTGAGAGTATGATGGCACTCTCTCACCCTCTGGGACGGCCTGCAGATAGAGTCTGTGATAGTAGGCTTCTCTCGCTGACTCCCGTCGGAGCTCCAGTGCATCTGCATGTGCCATCGCCTCACGGTGTGCTATCTCTGCTCTGAGATCAGCTATCTGCTGATCTCGCTCTGCCCTCAGATCCAGTAGCTGCTGATCTCTCATGGCTATAGTAATCCGAAGCTGTTGTATCTCTGCCTCCTGAGCCTATATCTGAGCTTTCAGATCATCTCCCCCCGCGGGCTGATCCTGTTGTGCCTCTGCCTGCCGGCGAGCTGGTCTCGCCTCATCCTCAGGCATCGTCGATCTCTGTCCCCGTGACCATTTCCAGCCACCTGATCTTGATCCCTCTCCTCTCTCCATCCTCCTCCCTCTCCCCCTCCATCCCCTCTATCCCCTCCGTCTCCTCCGTCTCCCCCGTCATCCCCTCCGTCTCCTCCCTGCGCTGGCACCTGTACATCTGGTACTATAAACTGAGGGAATGGCACCCTCTGCCACTCTGCTCAGTAGGCTGCATTAGCCCCTGCATCTGCCACATCTGGGAAATACTCCCAGGGCTCACTCCTGATACCCGCTGTCTCTACAACAGCCTGCTGATAGTCCAACATAGGTAGCCACCCATGGCCCTCCTCATCCCTGGCCCTAGCATATGTCGTAATCTCTGTCGAGACTCGTTGCTACCTCCTAAACTATCTCCATACCTGAGTGATGCAGAATCTCTCGACTATCTCTGCATACCGACCTACCAGTGGCTGAGTGCACAGCATGTAACTCAGCTCATCGGCTGCATCTCCCTAGATCTCCACCTCCCTGTATGGCCTCCATGTGAACGAGGCCATCTCATCTAAAATCCACCTGTAGTACGTCACATCCCTAGTATGGGCATGTGATATGAACCCAAGGTACCTATAGATGAAGGGGTACCTCCTCTCCCTCAGCTGAACCCTGGGGTGCACCACAGCGATGTGCTCCCACGCCCATACCTATGCCAGGATGGCACCGCATGCCCATGTCTGACCGTCTCTGTAGATGATCTCGTGCAACTCATGGTACATCTCTACCAATATGGCAGGACCCCATGCCATCCACCGAGGCCTGCCGACCAAATCAACCAATAACCAAGCCCATCCGAGCGGGAATCCCTTCTGACTGCGATCAGTCATCAGGATCTATGAGATAATAGATGCCACTATACATGGCACTGGGTAGTCTCTGCCAAAATCATCTATCAGCCTCTCCCAGCTGATATGCCTATCCAGAATAGTGACATCCTGGAACATCTCCTGAACCAGTCAGCGCCCCTCAGTGGCATCCTGATCATAGTACACCTGTGCCAACTAACAAATCATGTCAGTTTTCATTATATGGAAACATTACACTTAAATGATTATATCTCAAAACATGATTATACTCACCAGCTCGCCATGACATAGCACTCGTAAGATCCTGTAAACATCCTCTAAAGTGATCGACGCCTCTCCAGTAGGCAGGTGGAAGGCGTTATGCTTGCTATGCCATCTCTCGGCAAGAGCAGTCAACAACCCATGGTCCGCTCTGATGTACGGATATCTCAACAGATATCTGAATCCCATAGCTCTGATGTCAGCATTGTCTGGATCGTCTAGATCTCAGACACATCTCAATCCTGTCACCTTCGGCGCTCTGATGATCAACGCCGGAAAGACCTCCTGCAAGCCAAAACCAAGCTAGTTGTTAGCACATATCATGATGGATGTCTCAAACTTAGTATAAAACATCGCTAAAATGTAACATTGTCTAGACCCATGTCATTTTTGCTCAAAAATGCGTAAAAAATCAAAATTTTAACCTGAGCGATATTCTTTTTTTGGAGAAGTATCGCGCGATACTTCTCCCTATAGCGGGGCGATATACCTTATGCCACGCGATACTTCGCCCGGTATCGTGCGATCTTTCACCCAGTATCGTGCGATACTAGTGCCTTAGGTCGCGCGATACTTTGGGGACCCGCAAAGTATCGCGCAACATTTCTCCCCAAAGGGTGCAATACTTCTAAAGTATCGCGCGATAGTTCGCTCAAACAAAAAATTTTGAAATTTAAAAGTTTGAAAAACGTGCTCAAAAAGCTATTAAATACGAAAAAATGCCTAAAAAAGCTCAAGTTTTTCGAAAACATACCGGGGTAGGATAGTGTGGTGGTCGGTTGTGCAACCGAGCGTGCTCGAATCGATGCCTGTGGATGGGAACTCCTGCTTGCTGGGCCATTTTCTCTCTCTAAAGCTCTAAAAATTCTCAAATCGCTAAAAGATAAATGATTTTTGAAAATGACATTTTGACCCCTTTTATAGTCTTTTGACTTTTTGACTTCATTTTCAAAACACCTCAGAATTGCGTGAAAATCGCACCCCTAGCTAATTTCGATGTCCTGGATCCATTTTCGGACTCAAAATTGAAATCTAAGGTCATCTTGATAGTCAAAATCATGTTTCAAAATCCTCTCTTCTTTTGCGCAGTTGGCTACATCTTTTGAGGCCTAATCCTTCAATCTTTGTTGGGGCATCGTCATTTCTTCATTTCCATGTCTTCCAAACTTCTAGTCTTTCATTCATATTCATTTCATACCCTCCTTTCTCACGTTTGACTGCATCTTTTCAGTCAGGCTAGGGCATGTTTCATTGCCTAATGGTTAACCTATTTGACCCTTACATTTGATTATGATTTCATTCTGATTTGATCAAATCCTTATCAATTCGTTGTTCTCCTCTTTACCTGATTTCAATTTTGATTTCTAGGGGGTAGTACCTATGAGATTCTCATCCCCAATTGCTTGATTCTCTTGATTCAGACATCTTTTGTGAGCTTTTTCTCAAATTTGAGATTTGTATCTCTTACTTTGAATGTGATCCCGAATCGACCTCATGTTCAAAGACCTTTGTTTATGCTTTGTCCGGATATAATCCCGAATCGACCTCATATTTGAGTTGTTTTGTGATCCCAGATCGATCTCACATTTCAATTTTTCTTTGACTACATGTGTTCCCAAATCGATCACACATTAGTCAAAGAGGGGCAAATGTATGCACCCAAAAATGGTCGCCTAGACTTTGGGCCCCATTTATTCAATTTATCAATCCTGAATCAATTTTATCCATAATCAATATTTTCAACATTATCAATTTCTTGATCAAATCTTAATTTTGATCATATATTAGATTTTTTCCTAAAGTCTTTATTTATTCAAAAGGAATATTTCCTCCCCTTTTAATAAATAAAAAAGCTCCACTTTTCCTCTTATCCTATGTTGCACAAATAAAGCATTATTCCTATTTTACAAAAAGGAAAAAAGCACTTTTTGTCTCATATGGACATAAAGTCAACTCCTATTTTCCTATTGGAGGATACTTGTGCACATGGATTGCTCCTCTTTCAAGCTCCACCGCTGATTAAGACTTTTTGCCTCTTAATCTCCATGGTCCATTTCACCTCATTTCTTATAAAAGGAGAGCTCTCTCCTTCATTTAGATACTATATTTTTATGCTAATGTTATGCTGCAGGTTTTAGGTACATTTGGAGCTTTTGAGGATATTGAAGACTTGTTGCTTTCATCATTTAGTTGCATATTTTCTTTCTTAGTTGCATGATAATGACATTCATAGTATAGACTTCCTTTTATGCAATAGAATAAGCTCACATAGTCTAAATAGGAAGCATTGTAATCCATTGCTATTTCCTTTCATAGATTAGTTGCATTGTACTTTCATTTCCATAGCTTAGATTGCATTTTCATATAGCTTGCATTGCATTGCATATTTGATTCTTGGAGATATTGGCATTGTTGCCCTTGTCTTCACTTGAATCTCTCATTGTGTGGTTGACTAGCAAGGCCACAAGCTTGTAGCTCTAGCTGAGAGCAATTTTCAATCTTGCAACTCCATACATAGAGAGCTATGAGCCACTTTGTGAGGCCTCATTCTTGAGCAACCTTGCATGTAATGGTTCATAGAAGTGCACCATTTTAGTGTGTATAGTAGGGAGTCTAAAGAATTTATGATAATTGTGGCCTACCTTTTCTTGATGAGTCACTTTGTCTTCGGAACCGACCTTATCTTTCTTCTTAGGAGAACTTTACATGACTTGCTTTTTAGAATTCAGAAAATGCACTATCCAGCTATCATTCTTGATCATCGGAGGTTGCCTTCTTGAGTTGTTATCTTGGAATTTTGAAAATTGCACTCCTCCCCTTCACTTTTCAACGAAATGAGTTCTTTAAAACCCTTTTTTTAAACCAAGAGTTCTCTTTTTAGAATTTTAGAAATCGCACTTCTTCGGTACTATTTTCGAATGACTTTAGTAGTTAAAGCATGGTTTTCCCAAAATTCCGCATTTAGCTTGTTTCGCGTGAATTTGGGACTTGGACTAACATTAGTCAATTCTGACATGACTTAGTACTAAAAGGGAAAACCCGACCAAACATGATTACCTAATTTCCCAATATCTCAACTTAAAAGATAAGACGTGAATTATACTACAAGAATAAGATCCTTGGGGTGGTACAGGACTTAATTCCAAACACTTACATTCTTTCAGATACAACACCAAATTTAACATCCAGGGACTAAAATATGGCAATAGAGTGGACTTAGGATCTTCTTCTTTTAAAGGTTTTTTCTTCTCGAAAGAATCTTCTTTAGGAAGATCATTCTCAAAGCTATCATTTTTTAGCAATACCACTATGCTAGATGTCAAAACAGTAGAAGATATTAGTGGAATGAATTTCTAAAATTTTCTTGATATCATGATAATAGACACTATACAAGATTAAATAGACGAGATCAAGTATGACATGGAAGAGAGTGTTTCCAACAGTTGTGGATCCCCTTTTGAGACAATACATGTGATAGATAAGATCTAAGAGGAGTCTTGGTCATTGTGAGAGTCAATGAGCTGAGATTATTTTTCCAAACTTTTTTATGAGAGATAAAAGTATGAAGACGAGATGAGAAAGATGTTTCAAAATGACCAAATAAGAAATAATGAGAGTTTTATTTCTTATAATTGATGGAAGTATCCATTATAATTATTTATGTCTAATAGAACGCGTGTAAGAGGAAAAATGTATAGAATATTCTTTGTTTGAATCTTAGAATCTATTGTCACTTTTACATGCCATGCAAATGTTTGTGCTTTTCCCTCTTGTTCGATTGATTTCTTCCAAAAATAAAACTATAGGCTAATAACTCTTCATCTTTTCTACATATGAAGTCAAAATCATGGAATATTGATCATAGCATTTGTCATAAGTGTATTGGACATAGTACATAAGTGTGAAATTGGCACATTGTGCAATATGTGACATTACACCTATGCATCATACAAACATCAAGATTTTCCATAATAATCAAAGTTTAAGTTTCATAGCATTCTAACATTAAATTTTGGTATTAAATTTTACATTTTTAAGAGTGCATGAAAGCACAATAATCACCTTATAATCATTCATCTTCAATATATATAAAATAAAATCATGTCTTTTCATAGCATAATGTATTTTTCATAATTAAATAAATAAAATATGTTTTGAATAATTATTCCAAAAATGGTGTGTAATGTCTTCCTTCTTTAAAAAAATTATTGTCCTTAATGAAATAGTTCAAGAAAGCATAAAACATCATACAAAATAATGAGAATATTGATTAAACCTAGAAAATCAAATGAGGAAAAGTTATGTGGAATTCTTCGTAATCCTACCAAGTGCTATTGTCCTTCAAGTATTGATCCCACTAGAGCTTATACTAGGTGACTTCCATATTATGTAAGTGTAGCTTGTGAACCTAGAGCATCTGAGAGGCTTAATTATAAACATTCTTAGGTCCAAAACCTAAAGAGAATTCCAATCAAACATGTATGAGAAAAATCAGACATGTATTTCTTTTATATGAAACAGAAAAAAATATACAAATGAGCAAAGATCGGGAGGTAAATTAAGTTTGTATGCAATTGGGTTGACAACTTCTACAACCTTAAATGAGCCCACATATGTAGGAGAAAACTTGGTTGACTTCCCAAATTTTATTAAAATCTTATGGGTTTTGGTTCTAAAAAGAGCATTCTCTCCAACATCAAATTTTTGTGGAGTTTATTTTGCACCTACATAACTCCTCTTATTTTTTTTGGAATCACCCAACCTCTATCTAATCAACATAACTTGTTATTTCATCTCCATCATGACCTTTGGTTGTTTGCATACTCTATTCTTTTGGTATATCCCAATTGATAGGTACTCTACATCTTTGACCATACAACACCTCAAAGGGATTCATTTTAATAGCAAATTGGTAAGAATATTTATTGTTAAATTCAAAAAGAAGGAGATAATCCTCCCAATTATATTATTATTACATGGAATACATACAAATAAATCCTCTAAAACCTACTTAACTCTCTCAGTCTATCCACGATTCTCAAGATGATAAAATGAAATAATTCTCAACTAAGTCCCCAACACTAAAGATAGGGTTTTCTAAAACCTTGAGGTCATTCACACATCTTGAGATGATTTTGCAAAAAACTTCATACAAACAAAAAATTTCTTGAACGAATATCCTAGACAACACTGGAGATCCATTAGTTAAGTTTACTTGAAATGAAGTGAGCAACTTTGGTAAATTTATCAACCTTCAAAAGATTACAAATACATGTGAACCCCTTGATTATAGAGAAAGGGGTGAGATGAGATGGTGGTTGTAAAATATTATCCTTAAAAATATAGTTATGGAAGAGTGCGATGAGTGGTAGAAGTAATGTTAGTTCTATCCTCCACAAAAACAATTGCATATGTTACATCTTCATTTTCAACATTGCTAATGTATATTATTATGTGCATCAACATTATTTGAATGATTTGGAAAGAGATTTTTATAAATTTCCAATTAGATACACCTTTAACTTGGCCACATTGTTGCCTATAAGGTTGTGTATCTTGTATTTAAAATGTGTATACTTAAATATAAGGAGCTACAAAATGTTTCATTATATATCCTAGGAATATTTTTGTTGGGACATAATGGATGAACAAGTGGGGGAGTGGTAAAATTAGCACTTAATAAACTGTAAAGATTGTAATTTAGTAAGCTTTCTAGGGGCATTTGTTTGAATGAAAGAAAGGTAGAATTATTAATTACTTGATGAGCATTTTCCTTCATCTGATTATCAATTGAGAATTTATTTGACTTTCTATTCATCAAAGAGTATGATAAAGCATTTCAATTTGATGATACATAAAAATATATCTTGCTAAAAACTTGGACTCTATGATTTCATATGTGGACACAAGTTGATGAAAGATGCAAAGCTATTTAGAATCATATTGTCTAAATTGATTTAATTTTTTAATAAAGATGTTTACAGATTAAGTTCATGTAAGTAGTCATTCTAGAGCACAAGAATTAAAATTTTATAACAAAGCCACTAATGTGTTCATTTGGTTCTTTGCCACATGAATAGATCTAAATTGTAACTCAAGGTCAATGTTAACTTTGAATGAATTGCTTTAAGAATGCTTTTTTTCAAATCAACAAATGTCTAAATAGACCCAAAAGTGAAAAGAACCACTCAATATCATCATCTTTTAAGGTTTACAAAAATAACTTAGTAGCACATTCTCATTTTTAAATAAAAGATATTAAATTGGTATTTTGGTTACATTTTTCATCATTCATTGAAAAATGTGGTGCCATAAAGCTCATTGAGAGAGGTAGTATAACAATCTCATATCATAGTGGTATAACATCCTTAAATTCCTTTGTATCTTTCATGTTAGGTCTTTCATCCATTCTTTTCTTTAATTCATATCTTATGGATTAGTGCATCGTCTAAAGGATGAAAGAGCAACAAGTGAGAGTTGGGGGCTATTGTGGTGTGTATAGGAATAGGTGTGAGATGCATGCAAGATGGTGTAGACACTTAAAAATGACCAATTGCTTTAACACTATAACTTTACTAACATTCCTCTTAAATTATTAAATAAAGTTAATTAATTAATTTATGTCTTTCTACTATGTTCTAAATTCAAATTCATCATTTCTCTTTAATTTCATAATTAAGTAAATTTAATTAATTACTTAATTATTGAACGTCTAAATCAATATCTCATCAATTATTCCTTTATAAATTAATTAAATAATTTATATTATTTAATTATTCTCCATAACATTTTACTTAATTAAATAATCACATTATTTAATTAAAATTCCTTCTTTATTATTATTATACCCATGTAACAATAAATCAAATTCTCTCTCATTATTAAATAAATTATATTTATTTAATTAAACTAATTATTCCTCTAAATAAATAAATAAGTTTAATTATTTATTTGTATTCCCCACATGTGTGAATAAATAAATTATTTTATTTATTTAATCATATTTAATCTCCCACTTCTGGCTCATACTAAGTTCTAGTTTACTAATCAATCAACTTTCAAACTCCACAATTCTCTCTCCTGACTAATCAATACATCCAGTCTTCTATTCCACCTCATCAGTTAAGTCTCCCAATAAGACTAGGTCCAATAGCACAAGACACTGCATTCCAAGTATTGGACTTAGAGCTGGGTTATAACATGCTCCTAGGGAGACCATAGATTCATTCCATGAAGGCAATACCATCTACTTATCATGAGTGCCTTAAATTTCCTCACAATGGAGTTGAAATCACCATACCTGGTGATAGAGATCCCTTTTTGTACTGCACAAATTTTAGAGGGGTTATTTTCCATCAAGTACCCAACAATCAGGAAGTATTGATTGTTTCCTCTTCTCAAAACATAGATCTCACAATTCTTGCAAAATCAACAACATAACCCACATCAAAACTAAAGATCCAGGTACAAGAAAAGGGATGTGGAGAATATACCAATGCAGACTCCTTCTATGCAGGCAAGTTACCTATCTCACCCTTCTCATATGGAAAGCCTAGGAAACCTCTGGAGAGAAAGCAACAATTGACAATTGTCTATCCACCAATAGTTTTCATAAGATGGGGTGACATACATGAAAAAATCATTGAGGACACCCTGTCTTCTTGGTTATATACAGATGAAGAACCCCATACGATCAAAATTTCAGTGCATGAATATGGAAGGGGGTACACCATTGTTCATAAGAAAGGGTATAATGGGCACTCTGGCCTAGGAAGAAATTAGCAAATAATCATGGAGCCAATTTATCCTACCCAAAACCCAAGGCATCACGGTTTAGGTTACAAACCACCTACAGAAGGCATTTTGAATATCTCGTTACCCACTGA
Organism: Chamaecyparis obtusa; assembly: GCA_027943335.1. NCBI lineage: Eukaryota > Viridiplantae > Streptophyta > Pinopsida > Cupressales > Cupressaceae > Chamaecyparis > Chamaecyparis obtusa. The sequence continues at coordinate 85,231 of BSBK01010179.1, read as the reverse complement.
TATTAATGCTTGTGTTTACAACAAAGTCGAGACATTTGAGGAGTCCCATTTAGACACAAACTCACATGATTATGAGTAGGATACCTCATGATCTACAAATCCCCTACATCTTAACAATGTCATTGCCCGACTATCTTTACAAGAAGAACCCACATATCAAAAGACATGGATTTCACAATTTTGGAATAGATATGAACCTTCATCCTCATCCTCATCTAAAACCTATGAATCAATAATTGATTCATATATCAACACAATAATCGAACCCCCTATATCCTCATTCCAAACCAAGGATAGCATAGCCTTGGTTTACCCTGAGCTTATCGATTAGGAACAACAAAATCCACCAACTGTAGACATTTTCAAGAATGATGAAGCTATTTCTGAATTCTTTCAACTAAGATAAGGCATGCCTATTGGAGACCACAAGGAAGGTTTCAACATAGAATTGGACAGAACAACATACTTTGGGGAGTTATATCACTCCTCTAGTCAGAAAATTGAAAAAGAAAATGTAAGGCTCTTAGGTGAAAATTGAAAGGAACCTTCTAGCTGCAAAATTCTAAAAATAAAAGATGTATTTGAGGGTGAAAACCTCTCTAAGATGCTTAAGGATGGAGATATTGATACACTCCCCATTGTCAAGGAGAGGTCGCCACTTTTGATGGAGAAAAATTAGACAATCAACATTGGAACTGTAGAAACACAAAGATTGATCCACTTGGTAGAATCATTAACACCAGAAGAAAGAGAACAATTCATTTAGTTCTTCAAAGACAAACAAATCAACTTTGCCTAGTCATACTCTAACATGATTGGTTAGATCTAGAACTAGTGTTCCACCATCTACCACTGAAGCCAAGGGAAAAGCCATACAAATAGAAACTCTGGTAGATGCATCCCAAGATTGCACTATTCGTCAAAGTAGAATTAAAGAAGCTACTTGATGCAAGATTTATAAAATCTATAGACTATGCTTATTGAATCTCCAATCTGGTACCAGTGTCCAAATCCAGTGGATCCATAAGAATCTATACTGACTTTCGAGACCTAAATTTGGCATGTCTAAAAAATGATATTCCCTTGCCAAACATTGACATGATCATTGACCTCACTTCTAGATATAAGATGCTATCACTCATGGATGGTTTCTCTAGGCATAATCAGATCAAAATCACACTAGAGGATTAGCACAAAACAACTTTGACTTGTGCATGCAACACCTATTGTTGGTGTGTCGTCCCTTTTGGTCTAAAAAATGTTGGTGCCACGTATCAAAGATAAATGACAACTATTTTTCATGATATGATGCATATCACCATGGAAGATTATGTTGATGAAATATTGGCAAAGTCCCTGGAAAGGAATCTACATTTATCTCTAATAGAGCTAGTATTTGATAGGATTCGGGAATAAAAGGTCTGGTTAAACCCAAATAAATGTATCTATGAAGTCACATCGAGAACGTTGTTGATATTTATTGTCTCCCACAAAGGAATAGAGATCAACCCTGAAAAGGTCCAAGTCATAATTGCAATGTCTCCCCCAACAACTCTGAATAACTTAAGAAGCTTACAGGGTAGATTACAATCAATAAGAAGGTTTATCTCATAGCTGGCAGACAAGTGCCACCCATTCCAATACTTCTTGTAGAAAGTCATAAAATTTGAATGGACAGAAGGTTGTTAAAAGGCCTTCCAAATACTAAAAGACTATCTTCTATCGACACTGGTCTTAGTGGCACCCATTCCAGATCAGCCCTTGTTATTGTACATCTCATCTACAAAGCACTCATTGGGGGCATTACTAACATGAAATGACTCAGAAGGAAAGGAAAGGGCCATATGCTACATCAATCAAACACTTATGGCTTATGAACTAAACTATATTGCTATTGAAAGAGCATGTTTGGCTATAGTTTTTGCTTCACAAAAATCAAACACTACATGTTAAGCCACAAGACGATCCTAATTGCTAAAATTGACCCTTTGAAGTATTTGTTGAGAAAAGCAACATTGACAAGGCACCTAGCCAAATGGGTCATGATACTAAGTGAGTTCGACATAGACTATGTCGATAGAAAAGCAATAAAAGGTCAATCAATTACTGACCAATTGGCATATGTGCCTTTACCTTCTAGTCATCCAATGCTGATAGAATTTCCTAATGAAGGAATATTTTCTATAGAAAAGATGAAATAATGGAAGATGTACTTTGATGACTCTCACACGCAAAAAGGATCAGGCATCGACATAGTCTTCCTCACTCCTCAAGGAGACTATTCCTAGATCATGCAAATTCAAGTTTGATTGCACTAACAACATTGTTTTAGTACGAAGCACTACTCATAGGTCTCAAAATAGTTGTCCAGTGGAAGATCCAATAGTTACAGGTATATGGGGATTCTCAACTGATTATCAACCAAGTCAATGGCAGTTATGACACCAAAGATGAAAAATTGATTCCATATAAAGCCATGGTAGAAGATATCAAGATACACTTCAAATAGATAACATTCAAGCAAATCCCTAGGATCAGGAACAAGGCAGTAGATGCCATGGCCACTATAGGATCTTTGTTGGACATGCTACCAAAGGTGACACACTGTGAGTTCATGGTTGAACAACTCATGGTCCCTGCCTTTGAAGTCCCCCAAGTCTAAGGTTATGTGCAAAATAATTGGTCCCAATTCACTATGGTACTAAGACATCTACGCCTACCTTACTAGCCAAATCATTCCCCTCAACCTCTCTTGCAACCAAAAGAAGTTCTTGATAAGGAAAACCTCTCATTACACTATCATTGCCAATACACTCTATAGACGAAGTCTGAATGGTACACTCTTAAGATGTCTCAACTAGAAGGAAGCACTCAGAATTGGGTATTGTCGGCCCACTATGGAAACATATGCCTACTTATTTGTTCAAAAGTTCAGAAAATGTCACATGGGAACCTCATCTATGCGCCAACTTGGGAATTGTAGCCACTCACTTCACCGTGGCCATTCTCGTAGTGGGGGTTCAATCTCATTACCAAGATCCAACCATTATCCTTCAATAGTCATAAGTACATCATCACAACCACTGAGTATTTCACAAAGTGGGTCGAAGCAATTCCAATGACCTATACTACTGGAAAATAGATTTAAAAGTTCTTTTTGAACTATATCATAAGTCGGTACGGAGTTCCATAGACCATCATCGCAGATAATGATTCCCCCTTCAAAAATAAAGAAATGGATGAGCTTTGTGAAAAATTCCACATTCATCACAGCTACTCTTCACACTATTTTCCCCAAGGTAATGACCAAGTTAGGATATGAATAAAACCATTATAAAAATCTTAAAGAAAACAAACAATGAAGCTGGTCGGGACTGGCACCTTCAACTCAACCCCGCCTTATAGGCATACCGTACTATTTTCTATACCCCCACAAGAGCCACTCCATATTCACTAGTATATGGGACTAAATCTATCTTTCCAATAGAGGTCAAGCTCCCATCACTGTGAGTATCCCTTTAGCACATCATTTTAGATGAGGAATACCAAGTATCTCAACTACATGAGCTAGAGTTTCTAGATGAAAAGAGACAAAATGAACTAACACACTTGTAAGCATATCAGTAGCATCTCAAGAGAAGTTATAACAAAAAAGGTCATACCATGGTCTTTTGAAGTTGGTGACTTGGTACTGATGGAAAATTAGAATAATCAAATGCAAAGAGAAAAACCAAGAAATTTTGAACCAAATTGGTTGGGTCCCTACATCATCACCTCAGTCTATAGATCTAGAGCATATCAGATATCCACATCAGAGGGCCAGCCTCTATCAAATCCCATCAACAACTTGCATCTACACAAGTACTATTCATGACTCTCAAAGTAGACCCATTTAAAAAATATAAAAAATACAAATAAATCAAATAAGCAAAAAATGTTACCTTGACAAAAACCTGGCAATTAGACGTCTTTGGTGACAAAAATAGAAATACAAGAGAAATAAATTTGTCCTATGGTGAAAACCACTTCGGTGGCGCCTTGGGCAATTACCATGGTGAAAATTGGGCAATCCAGCGCCATTTGTAGAGATCATTATTCTACTATCTACATTGATCCAACCTAATATTGCATGTCATTGCACCTCATATTCCACAATAAAAATTAGTGGTCATCTCTATCATGGTTTGATATTTGTCAGTTATCCTTGTCTTATCATATCTTGTCACATTCGCACCAAGTTAGTCCATCATGGTCATTCCACAATAAGTAGCCCACTTTGTCATGACTAGGGGCACCCCAATGTCATGATCCATCACGTACTGAAAAAATATAAAAAATTAGAAAAGGTCCTTCAAAACAAAAAAAATCATCCTGGGAAAACAACAAAAAAAATTCAAAAAGTCTTGAAAAAGTTGTCAAAGGCAAGCAATTTTTTTTGAAAAACCAAGAAAAACTTGCAATAATTCTCTTTTGTACATAAACCAATTCTTTCACATTTCAATAGGAATTTAACGACTCATACAACAAGTCTGAGCTTCAGCGCAACCAAGTCAAAATAGTCAAACTAGTCAACAGGTCGTCAGTCAAATTGACCAAACTACCTTATCTATCAACCAGTCCCATAGCAAAGTCTTTTGTCAAAAATCATTTCGTCTTAGACAAGGGAGGGAACACTTGAAACCAGACAGGTCAGTCTTATACAGAGTACCTTATTCTTGAAACTAGACAACATCAACAAAACATCAAAATTCAATGTCCAAACTACTGCAAAAACACAGACACATAATCAGTATGGTTGTAACTTGTTGAGCAAAGTTGGTCTTGTTATGTCTTGATTTTCACAAGTCATGTTCTTATGCATATCTAGGATATCCACAAGTGATTAGAAATGTCATGATGGTTCATGACTTATTTTTCTTTGTCTTCTATCTGTGGAATGTTTGTTATGAAGTCTTAAAAGAGCGTTTTGGTTGTCTATGATAAGAGTCTTCACATCCACATACAACATCTAATTGCAAAACATATTTCACTAGACGATTCAGTTGTGATAAGCCGCACATAGCTCGACTCTCAACACCCGACCTAGATGGATTGGCCCACATTCCTTGTCAATTCAAAGTATTTGTTTTCAATGCAAGAGGATAATCATACCTGGATCATTCATATCTTGGTAGGATGGTATCCGTTTTCTCTATAATAAAGTGGCTCAATGATGAAATAAATTGCTCAAATAAGTTGGAATTCAAATGTGGTTAATAGAATTTGAAAGGTTTCAATCAGGATTCATCCTCATTCTCTCCTTTCCTAACATTCTATTAGTCAATTATAACATTCAATTGACTGTCAATCAATCTATCTATCAAAATGGTCAAATCAATTTTCATTAAATGGGTCAATCATTCCATCATCATTTGTCTTATACATGATATGTCTTTCCAAAAACCAAACATCATCATTTATCTTATACAAGAGGTGTCTTTTCTAAAACTAGGCGTTGTTGCTTGTCTTATACAAGGTATGTCCTCCCCGAAACCAGACATTGTCGCTAGTCTTATATAGGATGGGTCCTTCCTAAAACTAAACATGATTCTTTTCAACAATCTCTATGTCCAATGTCGATCAAATAGTCATCATCTACTAACGTCCTTCACTTCTTACTAACTAATCTTCTCTTTCATCATTTCATCTAACATTCATCATCTTTATTCAAGAGATCATTCATGCCTTTCTTGCATAAACAATCTCTCGAGGGGGCATCATTTACCTCACCATCGCATTGTTCCTGTTGGAACACATCGGGGCATAATTTAATTTTTCTTTGAAACAACGCTTGAAAATGCATTATGTCAAAGAGGGACAAAATGTAAACACTTAAAAATGACAAATTTCTTTAACTCAATAACTTTACTAGCATTCCTCTTAAATTATTAAATAAACTTTATTGTTTAATTAATTTGTCTTTCTACTATGTTCTAAATTCAAATCCATCATTCTCTTGAATTCCATAATTAAGTAAATTTAATTAAATACTTAATTATTAAACGTCTAAATCAATATGGCATCAATTATTCCTCTCTAAATTAATTAAATAATTAACATTATTTAATTATTCTCTATAACACTTTACTTAATTAAATAATCACACTGTTTAATTTAAAACCCCTTCTTTCTTATTATTATACCCATGTATTAATAAATCAAATTCCCTCTCATGATTAAATAAATTATATTTAATTAATTAAACTAATTATTCCTCTAAATAAATAAATAAATTTAATTATTTATTTATATTCCCCACATGTGCAAATAAATGAATTATTGTATTTATTTAATCATATTTACTCTCCCACTTCTAACTCATACTAAGTTCTAGTTCACTAATCAATCAAATTTATTAACTATTCAATCAACTTTCAAACTCCATAATTCTCTCTCCTGACTAATCAATCTATTCAGTCTTCTATTCCACCTCATCAATTAAGTCTCCAATCAATTCAGTCAACTTTTCAATCTATTTTGCTAACAGATCAATCAAATATGTTGACAAGGCAATCAATTGAGTTGAACTCCCACTCACTCTTGAGTTTAACTCTTCAATACAGATAATTAGTCCCACAAATCAGAGAATCCTGATTGGAACCTCTAAAAATCTATATAATGAGTCTTTTCTCATATTTTGGTAACCACACACACTTTGAATTCTTATGTTGACACACTTTGAGCTCAATTCTGAGAGCCCGACATTATATAGAGGACGACAATGACGGAGGAATTTTGTTTTGCATATTCATGTGTTTTTGAATTGATTTCACTATAATTGAATGATATTTCAAGTTGTTTATTTACTTCCTCTTTCGATATTGGGATACCAACTGCTATTAACAATCTTGTTGTGGTTAAGATCTTATTGTTACTGTAGGCTTACGATTACCAAATTACCCCAATTACAGATGGAAGAGGTGATAGAATAAGAAAGTGGTATAAAGGAGGAAAGATGATGAAGGGCATAGGCATACATTAATGGAGAGTTTGATTGGGGATAAACAAATAATTGGATGGAGTAGTGGATGTAGGAATGACATGACTAAGAGGGGTGGTGCTAGGATGGGTGGCAATGGATGAAGGAATTTTAGTTTGATCGATCATGAGGATTTGAGGATCTCAAAAGGGCTATAGTTCAGAGAAAATCCATCTAGAGTGGAAGGTGGAGAAATGAAAGGCAGTCTGGTGAGATACTAATAGAGATGGTGATGTTATTGCACGGATGAATAATAGTAGTCGAAGGAGTAAAGGTGGAATATTAGTTAATGGTAGAAGTGGAGGAGGTAGTTGCACTAAGCAAAGTAGTTGAAACAATGATATTACAAAAAAAATTACAAATTGTCTAATCCATGTGCCTAATTGGTGAACACATTGTGAATCATATCAACTAGTCATATAGAAGTTTTAACATTAGCCAAACTAGCAGGCTCATTTGTAAAATCTTGATTTGCCACACGAGCATCATGATCATAATCCTCCATATTGTTATCAACATTAGTACTAGAATAGATCTCAAACTCATTACATTAGGTGGCCATGTTGTAGTTTAAACGAGCACTTCATGGAAGATCTAGATCATGAGTAGCTTGTAGCATAAACAAAAGATAAGAACATAAAGCTTAAAAACTAGCTTTTATATTAAAATATTGGAAAAAAAAGATGGTTTATCATATCTAAAAATGAAACCCTAATAGGGTAGTTGAGGGTGGACTCAATTTAATTACAATTGTGGGGGTGATAATATCATAATACTATATACTGACCAAGTAAATTGAATGTAGAGGGATAAAGGTTCTTAACTCTTGGACAATTGAGAAAATGCAATTCTAATGATGTATAAATCTAAATCATCCTTATACACGAAAATAGATGCATGCCTATGTCCACTATCCAGTATTATGTGGTAAGATGTTATCCTAAAGTCAAATACACGAATCTAGATTATTTTGCAATCAAGTCTTGTCCTATATCCCATAGATATGGCCTTACTAATTGCACACTTTTACTCCCTTTTTTATTGGGTTCTCTACTTCTTGCTTATTTTCAAGAAGTAGGGGTATATAAAAAAATACCTTATGTGGGCTTCTAGATCACTGATGGACAAGTTATCTTAGATCAATCCTCAAGAGAGACAAAACTTCATGGTTGTGCTAATGATTGACTAATCATCACACATGAAAGTTATCTACACGTTAAATTTTGATGGCATAATTTTATTTACTTTTATACTTCAATTCAAATGTTCCTATGTTCAATGGTTTTTAGAATGCTAGGTTTTGAATGACCATAAGATCTGAATAAATGTCCATAATGAATATCTATAAATGCTACTACAAAATATTAATGGCATGCACCCCATCACCTCATGTTGAGAAGGGATTAGGCAAGGTGTAGTAATAATCTAAATTTAAATTTAGAAATTTTGAGGGTTAGATCCACAAACGCTAGATCAATGTTAAACATGTAAGATTTAACTCGCTAATGAAACAATTAACTTTATGCAACAAATGAATTTGCAAACAAGGGGCACAATAAATGTCAAAAATACAAGTGTGAAAATGGTCAAATTATTGTCAAAAATATGAAAATGTGAGAGATTAGGCAATTAACCCAATTTCACTTAACATGTATTACTTGTTGATATATATTATTGCAGTAAGGCAATCCCTCAAATAGATTCAAAATGCAAATTTCACCATTCTTATATTATATAAAATATAAAATAGTTTCATAAACCTACAATTATGCCTTGTGCAATTTTGTGTTTGAGAATTTGCATGTGCCACAATTCCATAGTGAGTAGAACAAGTTTTGAAGTGTATTTAAGTTACTATTATCAATGCATATTTTTTAAAAAATATATGTAAATAATCTCTTAATTTTAGAATTCGTGTTCTTTTAGCACACGAATTTAAATAGTTATTAATTTGAACCCAACCGCACTTTGTATTACTTATATCTACAACCCTTAAATTTGTTCTCAAATTTGCTTAATTGTGCTCCCAAGGGCATGTGAATGTGCATGAACATGTATGAAGAGCTAAATCCATTGTAGTAGTATAATATTGTTCTCACATATTATGAAAGGGGAATTTGCTACAATCCAACATTAGGGTATAAGAACCTCTACAATGGGAAAAATACCAAAAGCCCTTGGGTCATTTATTTATTGTATTATATTTGCTCAATCAAAATCTTCCTAAACTTAAATTAATTGTTGCCAAAGGTGACATGAAATACATTTTCTAGCATTGATTAATCATATAGACATATTTTGTACTCCAAACCCACTAAATTTTAATCTCTATTATAATGGTTCATATCAAAACAAATGGCACAATTATAAGACTTGCATATATGCTATTCTACATCTTGTTGAATGCTTTAATTCCCATAACCAAAACAACGTGCATGATTATTTTTACAATATAATGTTAAACTTTGACACAAATTTGTCACATTTACCATTATATATTTTTCCAAACTATCAAGACAATAAATCTTTATTAACCAACACAACTAATGTATAAACGTTGGCCTCTATTTATAAAATTGATAGAGATCTGAAAAAATATCCAATCAACCCTAAAAAAGATGTAGTTAGGAGTTTAATGCAAAATTGAAATGGTGCATGTTAAATGATGAATGCAAGAAGACAACCAAATAAATGTTCGGTCACCTTCTAAATATTCTTAGAATTATCTATAACTACATTTTATTGAGATGATTTCTTTTCAATCTAAAAATAACTTAATAATTTCAATCTAAAATAAACGGGTTGTAGAAAAAAACCAATACACCTACACATTAGTACTCATGATGCTTGAAGATCACCAATATCAGATAATTAAGTATTCATATCATAAACGATATAAAAAAAATTAGAAAAAACGTTTGTATCTACCCCTATAATGCAACAATATCACATCTAAGAGAGATAAATAATTAGACAGTATGGTACAGGAATGAAATTCTCCATAAAGAATGTGCCACTTTTGTGGAATAGACATCTACTTTTTTGGAAAATATATTACCAATAGTGAAAGGCAAGGAATCCATAAAACATGCAAGGACCATATGTATTCAACCTATGTTTCATTTACAAAAGCTGAAAATTGGAAAAGAAAAATACAAGCTGTAAGACACCATTACTTCATTAAGCCCACTCGGTTGCTGTTAGGATATAAAACATGCTTTCCTGTTAATTTCATAGGGAAACAATTGCGAGATGAGTGGTTTATGACTACTCGTTCGGCGGAAACATTCCCTCTTGAAATTAATGCACGTAAATAGAATTAAGCTGTGGAAACCTAAAGGTAATAAAAAGTATGTTCAAATGGTCCATGGCACATGCCCATTACCCTACTATCAGTTCTAGGCTAGTCGTTAACCGTTTCTTGATCCCTTTTACAGCACAGCCCAAGGACTGAGATTGTATAATAAATACACCATGAAATTTAAATTTTATGGTACTATTCAACTGAATCAGACTGGAAGATAAAATGTGGCTCCACTGGAAAAACACGAAAAAGCCGCAAGAGCTCTTTCTCAGGTTTTAAAAGAATATCGCATCTTTATTTCTCAATTGTTTTCTTGAATAACATTTTTGGTTGTATTAATGACCATGAAAAGCGAAATTGTTTGTACCTTTTATTTGCAAATCTGAAATATCTACTTAATTGAATGGATTGAAATAACAGTACTGAAAAGCAAGAAAGAACCCACCTGATTTTAACGGCGTATTGCTTGAAGTCATGTGACTTGTATGATGAAATTTGCCCCCATGTTGCAATGAAATTGTAGAATAGGCCTCTCTGAATATCTTCAGTGACTCAAATATTAGAATAAATATCAATTTATCAATCTTCTGGGTGCTTAGAAGAGCTCCCCAGGTGCTGCCCCTAAAAAGCAGTACAATGGCCTGCGGTTATAGCTAAAAGGTCCCCTATCAAAAGTTGTTGAAAAGCCAATTACAAAGACAAGCTCAATAACTTGATAATCGTATATTGAAGCTATTTCAATGACTGCAATGTGACCCACAAATAAAAAATAATAATTACAATTTAGCAATGTCAGGATTCACTTCCTTGACAATATATTGCTATCTAGTAATAATTTACCCGAATGAGGGCTTTTATACAACCAATTAATGTATAGCACCTTCAGTAAATAATCTAGCAAGGAATTGTTGTGGCTGATGACTAGCTGCTCATCGTCCATTCTTTTCAAATTTAGCATAGTCATAGCTAATCCAATCCCGTGCATTAACAAATAGTTAGAAATTTGATACACCGGCATCTGCTGCCTGCACATTATGTGTTTGTGCTTTAACTGTATGTTCATTAACTTGTGCCTGAGCTAGCTGCTTTTTCCGCATTCCTGCCTCAAGTTTCTTCTGGTGCTCTGTACAGCAAGAAGTGCATTTCAAGGGAATGGAAACTATAACAAATTAAAAAGTACTGTTTGGTGACTAAGAAACTACATTAATCAAAAAGTGCATTTTAAGGGAACGGAAATTACGACATATAAAAAAGTACTATTGGTGAGTAGGAAACTACATTAACAGACAGACATTCCTCAAGATAGCTGAAATCAAATTTGGCACTATGAAATCCCTTTCTTCTTATAACTTTTGAAGGGGGATACAAGGCAAAGGGCCTTAGCAATTTCCTTGTGATGGATGGGGATTCACTTGTGATGGATGGGGATGCCTCAGTCCCCATCCTAAGAATATGGTATTGGTCTTCCTTGTCAAAGATCGTTTGCATTCCTCTTCCAAACAACGCCTTCACCAAGGTCTTATGAATGCTAGGGTATATATGTGATGCATGTTTTAAGCTATATTTGAAACCTTTTTTTAAGCACTCAATTGTCCGACACAAGCACATTATCTGCATAACAAAAGTACTAATAACAGCTAATACCAATGGTTTAGCATAAACAAGAACTGTCTCTCCTGCAGATGAAATGACTGAACATTGGCAAAATAAAATAAGTTTATTTAATATCTAGTTCTGCCTACCTTAGAGTCCAATGTTTGTGATACAACTTCTGTGGTATGATCTTAGAGTCTTGACAATTGGCTGCCTATATTAATGTTTTTATTGATTACCATGGGACCTTGGATTATTTATATGTCCAGGTAGACATGATGAAATACAAAACAGGACTAATCCTTCATGTATGGCAAAGCTTGACTTACAAAAAAAGGATGCTCACCACATGTTTGGAAATTCTATGGTCGCCTATTCATCAAGAGAATATGAGGATATAATTCATTCAGTTACTAAAGGAATATGAGGATTTTCTTCAAGAGATTTCACAGAGGTGAAAAGGTTTGTCGAATTCATCAGAAAAATGAAATTGGACAGAAGTTTGATATTAACCCCATGAAGAAATGACACCATTAATGAATTGGAACCTAAAAACGAATGCTAAGGAAGAAATGCTACAAGCTGGTATCATGCTCGTAACTGAGAAGTCTAACTCTTTAAAGGTATGCTGATTTTTTATAGAATGTGCCAACAGCATTTTCTAGAGTTATTACAGCCTTCTCAAATTATCAAATATATTTTGGGTGTTAATGACCATTTTTTTAGGCATTGATATTTGAGAGAGAAAAATCAGTACCAAAGTTCACTAAATCTAATTTCATTTTTGCCTCACTGTTTGAATGCCATATTGCATGTAAGAACGGTTAATACTAAATAGTGAATCAAGCTAATATTGCAGTTAGTTTGCATCTTTGCAATTTGTAGTTAGGACTTTTATCTCCTTAGCCATACAGCACCCAGTGTAATTCACCAGCACATTGTAGTAAGCTCTTCTGCCATACATCATAACATAGAAAGTTCATGCAAAAATAAAATCCTGGCTGTTTGGAGTGATGAATTTTAGTAGGCCTTCAATATCTTGAAGAACAAATTATACTTTCTGCAACAATCTACCTATTCCAGACTATATGGCTAGTGATTTATGGGCAATTACATGGTTTTCTGCAAGTTCTGCAAATACAGATAAACTTTTGTCCATGGACTTCTTCTAGTTCGGGATTGTGGCTCCAATAAAATCCTTAATTAGAAGAAGCAACATTTGGCACATCATTACCAAAACAGATATAACATAACTACACCGATGAGGTTGTACCAACCAGGCCACAGGACTCTCTTTGCACACATTAGAATTGTGTCTTGTAGAAACCTGTTGAGTTCATTGGGAAAACTCACCAAGTCGCCAACAGCAAGTTAATAAGAAAAAATAAACTTCACTTCTTTACATTTTTAATTGTTGTTCTTCACAGGAAGGGCTTCAAATGACGAGACTAGGGTTTCAAACAATAAAGAAAATCAATGTAATAGCATTTAAGACTCAATTTTTTTGTGGCTGAAGGGCAAGGTTTGTAGGAGCTGCAATTTATAAGCATTTCCACTAGTAGGAAGGGGTTTTCTTTCCCAATTCTTGATCTCAAACAGTGCTGGAACACTTTATTGCAGAAGCATCCTGAGCATTGGGCTTCTTTGTGTGATTTGAAATCTGAATTAAAACCATAATATTTTGTCAATTCATGGGGCATTGGGGATATGTGTATTGAATCTGGGTTTTGGCTGCAAGAGAAAGCCGTCGTTAACTTGTCTCCTTGTCCTCGACTGTATCACACTTGGTCATGGGTTTTGAGTCTCCATTTTCAATAGTAAGCAGGCACTTATGGTATTTAAGAATCAAGATGCTTTTAAAATAGTGTTTTGAGTCTCCTAAAAATATTATTGGTTGTTTTTCTCACAAACTCTGAATTAAAAAATCAGCATACCTTTAAAGAGTTCTGCAAGGGGGATAAGAGAGGGAATAGGCGCAGAATGGAAGTAGTGCACATTTATTTCTTAGGGAAAAGTGATATGAACTTGAAGTAGAGAATTACAGAATGGGGAAATAAAGTGGTTGTATTAACATTAGCAGGATAACAAATAAGAATGCAAGACCATGGCCTTACGTCCCTCTTGATGTCTTCTACTAAATGAATATCACAATGGAAACAACAAGAGAAAATAACAAAATAAGAAAGTTAAGATTGAAATTGGCCAATAATCTTCACTTGGAGCTGGGGAAAGTGCTATAATAGTTCAAAGTTCAAACCAATAGTTTAGTGGTATTAACGATTTACCTACATCCATCTAAACTGAACAGCCACCCCCACAACTTCTTTAGGTTGTGTGGCATTCATACGAAACAAGGTTCTTCATCATGTTGTCAACTGCTTTGCCTCAAACATCATCTCCTTGCACGCATTTAGCAAACCGAAGGAAAATTTTAAGAGAATGCTTGTCAGCCAAGGTTGGATGAAATCCTACTATGCAAGGAAGATACATGAAATGGATGTCATTCAGCATGTACAGAAGTGAGGAGGTTATAGAATTCTTAACAAAACATTTGTGAGCTATACTTACGAGCCCAAGGTTGGGATAATGGAGAATAACTTGTGCTGCATATGATGCAAATAAGGAAAATATGACTTTGGGCCATTATTGATGGGTGGCAGCAGCATCAACTGCATTTGATTGTACATGCTTTAGTAGGTGAAGTGAGAGGATTTCGGTGCACCAAAACTCACAAGCTATGTAAGATCGTGACTAGAAGCACATTGCATCCAAAAGCATGGATAATATCATAATTGGAGTACTTCTAATCAGGTACACTCAGAAAAATCAATGAATAAATTTGCTATCTTACACAAAAACGTGTTCCCTGTCGCTAGGGGACTCGTTTCTGTCCCTGAAACATTTCGGGGACAGTGGGACGAAAAGGAAATGTCCCCCCAGCCGTCCCTGATTTCAAAAAACAGCAGGAAACTGTAGGAAACATCCCCTGACATTTGGGGACGGCAATGTTGAAATTCTCAGAAAACTAATAACACAAAACACCAGCTACCCTAGGAAAAACCCTCTTAAACAGAGGGAAACAACCCAGCAAAAAGATAACTTTTATTATCAGAAGAAATACAAGATTAATATTAATTTGAGCTCAGCTGAGAGAAGCTCACTACAGGTGTCTAACAGCTGAGACTTGATAGAACTCTCCACACTAACAGAATAATCACAAGAGGATAGAATAAAGCACAGAGATACCAAATCATGCCAGTCTCCTTCAAAGCCGTCCAGAGATGATAGCAACAGCCCGAGAAAAGAAGAGAGAGCAAAACGCGAGAGAAGAACACGGCCCATGAGTAACTCCCAAATACGCTTAAACGGTCCAGCTGAATGCATAACTCCCTAACATTATGATGTAACCGAAAGGGCATCCTCTTTCTTACGGGAATGATATCGCACAGGTGAAGAAGACATGCGATGAGCTGACGACAGCTGGGTCGATTAAAGGCAAGGTGAATGATATGAGTCATTGAGAGAGAAACCGAAGCTATAAGCTGTGCAGACCCAACAATATGAGGAGAAGCTTTCCACGTGGAGGATATGCCAGGTGTCATTCTGCAAGAGACAAAATCCATACAAGACGAAAACTATATTCCACTAAAGATGAAACTGAAACATTTCATAAGTAGAAAATACTAATTGATATAATCCATTCATATAAGGCTTATAAATTTAACACTCCCTCTAAGCTGTTATGAATCAAAAATACATGAAATCATTTTAGCATTTTAAAATTGCAGCAAAGAGAAGACAATTCTGGAATCACACAGAACAATAGATTTATCAACCAAAATCATGGAATCACTCAACATGATGAGAATTTCAAGAATCTCTACTAAGCCTTTAATCACGGAATCTCTCAACGTGATAAGAATTGCAAGAATCTCTACTAAGCCTTTAATCACGGAATCTCTCAACGTGATACAGTCATGGAATCTCTCAACATGACTTCCAACTCTTATCACGGAATCTCTCAACGTGATACAGTCATGGAATCTCTCAACATAATGCTCACTCCCAAAGTGAAAGAGTTATCATAGCTGATTCTTACAATCTTATTAGCACACAACATTATTAAAGCAACACAACAAAAATGAGACTTAGTTCCATTTAAGCCTCAAGATTTACCATTCCTAACTTCTCCCTGCAGTAAGAGAATTTTACCTTTGCTAAAGGCTTGGTAAGTATGTCAACAGTCTGATCATCAGTGCTGATGTACTTCAGCTCCACAGCCTTTCAAAGTACCATATCCCTTAGATAATGAAATTTGATTTCTATATGTTTGGACTTGTCATGAAAGACAGAATTTATAGAAATCTTTATGCAGCTCTAATTGTCACAGAAAATGATAGTAGGATCTGAAACTTCTCCAAACAATCCACTGAGGAGTTTTCGAAGCCATACAGCCTCTCGAGCTACGGAACAAGCTGCCACATATTCAGCTTCAGCAGTACTTTGAGCAACACAATTTTGCTTTCTGCTACACCAGGCTATCATAGCTGATCTGAGGCTGAAACAAAAACTTGAGGTGTTTTTTCTGTCCACAATGCTTCCTGCCCAATCAAAGTCAGAAAAACCATGAAGGAGAAGGTCATTCGAACATGAGAACTTTAAACCATACATAAGAGACCCTTTCACATATCTCAAAATATGCTTGGCTGCAATGAGGTGGTACTTCATTGGTTTGCACATGAAGTGACTCAAGTGATTTACAGCAAAGCAGATGTCAGGCCTTGTGTTAACAAGAAACATAAGAGAACCAATCAACTGACTATAAGGAGTGCAATCAGTAAAATCTGAATTGGCTACATCTTCTTGAAGTTTCTTCAGGTTGGCCTCCATAGGTGTTACATTGGGTTTGCAATCAACCATTCCAAATCTCTTAAGAATATCCAGAGCACACTTACTTTGACTTATAATGATTTCATTTGGCCTTTGTCAGATTTCCAACCCAAGGAAGAAATGTATAAATCCAAGATCTTTCATCTCGAATTCTGACGTTAATTCTTGTTTACATTTAATAATCAACTCATCATCACCAATGAGAAAAAGATCATCCACACATAAAACAAGAATCAAAATCAGATCATTAACCTTTTTCATGTAGATGTTAGGATCAGCTTCATTTTTCTCAAAACCCAAACTCACTAGATATCCATCAATACGATCATACCAAGCTCAGGGAGCTTGTTTAAGACCATACAAAACCTTTTTGAGCTTGCAAACATGAGAAGCCTTGCTATGAATAATGAAGCCATCTAGCTGTTCAACATAGACTTCTTCCTCAATCACACCATTTAGAAAGGTTGTCTTAACATCCATTTGATATAATTTTCATCTTTTAGTAGCAGCAATAGCAATGATGGATCTGATAGAAGTATACCTTGCAACCGGAACGAAGATCTCATCATAATCTATCCCTTCCTTTTGATTGAATCCTCTAGCTACGAATCTAGCTTTGAAAATGTCAATACTTCCATCAGCAGCATGCTTAATCTTGTATAGCCATTTGGAAGAGATTACAAATTTATTTTGAGAGCGAGGAACAATTTCCCAAACATCATTTTTCAAAATAGATTCATATTCTTCCAACATGGCATCTTTCCAAACTTGCTGATTTGAAGCTGACTCAAAACAAGAAGGTTCAAAGTCAATAATATTACACATAAGAGCAACATAATTATCAAATTTCTGAGGTCTTTTGCTTTCACGAAAAGTTCCTTTAGGAGCAAAAAAGTTTGTTTCCGTTCAGCAACCCTATTTTGTTGAGGGTTGTAGGGAATAGAGAACTCCCTCTTAATGCCAGCTTCTGTACAAAAAGATTGGAACTGTCCAGAAGTAAATTCTCCTCCATTGTCAGACCTGAGAGTCTTAATCTTCTTTTCAGAGAGATTTTCAGCCAATGCTTTAAATACTTTAAATTTTGAAAGAACTTCATCTGAATCTTTTGATTTGAGAAAGTAAATCCATGTCTTACGAGAGAAGTCATCAATAAAAGTTACATAATACCAGAAACCACTCAAAGAAGCAGAGGACATGGGTCCACACAAGTCAAAATGAATAAGTTCTAAAATCTGATTTGATTTACTCTTGCTGGAATGAAATGAGCCTTTAGTAAATTTACCCACAGCACATCCTTTGCAAATGCCGTCATGAGTAACACTTAATTTGGGAAGCCCTACAACCAACTTTTCCATAGAAGACAAGGATTTGAAGTTGAGATGACCAAACCTTTTGTGCCATAGCAAGTTGAGATCAGAAGTGTCATGATTTAATGCTTGAACTAAATTTGTAGAGAGCTTATAAAGACTTTCGTGCCTCACTCCAATCACTTGGGCAGAACTGAAATCTGAATCTTTCCTCCAAGTAACAACGTTGCCATTTGAGAAAGCTACATTGAAGCCTTTATCCTCTAGAGCTGAAATAGAAATGAGATTCCTCTTGATCCCTAGGACAAATAACACATTGTTGAGGTGAAGAGAGACTCCAGAGTTTAATAAAAAAGAGGTATTACCCGCTCCTTTTACAAAATATGAAGCATCATCACCAATCACAACTTTCAGATGAGAATCCTTTTTTGTTAAATTTGCAATGTGCTGCTTATATCCCGAGATGTGACAAGAAGCCCCACTATCTATCAACCAGGTATTGCAATCAGCAAGAACACAACTTGAAAGAGTTGAAATTAAGAGAAGACCTTCAGACTGATCGTAAGTGATACCAGAAGGAGATGATTCTTTAACGTCTGATACAGCAACTTGATGATTTAGTTTCACAAAGCAATTTCTGGCAAAGTGACCAAATTTCTGACATCTGAAGCATTGGATTTTGGAGATATCTCTTTTCCTTTTAAAATATGAAGAAGAGGGCAAAATTTCTTATCATTAGAAACATTCCTTTTCCTTCCCCTCTTGTTAAATGTGTGAGCTACCAAGACTTGATCTTCAGACGGAAGAGATTTACGAGAGTTTCCTCTAGCTTCCAGCCTGCATTCTTCTTGAATGCAATCAGACCTTAATCTGTCAAGGCTAGGAACTTTACTCCTACCACTGATACCTTGAATGAATGATTCCCAAGATTGTGGGAGACCATTCATGGCAAGCATTACAAGCTCCTTTTCATTCACTGATTCTCCAATAGCATTTAGCTGATTCATTAAATCAGTAATCCTCAAGAAGAAAGAAATGAGAGATTCACCTTTACTCATTTTGATGTGAATGAGTTGCATGCAAAGAGCCAAAGCTCTGCTAGTATTATTTATCTCAAACATGCTATGAAGAGACTTGAACATCTCATTAGCCGACTGCAGTTTAGAGATGGTAGGGACAAGATGATCTTTCATAGAATCAACAATGATCCTCTTTGCCAAAACATTTTTCTTCTTCCATAAAGATAATTCTGATTCATCCTCTGGAGCTTTGTTATCAGGATCCACACAATTTAGAAGATCATTTTCTTCAAGAATCAGTAAGATTCTAGACTTCCAAGAAATGAAATTTGAAGCTCCTTCTAGACGATCTTCAACCTTCAACCCGAGGACCAATGATGAATAGAGGATAGAAAAATGAAGCAGAGAAGGCGGTTCTAAGAAATTTGATATATTATTCACAAACTTGGCTCTGATGCCATGTTGAAATTCTCAGAAAACTAATAACACAGAACACCAACTACCTTGGGAAAAACCCTCTTAAACAGAGGGAAACAACCCAGCAAAAAGATAACTTTTATTATCAGAAGAAATACAAGATTAATATTAATTCGAGCTTAGCTGAGAGAAGCTCACTACAGGTGTCTAACAACTGAGACTCGATAGAACTCTCCACACTAACAGAATAATCACAAGAGGATCGAATAAAGCACAGAGATACCAAATCATATCAGTCTCCTTCAAAGCCGTCCAGAGATGATAGCAACAGCCCGAGAAAAGAAGAGAGAGCAAAACGCGAGAGAAGAACACGGCCCATGAGTAACTCCCAAATACGCTTAAACGGTCCAGCTGAAAGCATAACTCCCGAACGTTATGATGTAACCGAAAGAGCATCCTCTTTCTTACGGGAATGATATCGCGCGGGTGAAGAAGACATGCGATGAGTTGACGACAGCTGGGTCGATTAAAGGCAAGGTGAATGATATGAGTCATCGAGAGAGAAACCGAAGCTATAAGATGTGCGGACCTGACAATATGAGGAGAAGCTTCGCACGTGGAGGATATGCCAGGTGTCATTCTGCAAGAGACAAAATCCATACAAGACGAAAACTATATTCTACTAAAGATGAAACTGAAACATTTCATAAGTAGAAAATACTAATTGATATAATCCATTCATATAAGGCTTATAAATTTAACAATC
This sequence comes from Chamaecyparis obtusa, assembly GCA_027943335.1. Lineage (NCBI taxonomy): Eukaryota > Viridiplantae > Streptophyta > Pinopsida > Cupressales > Cupressaceae > Chamaecyparis > Chamaecyparis obtusa. The sequence continues at coordinate 64,917 of BSBK01010179.1, read as the reverse complement.
CATTCCCGAAATGCCTAGGGGACGCCTAAAACATCCCCGATCCGTCCCCAAAATATTCGAATGATTTTTGGCATTAAAAATTAAATAAAAACACTTTTTTTAAAATTCTTTTTGCCAAATCAACAATATAGGTGGCCCAAAAGGTTCGAATTCATGCCCTCGGACGATAAAATTCATGATTAAATATTCAGCAATGAAATTAATGATTAAATATGTTTAAATTTTATATATTAAACCATCAATATGTTGATCCTGAGTATTGACAGACACTAGCAGCATGATGGGATGTTGATTCTGAAGATGTTAGGCAAATTGATGAGGAGGAGGTGCAACCAGGACTAGTCAGACTATCATTGGATGATCCACTTCTTCTAGAGGAAGATAGTGACTCAGATGATTATGAGCCTTCAGATATCTGATAGCTAGAATGAGGCTTAGTTTCTCATAGGTTGTCCTTGTAGCCTGTTATATTTTGATGTTTGAGAGTTTTGGATACATGTTTGAGACATTTTGATTCGGATATTTATATTGATAGACCATGGTTTTAATGTTTGAGACAATTGTTATACTGATTTACACTGCTGCTATTATCATTTATGTTGTTATATTACTGTTGTAACTCATGAATCGATGATTTATTTGCATATTGTCTTGTTAATAATCAATTATTGACATCTCTCTCTCTCTCTTCCCCTCTTTCTATCTATAATATCTTAATATATTTTGAAAAATTCACACACACGTTTATATTTTAAAAATTTGTATACTGCCGTCCCCTATTTTTGGCTCTTTAGGAAATGTCCCGGAAACACATCCCCTGCCATCCCCTCGTCCCCCTCCCTGAAACACCATGGAACATAGTAAATTTGCCATTGTATTTGTGTATTATAACCTCCAATTCCATAACAACAAATTGCAGGAAGTAACTTACAAGCCATTTAGGTGGTTATTGATTCATTATAGGATAGATGGTTGAGACAAAAAGCTAAGATCTAGAGATGAGGACTTGGCTTGGCTTTATGCAAATGCAAACAAAGATCGTAGTGAGATGTCACTGAATGATAAGGAGTGGTGCTTACAAGCCTAGCAGCAAAAATTGTTCGGGGAAAAAATTGGCAAACCAAAAGTATAAGATTTTTTGAAAAAAAATTGGGAAAAATTTAAAAATCAGATTTGCAAAAAACCTGGAAAATTGTAGAAAAAGAGACAAAAACTATTTTCAAAAAAACTTGAGGGCATTTCCATAGCATAGAGATATATAGAGATCGAATAAAATAGAGTTTAACCCATGATTTGTAGAAAATAGATTTTGTCGTTTGTATTCATATTGCTAATTACATAGGCAAATATTCAGTTAACTTTTAAGAGGGTCACCAAATAGTTGTCTAAATCTGAGATCAAATATTAGCTAAATCTAGGAAGTAACTGAGATCAAACTGAATAGTAGAAAATAGATTTTGTCGTTTATATTCATATTGCTGATTACATAGGCAAATATTCAGTTAACTTTTTAAGAGACAGTCACCAAATAGTTGTCTAAGTCAGAGATCAAATATTAGCCAAGTCTATGAAGTAACTGAGATCTAAATTTATCAAACAGCAATCTAGCTACTATTAGGGATTTAGTAAAAGTGGAAGCCATTTTGAAGTGATCCAAGACTTTCATTGTGATTGAGACAAGGAGTATTGTAGAGGTAGTTCAACATTTGAGAAAGATTATCAAATCATATTCCACAAATGCAATGCTTTACATTCCATAATAGCAATTGGTAAGTCCTTTGTATAAGACAACAGAAGACATTTGAAAGTGGTAGAATACAACAGAAGACATTTGTTTAATTGAAGTAAAAGATTAACCAGGCACTGGTTTTGGCAATACCTAGCTTGCGACTACTATTTTAGGTGGAGACAAATGTTAATACTAAAATTAAATATATTAAATAAATTTAAAAATATATATATTTAAAATTGAATATATTAATTATAAATTAATAAATAAATATATACATTATAAATTTTACATTATTTTTAATTTATAATTTATTATATAACTATTAATATATAATAATAGTCAATAATAATTTAAACTTCAAAACTACTTTATAATATTATTTATAAATAATAGCGGTTCACTCCTTCCATGTCAAAGTGTCATCTACAATATAATTTTAAAATTAGTGTATAATATTAATTATATACTTGTTCCATTAGAATCCATGGGGCAGGGCTTGCAAAGAGCTAGGATCATATCAAAGCCGTGATTTAGAACAGAGTCATCAGCTGCTTTGACACTATCTCACATGCTCCCAGCAATTTAGGATGATTGAGGCCCTTTCAAATTTGATTGATGACCACTATTGCTTCTCGCTCCTCTGTTTAGGGTTTTTCAAAGGTTGGAAAGAAAACTAAGGGACAAAATAACAAGTTGTTTCCACACCAATCCGCACTCACTTTGATTTTGTCGTGGAATCGACCCTATTTTTTAGTGATTCAACAATTTTACAAGTTTTTCTAGGGTTTCGTAGGTTTTTGCAACAAAAATTTTATATTTATTTGCCAATTTTTAGAAATTTTAAGATGATTTTAATGTGCTTTAAATGCAAAAGGTCATTGAAAATTGGGTCAACGATTTTTTCATGAACCGAGATTTTTTTAGGGAAAAAATTGGTTGGCTCCAGGATTCAAGATTAATCGGGTATAATCACGATTTTTTGCAAATTATTGCTTATGCTTCCAAGTACCACAATGCTTTTTCATTGGTTTTAGTAATTTATATCATGGCATGAATGAAGATTATTCTCCTTTGCATTCTAGATTTATAGAGAGAAAGAGAGGGACACATTCCCCCCTCAAAAACCTCCATTTCAAAAACCAAGACACCTAGGGGCCGCAAGGATTTGAAGGAAACCTCCACCCTTCCTCAGCCTGCCAAAGCCACCACCAATAGGGTGAGGGGTCTCTGAGATAATGCCCTCACATCATTGGGGTGGCCTAGGGACTTCAAGAAGTCCCTCAACCATCTTGGGGATGCCAAGGAGTCCACGCAGTTTCTTTTTCATGATAACAAATATGATTTGTGTCAAAACTTTGAACATACAAACAACATGACAACATGTACAAATGGTTGACCTTGGAAGGAGGAATGTTTACATGGTATCGAAAGCAAATTAGACTATTAAACAGATGTTACAGTTTTTGTTTACTCACATGCATACTCTCTTAACTTAAATTTAGAAAGATGGTGTTCAAATATTTCATAATTCGTACATCATCAACATGTCAGGCTTGATAGAGAGTGGAGGAGGCGGTGAAAGTGGGGTGAGTGGTGGTGGATGTTATCAAGTTTACATAAATGTTTGTGAGTTTCTTCTGACTTCTGCAAGGAGTTTCTATAAACTCTTGTACTAGAAAAAAGAAGAAAAGAAAATAAAAAGATTCAAGAATAATGATATTCCTGTCTTCAACTAGTTGACGGGTGATTTTGCACTGGACAACTTAGATAAAATACACTTAGTACCTTATCTCTCTTCACAGGAAATCAAACTCTGATAAATCAGAATATGATCACCACAAGGTTCTCTTAGTCAGGTCTTGACTATGCAAAGATAACTCAGTTGTCCATGTAATTGCTGTTTCACAAGAAGCCTTGTGTTGACTAGCTGGAAACTGAATAAGAGTTCTATATTGATTTGGATAAAGTGTGAAAAACCTAGACAAATCTTCAGACGTAAGATCAGAAATTTCAATAACTGTGATGCTCCTCTTATACTAATTTTCTGCTTTCAAAATAATCTTTAAAGATAGGTTTAGAGAGGAAGAGATTAAGAAACCCTAAGGACAATTGCAGAGATAACTCAATAGTCAATGTTGTAGATGATGGATCCCTCATAATAAATCAATTTCTGCTTAATCAAAATGTTCACAACTATTAAAGAAATATTGTTATATATAGTTTATAATGATCATATAAGTTGTTTAGTTAGATTTTAGTAACTTCCTTTTATGTCTTTAGTTCTCAATCATTTCCATTATGGAAAGATCTTCCTTAATAGCTTATTTAAGGACTATTCCTCTCCTTTGTTTAATATCAATCATCTCACATTTCATGTTATTAGAGCATAGGTAATTTTTGGCGATTTTTTGATGGTAAAAATACTGGTCTTTTTACTTGGAAACTTTGTAGAAATTTTTTGTAAGTTTTTTTATCGATTATTTTTAAAACCTACCCAATCTGAATCTATGAACCCAGCCAACCGAGGATCGTTGTTTCTGCTATACAAAATGACAAAGTCAAAGTGTCCCTTTCACATATCTCAGTATCCGCTTCACTGCAACCCTATGCTTTGCCTTTGGGGCTATCATGAAACAAGAAATGTAACTCACAGCATAACTCATATCAGGTCTAGTGGCTGTATTATAGATGAGGCTGCCTAGTAGTTGCCTGAATGCTGACTCATTGATCACTAGTGAGTCTAATTTGGCTGAAAGTTTCAGCCCTTTCTCCACAGGTGTAGATGAGATTTTGCAATCTATCTTTCTAACCTTGTCTAGCAAACTGTTGGCATACTTAGACTAAGAAATGAAAATACTACCAACTGCTTGCCAAACTTCCACACCTAGAAAATAATGCAAAAGACCTAACATTGTCATATCAAAAGCTTGGCACTAATTCAATTCTATTTGCTCAAACAAATGTGCCTTGTTACCAATAATAATAATATCATCCACATAGGTAACAAGAATGATGTCACTAACAATGCTTTTGAACGTATAAATTGGGAACTGAAGGACTTTGTTGAAAGCCCTATTCATCCAAATACTCGTCAATCTTTATGTACCATATACCTTGGGGGGCTGATTTAGACCATAAAATGTCTTCACCAATCTACATACTTGACTTTCTTTGCCTACAACCTTAAAACCTTGAGGTTGTGTCATGTATACTTCTTCCTCCAAATCTCCATTGAGGAAGGCCTTCTTCACGTCCATTTGACGAAATTTCTAGTCAAATCACGCTACAATGGCTAAAACAAGACAAAAGGTTCTCTTTAATGTAGAAGCAAAAGTCTCCTCAGAGTCTATGCCTTCTCTCTGTGAAAATCCATTAGCCACCAATGGTGCTTTGTATTTGTCAAGGGCTCCATCGGCTTTGTACACGCATTAGCAACCAATGGGTTTCTTCCTTGGTGGAAGATTTGAAAGAACCCAAGTATTGTTCTTCGAAAGACTATGATGCTCATATTCCATAGCCTCTTCCCATTCAGGCTTACCTTTTGCCTTTGAATAATGGTGGGGCTCATAAACATTCTGAATGTTGGCCATAAGAGCAAAGTTCATTGTACTCTACTTGCTCTTACCTTTGGATGACCTATCCTCAACTAGTTTATTATCCCAAACATCGCCAGTGAGCTTTTCCCACCACATGGGTCGTAGGATAGATGCATCTTCTTCCAAATCAGTATGATCACCATGACTTGTGTTGCCTAGAATGAAATCATCTAGATACTAATCTAGGTTGTCCTGAGGAAAATTTGTTGGTATGGGTACTTGTCTAGGAGATTCCAAAAGGTTAAAATCATCATAATCCCCCTTTCAGGTGAAGCTAAGCCAAACACCCTAATCTGAAGCATTAAGATGCTTATCTTCAGGATCATTGATGAGAGAAGAGAGCTGAAAAGGCTCACCTTCTTCATCACTGACTATATCTCTGTTGAATGTTAGTTAATCAATGTCCACATCAATCAGCATGTAGGCTTCACGATTGCCACTTTATCCTATAAGCATCAACTTTTGACTTTTGGAATCCAGTTTGGTTCTCTTAGCATCTGGAATCCAAACATAAGTTGTAGAACCATAAACCTTAAGATGGCTGATTTTTGGTTTCCCCCTAGACCAAACTTCCTCTAGGGTCTTCTTGATGGCCTGTGTAGGAGACCTATTAAGAAGGTATACTTCAGTGTAAACTGCCTCAACGCCAAACTTCTTTGGAACATTCGTGTTTTCCAGCATACATCAAGCCATTTCTGTAACAATATGGTTCTTCTCAACTACATTATGTTGAGGGGTATAGGATGTGGTAAGTCGACCCTTGATATTGTGTTTAGAACAAATGCCAGTGAATTCATTTGGACAGAATTCACCCCCATTATCTAAACTAAGAGTCACGATTGGACATCTTGACTCTTCTTCAGCTAAGGCTTTGAACTTTTGAAATTCATTAAACACATATGATTTTTTCTTTGAGAAAAACATGCACATTTTCTTACTAAAATCATCAATAAACAAGAGAAAATACTTGGCACCAATAACTAATGCAATATTCATTGATCCGCAAATGTTTGCATGAACCAGTTGAAGAACCTTTAAAGCTCTCCAAGCTTGTCCTTCTGAAAAAGGAGTTCAATGTTGTTTCCCTACTTGCCAAGCTTCGCACACTCCATGTGTCTGTTGTTGAATCTTAGGTAAGTCTTCTACCATATTCTCTTGAGACAACTAAGAGAGATAAGATAGGTTTGATATGCCCATACCACTAATGCATCTCAACCATTAGGAGAGGGTATTAAAGTAATATTGTTATATTTAATTTATAATGGTCATTTAAGTTTAGTTAGTTTTTAGTAACTTCCTTATATGTCTTCAATTCTCAATCATTTCCCTTATGAAAAGATCTTTTGTAATCGCTTATTTAAGAAGTATTTCTATTCTTTATTTAATATCAATTATCTTAATCATTTCAACAATTGCACAAAAACAGTGCCATCTTTAGTGGAAACGAAAGATTTTCAGATTGTAAGAATCTATTAAAATACCCAAATCAGGTGCACCTTTAATAAATATTCACAACTGAACTAAGATAGGATATAAAAGTTTAGAATAACCATACAAAGCAACTTATAGTCAACAAGCCACAAACAGTATGAACCAGAAATCATCAAATGCCCTGAAACCTTATCATTAATACAATTGAACATAATTTAATATTGGAGAAAGAAACCATGTAAACAATTTGAAACAAGGATATACCACAATCAATGTTTATACTTGCATTAATTTCAAAAAGTCCAATAACAACGATTCCTAATCAACCACTCTTAATGAGAGCATTGCCTTTGATAGGTAAGGACAGCAAACTTGAGCATATTTTACAAAATTCGTTAGTACTGTTATAACATCCTCTTGTTGAGGACCTGGAGTAGCATGTATCCTATAACAATATCACAATCATCAAAATTATCAGATGCCCACCTTGCTGGTGCGCATCGGATCTAGATGCGTTCCGGTCCAAATGCATGCTTCGGATGTGGTCCAAATGTGCACAAGATGCGCATCACACGCATTAACAACCTGGGATGCACATCCACAACTCGAGATGCGCATCCAGCGCACACCCAGTGCATCCACAACCCAAGATACACATCTGGAGTGCGCCCAAGTGCATCCACAGGCTCATCACTTTTTGTGACTTTAAAAACACAAAATAAAAGTGTTTTTTTTTTCGTTTTTTTTGCTCAAAACCCTAAAATGGTCCTTTATGAGGCCATTCAACCTAAAAACATATCACTTTGTTTGCTCTTTTGCTCTCATCTCATTTTGTCAGCATTTTGGCATTTCGAAGAGCAGGTGGTTTTTTCTTAAAGAGATCATTCGTGGAGTGCCAAATAGCTTCCAAAAAGGAGATTTAAGCATCTAAGGTAAGCATTTGACCATATTCTTTTATCTTTTAATGATTTTTTCTTAGATTTTGCTGAATTTTTTCAAGTTTGTGATGAATTTTTTTAAGTATTTTTTTTAAGAAAAAAAGAAACAAGTTTAACTTAGTTATAATGTTTTTGTATATTTATTTTGCACTTGTTAGCTTGCATTTATTAGTTTTTTTCTAATTTTAAATTATGTAATTTCTTATAATGGCAAAAAATCAGATTCCAAGAATGGCTAATAGTCAAAGTTCAATGGGTGGGGAAGGAAACCAAAGATTCAAAATTGATAAAGGATCGCTTTTATGGTCATACCACAAGGATTTCACAAATTCCAAGGGGTTGGGGATATACTTGGAAGTGTAATTGTGTAATTTACGCAAAAATAACTCATTCTCAAGTGAAACTTCACTTTATGGGCCCAAGGATGGGAATGTGTGAGGGCCCAACTGGGAAGGGGTTGTCTACACTAGAAACAATGACATTTGTAAAAGAACAAGGTGTTGATAAAATGATTGGAAGAGGAAAACAAAGTGATTATCCTTCCGAAAAGAAAAAACAATGAATTTACCCATTGATACAGTAGCAACCTCCAAACATGCCTTCCCACATATACCCTCTACAAAAGTCGAAGATGAAGTAGAAATTCCCACCTACAAAAGAGGTCCATTGGAAAAGGCATTTAAAATGGAAGCAGGAGGCATTGTTGAACAAAAAATTGCACATTGCATCTATGCCAATGGTTTTCCATTCAACTTGGTGAGGTCGCCAATATTCAACTTGGTGAGGTCACCATATTGGCGGGAAATGGTGTCAGCAATCAATAGTGCACCTCCTAGTTTCACAAGTCTTGGATATGAAAAGGTGTGTACCACCTTATTGCCAAGAGAAGAATTTTGTAGAGGCCTCACTGAAACCAATTAGAGATTCTTGGATTGACTCAGGTGTTTCTATTGTTTCTGATGGATGAAAAGATTGTATAAACTGTCCATTGATAAATGTTATTGCGTTGTTCCCCAAAGGGGCAACATTTTTTATGATGGTTGATTGTGAAAGGGAAGTCAAAGATGCAGAGTTCATTTCTAGGATCCTCATTGAGTCCATAGAGATTGTGGGTCATGAGAATTTGGTCTAAGTAATTACGAACAATGTAAAAAATTGTAGGGCTACAAGTGCTTTGGTTGAGGCAAAATATGAGCACATTTTTTGGACACCATGCACAGTACATTCCCTCAACTTGGTGATGCAAGCAATTGGCACCCAAATAGAGTGGGTGAAAAAAATATACCAAGAGGGAGAGGAGATCCAGATGTTTGTGACAAACCACCATATGTCACAAACAATTTTCAAAACATTCTCAAGATTGGAATTGTTGAAGGTAAATTTAATTTATTTAGTTAATTTTATTTGTCATGTTCAATATATGTAAATAAATTTTTAATATTTTGTTAATGTGCTATTTACATATTTTTATTGTGTTATTAAATTACTATTAACATGATCCTAGGTTGTTGAGACCCGGTTTGCATCTCATGCAATTGTTTTGAGACAACTTTTAAAGGTGCGAAAGGCATTGGGTCAAATGGTTATTAGCAATCAATGGGGTGTATGGAAATCAATGCGATGTATGGAAGCAGTCAAATTCAAAGATTATCCAAAAGGTCAAGTCATTGATCTTCGATGACAGTTGGTGGGCTCGTGTGGAATATGTATTGGATTTCACTGAGCCTATCATCACTATGCTCCGGTTTGCTGATACAAATGCACCATGTTTGGGGGATGTCTATGATGGCGTGGACATGATGATAGAAAAAATAAGAGGTAATACAAAAAAAAGAATGACCCCAAAGAAACCTTTTTCAAAAGTGTGGAAACAATCATTCTTCATCATTGGAACAAGATGACCACGCCATTGCACCTCTTTCCATATGCCCTATCTCCGAGGTACTATAGCAATGTTGTACTTTTTATGCCAGGGAGATAACCACCATATAGAGATTCTGAAGTTGCTAATGGGTACAGGCAAGCATTTAGTAGACTCTTCTAAGATCCAAAAGTGGAGAAAAATGTTACAAGAGAATTTGGCTTGTTTGTCTCAAGAAGAAATCATAATTCTTGTGTTGTTAATGACCAATCTGAAATGGATGCCACTACATGGTGGTAGCGCCAAGGTCAAGATTTTATGTACCTCCAACCTCTTGCAGTCAAGATCCTTTCACAAGTTTTTTTTAGTTTTTTTACCACTTGTATTCTATAATTTAATACTTAACATTCTTTTTTTTTTCATTTTTTATTTTGTTGGTTTCCTCTCCAGGTTGCAAGTTCTTTTGCTGCTGAACGGAATTGGAGTATATACTCCTTTATCCACTTAGTGAAATGTAACTGGCTGGCTGCAAAAAGAGCTGAGATTTTGGTTTATATTCACTCCAATTTGTGTCTTCTGTCACATAAGGATCCCCAACACAAGGGGCAGGGAAGCTTTGGGATGTAGCCGCTGAGTGTACCAATTTGGATGCAACCATTGAGGATCTTGCTAGATTCACTATGGATGATGATGACGATGATTATGACAAGGACATACCTACACATGGTGTATCTAGTGTGAGTGGCACCGATTTGGGTTCAAATGATCTTGAACTTGCAGCAACTAAAAATGCAATAGATGATGATTTTTTTGATAATCCTTTGGATGATTGATGAACTACATTGAAGATAGAAGACAATTACCATTTTTTATTATCAATTTTGTAATTGTAATATTTTCATTTGAATCATGAACCTAGACATAGATGATATGGCATATTTGAATATTTTTGAACTATCAATTAGCATTTAATATTTATTTTTGGCATTTGGCATTGATCAATGATGAAGTATCATACTATCAAATGATTTAGTTTTACAATTTTGTATATTTCTTTAAATTTTTTTTATATAATATACACACACACACACACATACCCAAACCCCCAAAAAAAAATTTGTACAAACCCACATACAGGGTTCTCGTACCTGTACCTGAACCAGCAACTTAGACAATCATGGATAAGAACACCATAAGGCTCCTTCCAAGCATTCTTCCTTTCTGGGTAACTTTTTATCTCTAACAAAAAGATAGCAGCAGCATCCAAATTATTTTAAGAAAGAGGAACATCTGACTATTCACAATATAAGAGTAACTTCCAATGTTGTTTGAGCAATTGATCATTAAATTCTTCATCTTTATCAATTACCATCCTAGTGAAGATGTTCAAAAAGTCAATGCATTTTCAAAACTTCATCAACTTGATCCTTTATCCACAGAGCCTCTTGTCTTGCTTTATCAACAGTTTTCTTTCTATATTTCATGGCACACATCCTAAACTTTGTTCTTTGTTTTTACTTAAGATATTTTCTCTCATTAGTTCTTCAGGAGACAACTTTCTTATGGCTTCAATCTTTGAGAAAACCATAGAATGAAATTTCTCTTTTATCATCACAACCCTCTAATAATTCGTCTACTTCTTTTTTCAAGGTATAAAAATTCTTCTGTATCTGGACTGCTTCATCTATTGTGTGGTTTCCCAAATCAATCATGTTGTCAATCCATGACGGTGTGACTTGAGCTATAGATTTCATCTTCTCTAATTCATCCACCAACTATTTAGACAAAACCACAAGAGGAATGAATGTACATTCTACCTTTTGTATTGGGCTGAACAAATATTTTACATAAGCATGTAATTATGCAATTTGTGCTTTTAATTGAGCCTTTATAGCCTCATCTTTGTTCATTCTCTGCACAATTGTATCCATAGACCCCTATAATTCTTCAATTTGTTGCGTTATGGTTGCAGGGCCCAAATTAGAAGTGGCCAAATTGAAGTCTTCAAGTGTTAAATCGATATTATTCTTTTCCACTGTAGAAGTGGCCACATGCACTTCCCTAGAACCAGAGGCATCCTTTGATATGTGCAACTGTATTTTAGCCTTTTCTTCTCTTTAGATCCCCCTATTACCCAACAAACTCTCTAAATCCAAGGAGCCTCAATGATTGGTTGTGTCAGATTCAATGTTTGTAAGACCTGCAGATTTGTCATCATTGTGTTGTGGAGGTGAGGGAGAATGTAAAACCTCTTGTTGACTAGCCACTTTGTTTGGCAACCTCACCTTGTTTGCAAGTGTTCAGTGGTTGCTCTTGCATTTGCTTGTCAAGCGAAATTTCTGTAACAGTTCTTTGTTGTTCCTGTTCAAGCAGATTATCATATTGATCTTGAATTTCTTCCATATCCTCATGTTCTCATGTGTTTTCAATAGCAATTACATTCTCTGCTGCATGTGGATAAGTGGGAAAGAATATTGCTACCTGTATACAACTAGTGTTTCTGTGCAAACAAATATCTATTGACAGAATGTATCATTCTGAGCTGAATCACCATTCCATACAAATATAGTTTCTAAACTGCTATCTAAAATATTGTATTACCTTGAGATTAAGACTAAAAAGAAAAAAATCATACCATAGAGTCACTTCGAAAATAATCACGGGGCTCAACATAAAAGTTGAAGCTCAGACTGATGAGAGAAAACAATGCCAAATGTCATGAAATATATAGTGACAGAATATAATCAAGATCATGGACTCTAATCTTAAGAGATAAATTTCTAATTAAAATGGTCTTGCAGAAGACAGTGGTAATATCAATTTAGTTCTCAGCACTGATACAATCAGACCACAAATTACAATTGCATCTTCTCCCCCTTATTTTGGTTCACTTGTCTAATTCAATTATTACCATTAGTACTGAAGTTTACAGAGGTTTTATGGCTGCAAGAACCAATAATGATAGAGATTCTACCTGCCAAACATGAGCTATGAAGTTGCTCCCTAATTTTAAGACCTTCAAAATGCTACGGTCAGTCTACCCAAACTGATAAAAAGAAGAGGACAGAGGGATACATGTGATACTTTGAGGGAATCACATTCTTTGGAGAACAATGTCAATCAATTGATAAGTAGGAGATATTTTCCACAGCAAGTCAAATTATTAGGTGTTGCATTCATTCTCACGAGAGATGGGTTCTTGTGAGCCACTAATCATGAAACATGGGTCAATGAGTTTGACTCAAAAACTACACGGTTAAATCTTGATAGCAATATCACAATGTTAATCACATAATGCAAGAAAAATAAAGCTGCCTTGAGATTTAGCTCATGGAATTCAACTGACTCATATAGACAATGTCCAACCCTCCAATTTTGTGACATTGTGCTAAAGTAGTATGCTTGTGTTGCCTCTTTTCCACTTATCCCTACATGATATTATGATTATTCTGAAGACCCTGGACGTACAAGAACCAAGAGTGGTAACAGAACTAACATGCCAGAACACAGGATTCGCTTCAAAAGGAAGCTGTTATTCACATTAATATGAGAAAAGAAGCAAAAGGGAAGCTAAAAACTAAAGCACGAGCAATCAAAACAATCTTCTGTTCAAAAAGTGAGGCACATAACTGTAAAGAAAAGAACAAACTACTTAGTGAGGTAAGCAAAATGAAAGGTAAGTCAACAGGCAAACCTCTTTATCAGAGCCTGAGGATCAAACAAGGACATCATCATAGATACCTCTAGATGTTACAGATCCTCTAGAATAATAACATATAATATGCAGGAGGCTCAACACATGCAAAACATCTTCTTCTTTTTTCAGCAGAACGATTAGTGGACCGGCACTTATTTCCAACAAAGTGCCGTAAAGTGGTCTGGAAAACATATGGAATAGGAAATATCACTCAACCAAGTGGCAGTGTATTCCGAAAGGAGATCACTATAAATAATTTGCAAAAAAGGAAGCACAACACAAAGGAAGCAACATCCTTTCCTTTCATAACTCCTACTGCAGAACTGGTATCTTAGTGCATAAATGGTAAGCCAGGCACTCAACAACTGTGAGAAGATGGATGTACCATATATCGTTTCATTACGTTTTATTATTTATCAATGCAATTGGAGCCACTTATTTTATTCACAACTGTTGTGATTTAATTAATTCCTTTTCAATTGTTCCTCAATTTCAACTTGTAAATCCTCTTTATATTATACCTGCTTATCTCTTTTTTTTTGTCTTCCACCAGTATTAGTACATGGCTGTTGCAAGATTGTTCCAGGTTCTTTTGGATATATTGACCAATGCCCTTTCAGATGCCTTTAATAATAAAAACAAAAATACAGTTCCTCATAAAGCAAAACCTTTGCTACATGCAGTTCCTTTTCCTACCCTATCATTAAACTTGAATAAAAATGGACACCAGGAAGGTCTTGTTCACAAATGTTGACTATGGAAACAGGTGAAATGAAATGGAGATGCAAAGTTGCAAAGAAAAATAGAACAATTAAATATAGTCTCAACAAGACTGCTGTTGAAAACGTTTGCTGTCACTTTTGTGCCTTTCATATCATATGCAATGCCCATCTGCAGAGATGGTACAGTACCAAACTTATGTCATCCCATACAGTTGAAAATGCTGACTTGAAAGGCAATATTCGTGAACAACAATACAGAAAGTACAACCGAACTTAGCCAACTATTGCACACTTCCAGATTAATTGTTATCTGCCATTATTTGAAAGGAAATGTAACATGGCTTTCTAGCAGCATGATTTATTATTGACTTCTAATACTTCAACTTTACTGCTTATCCAACAAAATATTATTGCAGCTTTGAGGCCCACCTTACATCTGTGCAAAGGAGATTGCAGCACACAAGATGTAGTTTAAAGTGTAATTCAAGTCAGGAAGATGAACAAATTGCCACCACTAACAGATTAATTTTAAGCACAAGTTATAACAGGCTGCAATACATGAAAATAAGGGCTAGTAACTCGTGTGCAGAGAATTGCAAACAATATAGTCAAACAGAACATGCATAGAGCTAATTGTGCCTAGACCCAATCTTGGAGAACATGGCTACCCGCACAAAGACAGATGGTTTTATTACCTTTGTGGTATCATTCATTTTAGTAGATTGTATTAATAATCAGAATGCTTATAAATTGAGCTATAGTTGCCAGCGTGGTTGTGGTGCGCCTCTGTGATTTTGGTATCCAGTTTATGTTGAAATTGATAGCATCGTTCAGATAATTAGCTTATGAATATATATATATATATATATATATATATATATATATATATATATATATATATATATATTTTATTATTATCTTTTGAAATAATCTATCAACATATATATACATTAATATATACATATATATTAATGTATATGAAATTACTATTACATATACATTAATATATAAATATATATTACTGTTGATATACTTGATATGATTTAATAATACTGCAATAATAAACACCGATACTAGTTAATAATATACATTAATACTAGTATTGGTTTACCTTAACTTACAATATAATTAACGATGTTATTGAATCGACTGTTTAAGTCAAACATGATTAACGGTTAGGAAGTCACGTATACTATCAGACTGGCATATGCTAAGGAAGTCATGCATACGTATCGTGACTGGCATATACGAACAGTCACAATACTATCGGACTGTTCGTATATGACAGTCACGGTAGTATCGTGACTGTCTTATTCATTATTCATGCCATCGTTTGATATGCAATATAATTACGCTGGGATTAAAACGTTAATCATATGTTATACGATTTGTTAATACGAGCAGTCATGGCTTATCATATATGATAAGTCATGACTGTTCATATTGACATCCTTTAGATTCAATATATATAGTTATTGTATTTTGTAGAATCAATCAATAACCAAGGCAATTGTATTCTACAGCATACATTCAGTATATATCTTATCTCCTGATCTATAATTCCTTAACATGGTATCAGAGCCAGGTTCCTTCATTGAAGTCTAACCACTTGAAAGAAGATCCGATCGGATTGAAGGAAGATCAAGATCAGTTTTTTTGGAAATCTCAAAATGGCAAATGGAATGAGACTAGAAGACAGACTTGAAGGTGCCTCCGATTTTGAATCATGGAAACTTCGAATGATGTTAGTATTAAGGAAGAATGACTTGAAGTCAATAATAGAGAATCCTCTTCAACCTAATGATGAGAAAAATAAATGGGAAAAGGACAATATTAGAGCAATGGAATTATTAGTAGATGGAGAGAAAAATCATTTACTACCTGTTATCACAAAGTTGGACTCTGCTCATGACATGTTCAAAGCCCTGGAAAATATGTTTCAAATCAACACCAGCAGAATTCTTACTCTTAAAAATCAACTCTCTAATATTAAAATGAGTAAAGGAGAGACTATCACCTCATATTTTATGAGGATAGCAGAATTAAGGAATCAACTCTCTTCTATTGGTCACATTTATGATAATAAGGAGTTATCTAAGATAACTCTAAATGGGCTCCCTATCTCATGGGAAAACTTTAGACAAGGAGTAAGTGCTCGCACCAAACTCCCCAAATTTGATCGACTAAAAGCTGACTGCATTCAAGAAGAGTACAACCTGAAATCCAGAGGAGTCTTGGAATCCACTCCAGAAAATGTTCAAGCTCTCGTCACTGGTTCAAAAAGGAAAAAGGGCAAGAAGTCATATGATCAACAGCCGTTCAAGAAACCAAGAGACTACTCTTCAATGCAATGTTTTAGATGTGACAAATATGGTCACAGCGCAAGAAAGTGTCCTGACAGACTTAGAATGCAAGCTTCCCTTGCTGAAGTAAATAATTCAAATGTATCTTTAGAGAAATGTTTATTCTAAATAGAATTCAAGATACCTTATGATTGAGAGGGAGTTCACTGATAAAGATAAGAACACTTCTAAGGTAAACTTGTAATGATTATTGATTATTATGTTAATGTTATTTTATAATTATATGGGCCCTATGTAAATCATAAAGAAGTGACGACTTCCAAATGATTATCACTTGTATTTGTTAAAGTTATTGGAAGGTGACGATCTTGCAATAACTTTTCTTTTGTAATAGATATTTTTGTGAAAATTAAACATATCTTACTTGTGGATAGAATCGCCAATGAAGGCATTCCACTCTGAAGCTCATGAGTTTGTGGATAGAATCGCCGATGGAGGCAATCCACACAGGGGCTTGTGAATAGAATCGCCGATAGAGGCAATCCACACCATAGCTCATGAGTTTGTGGATAGAATCGCCAATGGAGGCAATCCACACAGGAGCTTGTGGATCGAATCGCTAATGGAGGCAATCCACCTGGGAACTGTGGATAGAATCGCCGATGGAGGCAATCCACCTGAGAACTGTGGATAGAATCGCCGATAGAGGCAATCCACCTGGGAACTAACTTTCACAATTTATGAACTTATTGTGATTTACATTATTATCTTCCCTAGCTAAGAGGGAGTGTTGAAATTGATAGCATCGTTCAGATAATTAGCTTATGAATATATATATACATATATTAATGTATATATACATTAATATATACATATATATATTTTATTATTATCTTTTGAAATAATCTATCAATATATATTTGAAATAATCTATCAACATATATATACATTAATATATACATATATATTAATGTATATGAAATTACTATTACATATACATTAATATATAAATATATATTACTGTTGATATGCTTGATATGATTTAATAATACTGCAATAATAAACACCGATAAGTATTGGTTTACCTTAACTTACAATATAATTAACGATGTTATTGAATCGACTCTTTAAGTCAAACATGATTAACAGTTAGGAAGTCACGTATACTATCAGACTGGCATATATGTGTCGTGACTGGCATATGCTAAGGAAGTCACGCATACATATCGTGACTGGCATATACGAACAGTCACAATACTATCGGACTGTTCGTATATGACAGTCACGGTAGTATCGTGACTGTCTTATTCATTATTCATGCCGTCGTTTGATATGCAATATAATTATGCTGGGATTAAAACGTTAATCATATGTTATACGATTTGTTAATACGAACAGTCATGGCTTATCATATATGATAAGTCATGACTGTTCATATTGACATCCTTTAGATTCAATATATATAGTTATTGTATTTTGTAGAATCAATCAATAACCAAGGCAATTGTATTCTACAGCATACATTCAGTATATATCTTATCTCCTGATCTATAATTCCTTAACAGTTTAAATTTATATAAAAAATTAGTTAGGGATGTATATAATTTTCAGTTAAATTAGCATTTTTAACAAAACAAATCAAAAGCACAAGACAGGAAATAAATTGAAGAGCACAAATTATTTCTGATAGAGAATTTAATCAGGTCAGTTTACAATGAAAGCAAACAGTGCCCTGGCAAAGTAAAAAATGAAACACAAAATAAGTTCCTTATTGCACTTACACAAACAGAACCGTTGAGTAATAATATTTTAAAACTGCTAACTATCAAGGGATAAATTTTGACATGCTATAAGTATATATTTTTAAATTCCAAAGAACTGCAGAGAATGTTTGACATAAGGAAGGATGTTGGGAAAGGCCTTTCAGAATGAAAGAATTTACTTTTATTTGTAATTGCATTGCGTGTTAGTTCCAGAAATTCCTCCCAATTGAATTTACGCAGCTCCTGCTTCTCCTCTTCAGAAAGCTCAAAGTTTGGTTCCCTTCCACACATGAATGCTGCCCTGCAAAGACATTGTTTCAAATATTATTGGCATTAAGATATGTAAAATTTGAAGAGAAGCAAATGTGTGTGCTCCTCACCCGGCAAGATAAAACTAAATAATTCCTTGTGAAGCCAAAAAGAAGAGTTTATGAATCATAATATATAGAGGTCTTAATTCTCTAGGAATGCAGGACTTAAGTGAACCAATTTGTCTCATTAAGAAAAGAAAAACATCGTATGACAAGGTATTCAGATGAGAAAAATACAGCAATTCGACCACATGTCCAAAAACCAGTTACAGAATCAATAACTAACAGAATAGGTAGTGAGATAAGTATATTATTGGTATTTTATTCCATGCATGGGTACTCTTGAAAGCAAACTCTAGTTCATTTTTGTGATTACTAAAAGATGCAGTAAAAAATCTATTTACAACATTATTTTACTGTCAGCGAGATATCACAATGGACTCAGAACAAATTGTAGTAACACCATAGTTTATCTTTTTCCAAGATTCTAGATTGGGTTTCAATATCTGAATAAAAGTCAAGGATAATGTAAAAAAATTATTGATTGTGTATTGTAATATAATATTAAAAAGCTCTATCTGGTGGCTGAAAACAAGCATAATGTAGAAAAAAGGTTTCAGGTGATAGATGTATAACTTGAACCAATCAGCTCAAATTTCTGTTAATCCATCATGATTTTCATCTCAATGCATGAAAGTACAACCTGTGGTATAAAACAGGGGACTCACATGTGAAAAATCACCAGAATATAATTTTTTCAAGATAATCAGATGACTACCCTCTAGGAAAATCAATAAAACATCACTGACGCCCTTTAATTCAATCAGAAATAAAATATCCAGAAGTATTTTTTTTAGCTGTTGCTGCATACTTGCAAATGTGTATGCATTCTGGCAAATTTGTATGAAATGTTTCTTCTCTAGATGGATAAACAAGTTGATGCTCCAGAAATATCAAGCCTGAATGCAACTACAATCATCATCGGAATAACATTATCAAAACGTGCTAAAAGTTAGTACACCAGATGAACAATATTCATATTAGGCCAGGATTTGTTGTTTGGAATAGGAATGGCTAAGTCGTATTCAAGCCAAAAGAATCTATAAAATATGAGATGGACTTGTCATAGTGGCTTAGTCAGAATAAGATGAACTTACTGCCTAGTAGACAAAAGCATGAAAGGGGGTGCAAAACTATTTTTTTTATATTGTTTCATCTTCTAAGTTCACATATCAGAAATTTAAATTTACAAAATCAAGAAAGCTTACTGTCTTATGTATGAACTCTCACTTTTTCAAGTGACTGATTTCAAAACAGAGGATAAATGGCACATGATATAAGACTTAGAGGGATTTGAAATCCAGAACAGTTTGTCATGTCCAGACCCTAAGCACAGAATAACGAATAAGATATACATGCAATATTAAGGAAACCCAGTGATCAGCAATCTATTGGGATTCATAACACTACTGATACCATTAGTAAGGCATGTATTTGATATCAAGTAACAATTTGTCATGCCCTGCCACAATCGAAAGGAGCATCAATCCATGAATATCATACAGCAGCTCATTATTATATTAATCACCTATCTCTTGGATAACTAACAAAAAAGAATATGTGGCGATTGGTTGTTTTTATGAGCAGTGATTCCTTTATAAGGCAGAAAATATATTTATGAAAACTAGCGTTTAGTTATCATGTAGACAAGGATTTATAATGAAGTAGTAGCGACTACCTTTGATAATATGAAGAAATTTATGTTAGAAGATAATCAGAAAATAATAATAATAATAATAGAGGCAGTGTTTCACAATAAAGGTGTGTAGTGATTAAAGTTTTGAGGAGCAACAATTATAATAAATGTGTTATTAACAAAAGATATGTCCATTCAAAGAGACATAAAGATATAAAAAGAACACTTCCTTGGAAGGAGGCATGGAACCATCAAGGGAAAATCAATCCAGTCAGCATCAAAAGAGAGCAGATCAGTCTATAAGTCATCAAGTAGACTGAGCAATAATTCCAAGTAATGGCAATCCCCATAAGAAAACGGAACAATCTTCAGCAATCAAATATATGGATCAAACCAATCAGCATAAGCACTCATTCAAGGAGCAGAAATCAGCATCCAAGAGTAAAACGGCATCAAGTCAGATCTGTCTACTTTACAACAGCAGACTAAAAACCATATAACCAGTAATAATCTTATATTCTAACAAGTATAGTGGCATGAAATAGTGGATCAATAATTGTTATGTGATAATGTGAAATGCATATTCTAAAACAATAATCTATTTATAACCCGGCAAGTAATCATGCAGAGGAGAAAAGGCAAAGCAAGAAAGGGGAGCGGATACAAGATCACCATCAAAGAAAGGGGAGTGGATACAAGATGGATGTCCAATGTCCCTGCCTCTTGGGGCCAAGGGGGTATAAAGTCCACTCTTGGGCTTTAGATAGGAGGATTTCTGGGCACCCTATTGTGAATTCCTTTCCAAACTCTACGATGCTTGATTGTTGGAGAAATCAGTCATAAGAGGATGAATAAAGAGACATGAATAGGGAGGGCAAAGACGAGCATCCCACTGGGTAAACGACCGCATGATGGATGTGTGATGTGCTTGGCACTTCAGGTTAAGGGGGTATAAAGCCCGCTCTTGGGCTTAGTATGAGGATTGCTTGGGGCCAACCTATCATACTCCCGCATTCAAAACCTATTGTCATTGAATACTAAAAATGAATATAGATGTGACATGACTTATCTAAAGAATTATGTTGATTATACATATTTGTACTCATATGTGTGTTTACTAAACCTAATAGAAATATATATATATATATATGATTGGAGTACCTAAATCAGGATTTATTTTGTTATAAGGCATTTTGATTGACAAGTTGTATCTCTATCTATCTAACATTTTTATTTTAATGTAATTTGTTATTCTAGGGCAAGACTAAGGGCAATCTCAAAAAAGGGGACATTACACAGTTACCTGCAAGGAATGAAGAATTAAAATCAAAAAAATTAAGGAGAACATTTTGGAGCCATAACAGTTCTACCGAGCATATTGAAAATTTGTTGACAATCCTAAAGTTTGGAGCTGACTGTAAAAAAATGCCTAACACCAAAGCACCAAAAGTCTCCTCAAAGTCTCCTCCACAATTACATCCTGAGTTTAGTATCCAATCAAGTGACAGTTCCCCACAGAGGTATTCAAATTGGTTCTTCAAGTTCCAAATTAAGTTAAGAACTTTACATATTACTCCTTTCTAAGTACAATAACTTGCTAAGATCCAAGCAGCTAGAACTCCTGGCATCCATATGCAAAATCTAATGCCTTGCCCTGTAGTGCCACAGCTTACAGCTAGATTTTTAGATGTATAAAGATCCCTTAACATTTTACACAGGCACAGGAAAATATCTTTCTAGATTCAACGAAAATTGAGCTACAACCCAAAAATGCAATTTAATAGCATTTGTGTAGACATGTCCCATTTTGACCATGGGCATGGAGACTGTCGCAGTTAGAATTCTTATCCAGACTTTTGAAGAAAAAGCCTTTGACAGATTTTCAAACTTGTCCTCTGAAAGAATCAAAAATTGAGCTCTCCATGAAAAGATGAAACAGTTTAGAAACAGATTTATCCCAATCTTGTTTCCTATGCATACATTTACAAACATAGAATCGATTGAAAATGGAGAAGATGATATAGAAGCTACCTGATAAGTCAAATATTTGTTTCCAGAGTACAAAACAAAATCTCAAGTTTGCAAAGACAGCAGAAAATAATTTTTAAACATAGATGCACTTAAGCCCTGGCATGAGAAGTATTCTGAAGAAGCAGCAGCTCAACACTGTGAAAGATGCCTGTAGAAGTGTCATGAATATTAAAAATATCCTGCTGTAATTCATCAATGCCTCACCTTGAGAACATCTCTAAAGTGAATTACAAGGTAATTTTTTGGGTATAATCCTAAGTTGCCAGTTCTGGTATTTGGTTTGGGTTCAGGGATCCATTTCATGGGTTTGGCTAAAATTTTGAGGGGTTTGGATTCGTTTTGGGTTTGACTGTACAAAAAAATGTAAAAATCAAAAATGAATTTCAAATTTTCAATTCTATTTTATTAAGCATAAAGTTTTGATCCAGTGTTATTTTACCTATTGACCACTACATATGCTTCACTTTCTGTGTTCACATTCAAGTTTTGGATGGTTATCTCAATTCTTTTATCTTTCATATAAATAATAAATTATAAAATATAAACTAATCTTTATTGGGTTCACTGTTTGAAACGTTGATTCAGATAATATGAAATATTTTGGTCAATTACTTAAAATATTCCAGTTTACTTATGACAGTAGACCATGTAAAAAAAAATTGTTATTACTTTATGTAACTTACAAAATTGATAGTAATATATCATACAATTACATTTAATTTCACTTGAAATAGAAATCATTTTGAATGCTGATTAGATTCCTGTTTTTAGAATGATGAAATTGCTATTGAATTACAAATAAAAATCATTCCATAATTTACAAATGGATCATGGTAGCAAATGTTTTTTTGGATATCACTGATTAAGTACCCACATGTGTACCAAACTGGTACCCAGATCGAGTTCTGGCACAGCAGCCAGTGAACCCGACTATATTGGTTTAATCTAGAAAGGCATCTTGGCCTGAGAATGCCCTTAGAAGGAATGTTAGCATATATTTCTTTCATACCTCACCATCTCAAGAATCTTAAAAAATGCTTAAGTTGAAGCAAAGCCTCTGCAAGGAACCCTGTCTTCAAGAAAGTAGATTTGTTATGGTAGGAGATCATGTATTCTGCCGCAGAGAAATTGTCTACCCAATCAAAATCTAGTATTTCCCATTCAAAGGTCATTGATAATAACATATTACAGAAATTCTTGAAACTTGATCAGAAAAGGGAGAACCCATTCTGAATAACCATGTTTTGCCTTTCATCAATAGAAACTTTTCCTTTATACTGATGATTACTCAAGAATAGAAAATAACCGAACTTCAAGATGCTTTGGCAGTGCACAAAATAAGAGTCCCTGGAGGAACAGAATAGCAAAAAGTTTAAGAAACAGTTTAGGTCTCGGTTAAGTTAACTTAAACCATTGCAGTATCCTTGTTACTATAGCTTATCAAATGTCAAAAAGACTCAAGATACCATGTTATTCAAGATCTATATAAACCATCTGCAAACTGATCATTTTTGCAGGAAATGTGAACTAAGAAAAATTGACATTTTTATGTCACCCTGAACATCTATGGACTTAAGCTGCAAAACTGATTCCTTGATTTAAAAGTATCAAATAATGCCACAGCCGTGAGTGAGCATTATAAAGAATTCTTTTATTGAATGCATCAAAACTTATGGGCCAAATATAAAAATGCAAACCTGGTCAATAAAGCTGTTAGGAGAATTCAAGTATCGCCATCTTAAGTTGGCATGAGCACCCCTAAAATCTTGACTTATGGATATTCTAGCTGACAACTTGCAAGAAGCTTATGCTATGTTTTACAGAAAAACTGGTATGCTTCTTTTGGCAATTTGATGACACATTGATCATACATAACGGCCCTTACTAGTTAATGGGCATCACATGTTCTGCCATTGTGTTTCAAATGTGGGCAGCCCAAATAATGATATTTGCTTCAGGGGACTAGAGCCAGTTAAAAGAATATAATTTAATTCATGATGCAGTTAAAAGATATATGGTCCATATTCTTTGGAGTAAGGTGAATATTTAAAGCAATGGATGGCAAAATTTAGCAATCGCCTCAATGTAGTTGGTTAAAGTTTGCTTCACCTGAAGGTAGTTTAATTCAATTCTCAAATACACAAAATAGCAGAATATGAAGCACTTAATCTTGGTTTATACAAGTCTCTAGATCTGAAAATCAAAAAGTTAAACATATAATATTGATTGTCCACAAAGTTAACTTTATATACTAGGTTAAAAACAATTAAATTGGAGCACTAAGGATTGTGTCTAGTATCATATAGAATTTTTCATATCCATGAAACCTCAAGAAAGGACTCTCAATTGACAGATCCTATATAGCTGTATCAACCTCCTTATGTTATCCCCACCCCAACTATTAGAATAAATGTCCCTCTCTATTCCAGTAACTTCTCTGAATTAATAAATAGTTTTCCAGTGTCTGATTAAGATAAATTGGCACAGCTTCAAATAATTGACAAAATTTTGAGAATTTTAAAGGTAACCTATTATATGATTAATACTACCATAGATATCTTAAAATACATCCATGACCTATCTAAAAAATACTGAAAGATATTCTACAGTTATTTTATTTTACTTAAAAAAAATTCAAGAATTAATTTATTTTTATTGACTTGAGAGTTATTTTTTAACTTTATAGTCATTCTATTTACTTTAAAGTTATTTTGTCTTTCTTAAGAAATATTTATGTATTATCTTTTTTTACTTGCAAATTATTTTATTTTTCTTTAGAACTATTTTAATTTATTTTATTTTTATCTACATTGTTTGCTTTATTTTTAGTTTTTCTTTTACTTTGAAAAGGGCAGTAAGTATATGTTACTTATCAATAGTTTTAAGATTTTAATAAATAGATTTAGTTGTTTGAACTTTGCTACAACATATGTCGGCTAATTTTGGCTTTTATCTACACAGTAACAAAATGAGACTCCTTGATGCCACCAAAGAAAGCCTCTCGGTGTAATAGAGGAGCATGGCTTTCTATAATGAACAGAAATTAGGAATTTTAAAGCCCTCAAACTTTAAGGAATCTAATTTAATGACAGATGATTTTAAGTTGAAAAAGAAACCTTAGACTTGCAAGAAGTTACTTTAAGTTGAAAAGAAACTCTTCAAGAATAATGTTGTGCGGGATGGATTGCTTGTACCGGATGATGCGCCGGAGGAGGAGAATCTGAACCCGCTCAGCAGAAGCCCAATTAGAATCCAGCAATGGACCCCATACCACCAAACCATAGACAACAGTAGGTCTGATTAGTGTATCCATAAGTATCAACTTGGACAGAGTGTCTTGGAAATGGTGCCTAAAACACTGATGCTCAAGAAGGGCTAATGAATCGTACCCCTTATTTATCTGCGGCTGAAGAGTGGGTCTCATAGTAAAGCAAGGGCCGGAGAACTTGACCCCCACATGTGTATGCGGAAGAAATATTCACCTCCAAGCCTCTAAAGAAGAAATGGAGGTGAGAAGTCTTAAGAGCATTGAAGACCATCACCTTGGTCTTCCCTAAATTAACAGTCAAGTGTTGTAAATAAGCTCCTGTCGAGGAGGAACAAGATGGGAGGAGCATCAAGTGAATACTAGAAGGGAGGGAGGCGATCTATCTCAATCCTGATGGACCCAAGAAGGGTCGAAGCCTCAACAAACCAACAACGAGCCCAACTAGAAGAGACAACAAAAGTAGCAATGGACCCTGAAGGCGGTGAAGGTACCAGACCAAATCAAAGACGGCTTCAAGACTAAAGGGACGAGCCCCAAAATCTGCAAGAATAATGTTGTGCGAGATGGATTGCTTGCACCGAATGATGTGCCCGATGAGGAGAATCTGAACCCGCTTGGCAGAAGCCCAATCAGAATCAAGCAATGAAGGACCCCACACCACCAAACCATAGAGAACAATAGGTTTGATAAGTGTATCCATAAGTATCAACTTCGACAAAGTGTCCTAGAAATGGTCCCTAACACACTGACGCTTGAGAAGGGCTAATGAATTGTACCCCTTATTTATCCGCAGCTGAAGAGAGGGTCTCGTATTAAAGCAAGGGTTGGAGAACTTGAACCCCAAATACGTGTGTGTGGAAGAAATCTCCACCTCCAAGCCTCTGAAGAAGAAATGGAGGTGAGAAGTCTTAAGAGCATTGAAGACCATCACCATGGTCTTCCCCAAATTAATAGTCAAGTATCATAAATTGCAAAAGGACGCAAGATCGTCCAATGGTCTTCGCAAACCCTCTGGGGACGAGGCCAAAAGAACATCATCCACAAAAAGTAAAAAAGAGATCAGAACTTGGTGAAGAAGGCAACCGTCCCTCGGAAGAGTATGGTCCTAAAGAAACCTCTCAAGCTCGTCAATGTAGATACCAAAGAGAGTAGGCGATTAGGGGCAACCCTAGTTAACGCTCGTGATGAAGTCCGAGAACCTCGAGGGGGTCTTGTGATGGCCCAAAACCATTTTGTAAAGTCTCATGATAGCTGCAAGAAGAGTCTCTAAAATACCAATATCCCGAAGCATCTGAAAAAGGGTCGTCCTAGGGACCAAATCAAAGGATTTGCGAAAGTCCACAAAGCAGCAGTATACCTTTAAGGAGCGAAGGCACGCCTCCTCGATAATGCCCCCAAGAGTCAGTATATGATCCATAGTCTGATAGTCAAGTCTAAAACCGGCTTGCCCCTTAGCCCGGATGTGATGGTGATCCAACTCTTGAGAGAGAAGAATATGGAGAACCATGGCATACAGCTTGGAGGTGTGCCAAACCAAGAATAGAGGTACAACTACTAAAGTGGGAATGAAAATACCACTAAAATTAGGATATGTGAGAGTTTACAACTATATCATATTTAAATTTAGTCACCAAAAACTGTGGGTCTGGGGATAGGACCCTGGTCTCACTTGTTTAAGCTTGGTAACCATGCTTATTAACAATAGCAGTGTAGTGAACATGAATCTATAGAAGCTGGTTCCACTAACAAATCCTTTGGCTTGAGTTACACCTCTTGGTGTAAGGAATTCTCAGAAGTTGGAAAATTAATTTCCTTTGGATCCCCACAACACCTATTGAAATTGATCAAGAAGCTAAGATAATTATTAGATTCTTACCTAGAAAAAAAAATCACATTTATAGCTTGTCCTTAGATGGTAGCGTGGAAGACCCAAGACAACTTTTGCAAATTTCAATTGAGCTTCCAAAGAGATGTTGAAGAGCAAGATATCATCAAGATATGTGCAACAATAAACTCTCTTATGGATGGTTTCATGATGCGATGCTCATGAAGGTTACACAAGCATTAATTGGGCAAAACGGCATTGCCAAACACTGAAATTGATCAAACTCAAGAAACTTGTTGGTAACCAACTGTCCAATATAATCTTTCTAAACTAATCACCCCTTATAATTGATCAATGAACTAATGTGATGAGTAAGATACCTGTTTCAAGGTGATTTGTGTAAGGACACAACTACCGCAATCTTCCTTTTAAAGGACTAGCAAAGCAAGAAACCCACAAGTAGATCTTCCATGTTGAATCTTGATATATTAGGAGATCAAAACCTGGTTATGAAATTACCCAAGAAAAAAGGAAATAGAATCTTTAAAAAGGGAGATGATCATATTAGAAGCTAGGAAAAGAGGTTTCTTAACAAGGCTACCTAAAATTTCTTTGTCATTATATTCTTGCTCCTAGATTTTGTGGCATAACTCATGATGGTGAAAGCCATTCCATGTGGGTTCTACCTGAACTTATTTATCCTTCTATGACTGAGATGCAAAAAATAGTCTCCTAAATCCTCAGGTATCTCAAGGATATTTTCATCGGCAAATAGCTTAAGTGTCGACGTCTTCATCTTTGGAAAGAAAACGTTGCCATGCTATGGGGAGGAGAAAGAGGTGCATATAAAAAAAATGTTTTAGCAGCTAGTATGATCTCTTCCTCTGTCCTGTTCTTTTGTAGAAGCCTTTGGCTTCTTTTCTGTGGGGGAAACAGAACACTCTTCCTAGTGACCTTCCATCTTTGGTAATCATTATTGCCATCACCATTTCCATCTCCTATCATACCCAATGTAGCCTTTCATTTGAAGGATGGTGAGACAGGTCCATGTAAAAATCTCTATAAATATGAAAATATAAGAGGTGACTTTGTGCTTCCCATGGCAATGATTCTAAAAACAAGTTTATTGGTCAGATATGATCTTGGGATCAATAGAATGACTTGTTGAAATGCCCTAACATAAGGAAGCCCCTTAGGCTATTCAGAGACTTTCAATAAGCATCCTAAAGTTCTAAAGACTTATTTTGATGGAAAGCTTTTACAAGTGTGTTAAAGCGATTGCATTACAAGAGATGAGGGAAGCTTCTTGATGAAGGCTTAAATTAATGGGTTTTTCATCCTTTTGATAATAAAAGTTGTGATTGGCATCATAAACAAAATATTGTCATGCTGATAAGGTTGGCCACAAGCATCCATGGCAGCTGCATTCATTGTGCCATGCAGGGTTCAATTGGAAAAGCAATATCACAAATTTTGCCAACATAAGTCAGTTGGCTATCCTCTTCCACTCCAAGTTTGTATGAAATAATAATTTGCAATGGAGTCCTTATGGGCACAAACCTCTTAGGTGATCCAATCCTACAGTTCTACACAACAAACGAATTCCCTTCCAAACTCAAATATATTCTTTAAAAGACAAATACAATGAATGATGAGAATTTGTTTCCCATACGGTAACCCCCAAGATGATTTGACAAGAGTTAGATCCTCCTATAATATAGAAAGCCACCACGTATTTTTTTATTTTCCTAAACCTATAAAGGATTCTATAAATCACCTTGTCTTGGAAAATAAATATTACCTTGGAAAATAAATCAAACTTTATGATCCCACTTTATGTAAAGTCATATATTATGAAAAGAAACCTTTTCTCCTCTATTTTTTTCATCAAGGAAACTTTCTTGCTAATGCCACTCATACTTCTGAGGATTATTAGTTAAATGATTTCAAGTAATAATAAATTATTTAGCTAAAACGAGTTTACCAGAGTCGCAAGGGATGCATGAATTTATTTTATAATGGGGTAATGATTGTCAAGAATATTTGTATTTCGTATTTAGATGATTGTTCCATTGATGTCTTGTGGATGAAATATTTACTCTTACTGCCATTTCATCAAGGCATGGTTTACAATGTATGCTGGACACATCACACATGTTTGGGTGCTGTATTACCATGTGTCTTCAATCCAATTATGATCACTTGTCAAGTTGAATGAACCATCTTAATACAAAACACAACTATTCATGACAATCATTAGCACATTATAATATCAATTCATAAACTTCTGCAACTCTTGGAAACACAGTCTGGCTATAATGGGTCAGTGCCACAGGTTTCTCATAGGATTCCCTCTGTTTATTGTGGACCAGAACCATAGGCATCCCAGAGGATCCCCTCTAACTCTCATGGGTCAAATCCACTAATGCTCTAGCTTGACATTTGCAAGCTCTGTCTTGCTTGCCTAGAATTTTCCCATTGATGAGACATAATCTATAAGTGTACCTATGGGGTAAGTCCTCTAACGTTCTAGCCAGACACTTGCAAGCTAGACCTTGCTTGCCTAAGTTTGTTCATTCAAGAGAAGTCAACCATGAGTGTACTACTGCTAAGAATACTTATATGCATGCAGAACTATAAAAAAAAAGATAAACAGGTACAGCAACATGGGTGAAGGAGAGAATGATATGGCAGATCATTTGGAAGCAAATCTTCTAGGAGGCAGCAGGAGTCATACTGGGAATAGAGAAAACCTGTCCAGGGTTAATCTTGCTACTTCAAAAATCACACACATTCTGCCGAAAATTCCTGTAAGTGTGGTTTTTTGGAACCCTCTAAAACCCTAGATTTTGCAGCTGCATAAGATGTTTCAGCAAGAACTGAAGTATACCAAGAGTGCAAAAATACCCTTAACAATTCTGCTGCTGCAAAGAATTTAGACAGTGGATTGCCCAAGATCATCCCAATTTATCTACCCTTCTAATTGAGTGGTAGCAGTTTGTTCTTCCTCCATCTGCTGCTCTTCTCAGAGAGGACAAGTTGAGGGCTACAGTTGATGGGGCTCTTTAACATCCTTTGCATACAGCTTCTTCTCAAGGTAATGGTTCTACAGATGATGCTGCGGCTCAAACAAAAAATGTTAAATTTCATTTTGTGAGTCATTCCAATCCAATGAGTGTGGATTCTCCATGGAGAACGTATTCATTGGTTTGCATATTTTTGGGTAGGAGACGTCCATCCAATTAGATTTACATATGGATGGAGGCTGTTTGGAGCAAAGCCACTCACCCTTTTTTGGCATTATTATCGAAGGACTTCTTTAAGGTGCAGCTTTAGTCAAGTGAAAATCACATTTTTGCCAAAACAAATGGTCCTTTGTTTTTCAGCATAAGTGGTTGGCATATTTGTTCATGAAAGTCATTTTTTGATCCACTAAATGAAGCTGTTACAAAGGTTCCCTCATAGATTCACTCTATAGGCTTCCTTTGGGATTAGGGAATTTAGAAATAGTTAAACTGTTGGATGGAAGAATTGTAAATTCCATCGCATTTGATTCAAAGAAAGTTGATTTTCACAGCCATTTTTGTGACGATATGCATTTGAACTTCCATTCCATCCATCCAAGTTGTCTCTAAACATGGTCATTGGGTTTGCTTTGTTAATTATGGGTATTTGCCAATCAGGCGTTCAATATGTAATCTTTGGGACATTTCCAGTTTGTGAGCACAGTTTTCTTATCCTCCTCATTTTTATCTCCAAGTGGTTAAGGCATCAGTTTCAACTGATGCTGACATTGTTCCCCTCAAGAGAGTAGCAAAGAAGAGGCTAACCAAGCTTGTGCAAGTCCTTTGACTTCTAGTGGCTTAACAAAGCCTATGATGCCAAAACCTTTGAAGGATGATCATGTTTTGAGGGGGTTGGATGATGTTGAGGGGCAGATTTTGGACGACCAATCAATCTCCAAGGATATTTTAAAACATTAAGAAGACTAACCCAATTGTGACTATTATGTTAAGGGTCAAGGGAGAGAGTCTGAAGCCAAGAGGTGGTGTGCAAAAGCCCACAATTCAGTGAACAAAGGATGACAGCAGACAATGATGGCCCTTCTGTCGTAAAAGGGAGAAGGTTGCTAGCAACCAAGACATGATAATGCATTTCTTTTAAAAAAAAATTGTGATGCCCCTAGCTGAACCGTCACAGGCATTCCTTCGTTGTGCTGGTGAGCATGAACCCAAATCAGATGGTGAGGCCAACAGCCACCTGTTCATGTGGGGATTCACCTGTGAAGGCACTCTGGTGATATGAAAGCCTCGCCCTTTACGTCAATGGGTACCATTCACAAACACTCCAGGCTTTTGGTGTAGTGGTAGCTTAATTGCTATTATACCTAATGAAATGCCCCTTAAATATTTTAATAGCAAACCCTGAGTTTTAAAAAATATTTTAATGGCAAACCCTGATTTTTATTTTTGAATTTTCAAATGAAAATGGAATGGTGCCAACTAATATTTAACTTTGAAGACTGAAACTGTAAAATGTATTCCTTTTTTATTTTTCAATAAACTGGAATGTAACAGCCAGTATTTAATTCAAAAAATGCATTTTTCTAATTCCCCAAATAATTCCTAACTGCTGCAAATTTCAGAGAAAACCCTAGATAGGAAAAAAATCACAATTTCCTGAAGATCCGTCTCCCACCCCCAGAGACGCATCTCGGAGACAGAGACACATCTTCAGTACCGGAGACATCTCTGAAAACTTCTCAACGCTGGGGATTTTTTTGGCTGCCATCTCCTGCTGTCTCTGAATTCTCCCAACCAGAAATTGACGTCTCCTGCCAAAAAACTTAGGGGAAAATGTGTTAAATGGCAAAAAATAAATTAAGCCTGCATAACGTTTCATGCTGATATTTTGAACGATACAAAAATCCATGCAAAGTTATAGTGATCAGATCTACTAATAGTGCAGACTTTTGGAGGGGCATAAACAGTAGTATGACTGATTTCCTGTCATTGTAATGGTCTAGACTCTAAAGAGAAATTGCCTTTACTATTTATTGTTCTCATATGTCTAATATACTATTCTTGTTTTCAAAGTTCTATGCCATGCTATTTTCCGAAAATTGTTAACTTATATTAAAAAAGGCATATTCAAGTACCCCCATCTACTATTTTTGTAAAATAGCCGTACCAGTACCAGTACCTGTCTGACATCTCCAAGTACCTGGTTCCTGGTAACTATGGAAACAATTTGCTTGAAACCTCCCAAAATGACTTATTTTACTTGTGAAAAATAGATTTCTTATTTTTGAAGCAAACCCTAACTGCTATAGAAAATTTAAAATAAACTCTAGAGATAGAAAATAGCTGGAAACCCTTTCAAAAAATAATTTATTTTATTCCAGAAAAATTATAACAACTGTTTACAATGCCAAAATGCAATATTCTGAATTTTACAAAATTGCCACTCAGTGTAACATCTGTACAAGTATATGGCTAGGGATTTCTACTGTTGCACGAATGGTTGTACATGCTCCTTTTGCTGCACAGCCATTGAAAACTTATGAATATTTTTATGCTGCTGTTTGAACCCTAAGAATGCAGTTTCAGATTCAATCCTTCCCCATACTGAGTGGTGCTGATCTGGTAGGATGTACAGCACCCTGAAAAACTGTATGGAAGACTGGAAATTGCTTAGATCTGATTTGGGCTAGGTGTGCCTCTCAGTTTGGTGCCACCTTGTTGGGTTTACTTGGCTGGAATGAATTTTGCAGTGCTGAAAACTCTAGAATAATCACAAGAATTAAAAAATTTCCTTACTCAATGTCCCACCAGCTCGATAGGCGTTCTCCACTCAGATCTACCCTTGTTGTTGTTGTGAAATCACCCCAAACCTTGAAAAACACTCCTAATAATTCTCCATTCTTGTCTTGGTAACAATGTAAGGATTTTTGCTTGCTAAACAAATCCAGGTCAATCACTAGAATGAGCTGGAAACACTGAAAATCTGCAACTACCCAGATTAGAAACAAGGGTTTTCATCCTTGATTCCCAATGTGGAATTTAAGAGGGGTTTAGTCCTCTAAAACCCCAAACAAACCAAGGGTTTTCCTTCTGGATGCCACAGATTGAACAAACTGCTCACATCTAAAAATTGGATGCAAAAAGATAACTTGAATGAATCCCAAATGAAGATGGCCAACTCCTTGATATACCTTTTCAAATTGGACCCTTGGGTCCTAAGTTTTCCTCCAAGTATTTTTAAAACATTTTCAATTGTTATTTTATATGTATGTTAGATTATGCTAAGGTATGTGCTCTTCCGGATAATATATTAGAATGCATACATATTTTGCCTTCAAGTTTCATTCTAATGCTAATACTAATAGGAATAAATGAATATGATCCACCCTAGAATTTGTCTGAGTTAGCAAGTTTTTTATACTTATAGTTATTACTAATAATATATATACATTCTTCTCCAATCATAAATTGTGTACAGTAGCTAAACTTGGTATTCCCTAGCTCAAGATTCTCAACCAAATAAGAATATTTTAAATTATATTATACCAATAGGAATTACATTCCATGATCAGTCACTTCGAGTAATTGTCATTTACAATAGCAAGACTCACAATATCACATAATAGAGTGACTTATGGTTTTTAGGTAATCATATCTACTGTCATGATGCTAAGATAAGTATATTCATTCACGTCACATTGAATGAGAATTAATAAAATCACATTCCTAATGTAATCGACAACAATATCTCGTGGTTTAATTCCATTTTAAAATATGATCCAACATTAAAAATATTACATCCTAGTTTAACGACAACAATCATGTCACATAATCAGATCCTAAACAAAGACAAGGCTCTTATTTTACATAGCAACCTCATTCAAATTAACTATCTATATAGCTTACTATTTATATCTATATAGCTTACTGTTTATATAGCTTAACCTTCAATTTAAAGGATTAAGATGCACCATCTAATCTCTCAATAAACTATATACCTGATTATTAGTTGTACACCCAAGTAATCTATACATAAGCAATTCCCCTACACTTTGTAAGACTTTTATTATAATCCTAAGATTAGATACAAAGCTAGCAACACTATCAAGGCAAGGCACAATAGTGTCTAACTACTCTAGTGTCTGGCACACTAGTAATGTCTTTAAATTTCCAATGCTTGATGCACTAATCAACCTATTTGATGAATCCTCAATTCCAACCTAAACTAATTCCACTCTAGACAATACATATTTTTTCACGTATGGACAAGAGTGTCATCATCAACTACAATCTTTCACATGTGCCCATTTAATATAGAAATTTTACACAAGCCAATATCATAGAACCATATCGACTAAGGTAATTTATTGCTAACCATTCACTTGAGCAGCTATAGAATTAAGCTTTCTATTAAGTAAAGACGAATCCAATGAATGATTACCAACGTTCATATGATTAGAATTCAATCTTGACACAGGTTCTATAGTTGATCTCCCCATTCAACAAGTGATCTAGGTCATAGAATGATCAAAGTATATTTGCACGGTGCACCACTCCTCATAAATCTTAGTATTCAATTGGTTTTCTTGAATTCCACATGAATTATATTCAACTTAACTTATTAGGCACCTATTCTCAATCACTCTTTCAAATATCTTGTGAACATGAGATGAAATGAGTTTGAGGAGCTGAATTCAAAAGACAAAAGTATCTAATGGTGTGCCTACATATCCAGAACCACAAAATCGGGGCTCATGTAGTTCTCCTAGGGACTACTATTTACAATGAGTCAAATAAGTGATGTAGATTATATTTTGATTCTCTAGACATGACACGATCTAAGCTTCATAATCAAATGACTCATTGGTTTGCAACAGTCTAGAAAAATAATATTTTTTATTTTTTGCTTGATTAAAATTTCCGTTCAAATAGCATTTGATTTTTGTTTTTGGTTCAATTTCTTCTGCACTCCAAATGATCCAGATTTTGGTTTAGGTGTTCAAAACAAGAAGGTTCCACAATTAGGCAAATGTTGCAAGTGTTTGTTGAGCTGTTGCAGGTGATCGATAACATGCTACAAGCTTTTTCTTCCTGCTGCAAATCACATAGGGTTGTTCTTGACCTTGTGCAAGTTGCTTGCCCATCTTTCTTCTGTTGGAGTCATTGTTGTGGTTGATTCATATAGCTTTTAGCAATGTTGCAAGAACACAAAAGAATGGATAGCAGGCGCCTGTTAGGAAATTAGTTTGATGGGCATTTGGTGATGGTTCAAAACATCATCATGATATGTGTGGAGTTAATATCCATGTATAAACTTGTTGGAGGTCAATTCTGGGTAAATAGCAGCAATCAGAGGGTTGTTTAGGGAAGAAGAATGTAGGAGAACAAATTTGTCTCTTCAGAAAACAACTTTATGTTTTGTACTCACCACATTCAACTCTTTTATTGTTAGCAGTATCAACCAGGCATCCACTGTTTTGTCTTCTATCTGTTTGTTTCTTTTCTTGAAACCATAATAATTTATTTCCCTTTTGGTAGTCGGTAAAGCCGACCATTGTCATTCAGGGAAACAGTTTCTCTTGCATGCCTAGGTGCAGTCAAGAAAGAATTTAGGGCAGAAAATGAGGTGATTGAGATTGGCTCACTTGAGAGAGACTCTCATTGCAATATTCAAGAGGGTATCAGGTGTAAAAGGCTTGTGTTTGTAGCGAGAGTAGAATGGAGGCAGAGGAGACTGTACAAATGTTGAAAAGCTCTAAAATAACCATTGGAATGGTATAATAACCAGCCCTTTTAGGTATTCTCCAGCTAAAGACCTGTGTCATGTGTTCTTGCATATCATGTGCCTTGTTTATTTGTCTGATTCCTTTCTCTGTTTATTTGTTTGCTTCCTTTCTGTTTATTCAAATGTTTATGCTGCTGCAAGTTGATTAACCATTAGAGGAGTGTATGCTGAGAGTTTCAGTTTTAGAGCTAACTTAAGAAAATCCATAACCAGTACATCACTAGAATTATAAAACAGTGGTTTGCAGATCACATGTTATCAAAGCGGGTTTGTATAACTGTTCCATGATCTTATTGGCTTGTACACAACACAAGATCAAGTTGCAGTCGAAGTCTTGTGTCTATTGAACCTAAATTGAATCAAGATAGTTGAAAGTGGTTGCAACCAATATATTTGTGGTTGAGGTAAAGCTAAATAGGCTAGAAAGTATGATGTTCTCCTTGATAGCACCGAAATGAAGGTGAATCTAAGAAAGTAAATGTTGAGCAAGAAGACTCTTGGAAACCTGATTGCAGTGGAAGTCTTGCGTCTTTTCAGCCTAAAATTGAATCAAAACAGTAAATGAGGAGGGTGAGATCGGCAAAAATGGAAAGAGAAGATAGAGAAACAAGATTCTAGTTGAAAGTGGATGTGGCCAATATATATTTTTGGTTGAGGTAATGCTAGATAGGCTAGAAAATATGATGCTCACCTTGATAGTGAGAATGGATAGTGGCTGGACCAAGATTAAGGTGAATCTAAAAAAGCGAATGTTGAGCAACAAGACACTCAAAAACCTGATTGCAGTGAAAGACTTGTGCCTTTTGAGCCTAAAATTGAATCCAAGGAGTGGTTAAGAAAGGTGAGGTAAGCAAGAATGGAAAGAGAAGATAGACAAGCAAGATTCAAATTGAAAGTGGATGTGGCAAAGATATTTGTCGTTGAGAGAAAACAAGATAGACTAGGAAGTAAGATGTTCTATTTGATAGTGAGAATGGATGGTAGGAGGGTGCACCAAAATGAAGGTGAATCTGAGAGAGCGAATGCTGAGCAATAAGTCACTCAAAAAACCCAATAAATTACTCTAAGCGGAGACCTAAATTGATATCCAACCATATGATGGAGAAATAAGTACAAAAATGTTAGACCAATTGGGTGTTCCAAATGGAAGTAAATTTCAGTTTGACTTTACATTGTCTATTTCCACAACAACGAATATCTTCCATGAGGCTAAAACTTGACAGGCCTGCTCATATGTAGACAGTACTATGAGAGTTGTGCACATTCCTTCAAGACTCAAAAAGTTGCACTAGTGTCAAAGTGGGAAGATTTCAAATCACTGTTACTGAAGCAATTTTATCCCATCTGCCCTGAAGAAGAGTGGGTGATGCAATGGCACCATTTGAAGCAAGCACAAAGACAGAACATACAAGCTCATATGAGAAAATTCAAGAAAAAAGAGGTACAGCTTGGTAAGGACATCTTGGAACGTTAGGTACTAATTAAGCATGTGTGAGGTTCACTTGACCATCTATAAAGTGTAATTCTCATTGCCAAACCCCAAAATATCGATGAGGCTTGCCCAAGCCAATACCTTGAATTCGATGGAAAGAGGGATCCGTTCGCTTGCAACAAGGGTGATGAGCAGCAGTGTGGTGGCAAGAAGAATCCAGAAGGCAAAGGCAAAGAATTACACTTCCCTTTCAAAGACAAATGGCCAAGGTAGAAATAAAACTCGATACACTTATTAGAAATAGGCATGAAGAGGGGAGTTGTTGGCATTTGCATCCCAACTTAATACCTTCTTGGAGGAGGATGAAGAAAGATAAAATCATTATCTACATGGAGGAGGATGAAGAAAGATAAGTGGAGGCTTTGATGTTAATAAACATCTTTCTTATCCATGTTGAACAAGGGTGTTGATTTGGTGAGAGGCGGAGTCCAAGTGAAAACGTGCTCATCAGGTTACTCCATGTCAATATGCAAGACAGAGGTAAAAAGTTTGATGCTTTTTTTTATCTGTGTGCTCAAGCGAATCTGATTGCTTGTAAGATGTTTGAAGAGGCCGATCTGAAAGTGGCAGACCAGCTATTTTCATATTCTTTGGATTGGTTGAAGGATGATGTGAAGGTAAAAATTACAAAATAGTGCAAGTTGTGATTTAGATTATCATTAGATTTTATTGATGAGGTTCTATTTGATATGTTTTCTTTGGACAATTGTGGTGTGATCCTGGGGAGTTGCTTTGGCTCATACTTCAAAGGGAAAATGGTTATTCAATGCAAGTGAAAGATTTTTAGTCTTACAGTCTAAGAGTACAGCTTAAGGGGTTGAAACAGAGTTTCATGCATGAAAGGAGCAAAAAGTCTGCTGGCGGGAAAAGAACATCAATACTTGGTTGTCATTCTTCTTGTGGCTTCTATGACTGTTTATGCGATGCAAGTTGATTAGCAATTAAAACAAGTGTATGCTGAGAGTTTCACTTTTAAAGCTAACTTAAGAAAATTCATAACTGGTGCATCACTAGGTTTATCAAACCAGTTGTTTGCAGATCATCAAGGTTGTATCTAATACTAATTAGTAATTTCTAATTGTGTCCTTTTTAAATACCAATCTTTCTATGGGCTCAAACCTCTCAGGCAATCCAATCTTACAATTCTCCATTATCTGTAGATGAAATCCATTTTCAACACAAATATATCCTTTAAAAGTAAAACACAATCAATGACTATAAGCTGTTCCCCTGTGGCCCCCAAGGCGATAATGACAATATTTAGATCCTCCTACAATGCAGAGAGTCACCTTTTATTTTTAATTTTTTTAAACCCAATAAGGGATTCTCTAAATCACCTTCAGTCTGGGAGAAAAACTGACATTGAAAAATAAAGCAACCTTTATAATCCTACTTCGTAAAGTCATATCCTGGGAAAGAAACATTTTTCCCTCTAGTTTTTTCATCAAGAAATGGTACAACACAAGAGCATCCCACAAAATAAGGAAGGAATCTTCAATAGGAGTACTCAAGTATAAAATATATATACAATAAGGATTGTTCAGTATCAAACAAAGGTTTAGGATGTTGGATTAAAATACTTCAGGCCTAAACTGGGCAGCGTCATGCAGAATGTTAGATGCCAATAGAACAAGGAAGATGTCCCCAATTTGAGTTTTCAACTTCAAGGTGACTTTACACGACTCTCTAATAGAGAATATTTAAATTTTAAATAATGAGGTATGAAGATTTTGTACAAATTCCACCATAGACCTCTCTTCAAAATTGTCCTCAGTTCAATTTCTGATAGAGATCAAATTCAACTGTTACTGAAAGCCCACCAAAAACAATTTTACAGTTGTTTGGTCTTCTAAATGGAGTACATGATTGTTTACTTAATGGATGCTTCTTGACTTCATAAAAATGCTAGGAGATTGATGGAGAGACATTTATATAGAGATCCAAAGCTTTGTTACCAACAAGGCATTTGAAGATGAAGGCTAGGTGATTATAGAGCTCAATGACAAAAGTTATTGAAAGATTCCAAAGACAAATTGAATTGAGTCTTCTACATGGGCAGCTTGATTTTGTTACTCTATCTACACTTATTCAATTCAAGAGTGGATTGATGATGGAATGGTAAACATAGGAATACAAAGCATCACTTCCCATAGACATATGAAGCTGCATATTCAGGAAACTTGTATCTAACTCAGATCA
The DNA here is from genome assembly GCA_027943335.1 of Chamaecyparis obtusa. Taxonomy (NCBI): domain Eukaryota; kingdom Viridiplantae; phylum Streptophyta; class Pinopsida; order Cupressales; family Cupressaceae; genus Chamaecyparis; species Chamaecyparis obtusa. The sequence goes on along the minus strand of BSBK01010179.1, from coordinate 25,244 downwards.
TGGTTGAAAAATTTGAACTCAGCAATAACTCGGCTGCCCCAAAAAATTAAAAAACTCAAGAAGCTTAAGGAAAAACTCGACAATAGCTCAGAAAATTTATCTAATAATAAAAAATACATAAGATTTTGAAATTTAAATATTTTGAAAAAAACATGCATATTATTGAATTTATGGACCATATCATTAGCATCATTAGATATACAAACTGCCCAATCAAAATATGACCCATTTCTGTTAGTATAATTTCTGTCTTGTTGTAGGAGTAATAACTAATAAGCACATTTCATTTTGTCTTGGAGTAATGATGTAGTATAATCTTCCTTTTGGTAGGAGTGATAAGCACAATTTCAATTTGTCTTGCTTGGAATAATGAAGTAGGAAATCAGCATAAGCCATTGGACACAAGTGAAGAAAATGGTCAAACAACCTAACATTATGACAACAGAAACAGACCCACAATTTCTATACTGTAGCACATCAACCAAAACCTCAGCACACACAGCAAGCTGTCAAACAACCCATCAACCAAAAAAGCACTCATGAAATGTGACAATAACGTCATGAAGGTTGATTTTTGAATTGTCAGCAAAGTTTTTACCCTAAGTTCACAGGTTTCAGTGCCTTTCTCTGCAAGTTTGGAGCATTTTTAAGTTTGACTTGCACCAAATTTTTCACATTACTGGGCCCCAAGTAATAGTGTATGTTACTCACTGCTCATATTGACTCAAGTTATAAGTATGGAAAGTAATTGTAGGTTTTTCAACTATGACTCAGATGATGAAGTACGACAGAAAGAATGCATTACATCCAAAATAGCAGGCCAATAGTAAAGTCATAAGACCAAATGCATGCAGAAAAAAGATTTTTAAAAAGTTTCTAATTGCAGAGTTGAAGGGTCATAGATGAAACAAACAACTATTTTGATCAATAACTCAGGAATAAAAGTAGATGAAGCTTCTATGTAGACAGCATTAATGCAATTTGTGGGCTATAGCACTCTACAAACCCTCTCCCTAACAGTTGAGGGATTCTATGATCAAGTTAACAATAACAAGTTGGTTTTTGAGAGAAAAACTGATGAAAAGGAGCTCCAGTGAACAATCAATTTCCAAGGGATTCATAACTCTTGATTTTCTCTTTCAAGATTTTGCAGCAGCGCTTCCTCAGATTGGACACTTCTCACTGTCCCTCATTCTTATTCCAAAATAGATATGGATCCATGACATGGGGAACATAGATAAGGATGTTAAACCTTTGAGGGAAAGAAACCAAGTTGTAGGATTAATGCATAGAGTATATTATTTTACGAATATGGTACCTGAGTGTGTTGCTTTCTATGATAATGTGACATATGGTTATTTAATAACTGTGAATGATATCTCAGCAAGAGTTTCCATAGCAGAGTTTGCTAGGTTGAAATATCAAAAAACTTTAGAAGGCAATATGACATGGTTATCATAGTAAGTGCCAGCATTTGTGCTATGAGCATTGTTGTTAATGTTGACTTGAGATCCTGTCATGAACTCAATCTGCCAATAGCGAGTTAGTTGACATATTAATAAGGGATCCTGATTCATAGTAGAATGTTGATAACTAGCATTAGTAAGCATGCATCTGATAGATTTGATGATGGTCACACTGTGATCGTCACAGCAATGATTTTTGCACAAATTCCCAACACATCTTTATTTCCTTTCAAATCTGGGTGGGTTTTGACTATCATGCCAGCAACATGTGCATATGTAAATGTATTCTTCTTTTCAGTCTCCACTATGGGCATTGCTGATACAAGGATGGCAGTCGATAAAAGAGAAACTCAGTTTTTTCCATTCTCACAATAACATAGCACATAAAACCTGGGATAGTTAACAAAAACCTTCACCTGCTCACAATAAATTGATATAAAATGCTATCACATTCCCATTATACCAAGAATTTGTTTACCAGAAGAGTGTCCTTTTTACAACAAATTTGAGAGATTCTTGTTCTACCCATTTGTTGTATCCTTGAGACAAAAGAAAAGAGAAACAATTTTGAGGACCTTGTCAATTATATACTCTGATAATGTGAAAAAACTTGTCCAATAGGCACTCTCTTGGCTTAAATTGACCACTTAAGTAGGCTTGATAGAGGGTATATGACATAACATTTCTAGGGTATATGACATAACATTTGTAGGGTATTTTTAAGTCGTTAATGTTGGGGCTTATGAGAATTGATGTTGCAAAACATTTACCGATCATATAGATGAGCTGCTTCTTCTTGTGACCCCACTGTTCCCAAATGAATTTGTTTCTTTTCAACCTTAATAGCTGCTTGCCATTTCATGTTTTTGAAATAAACACCTCGCATCAAACATGGCTCCTGATTATCAAACTGCTTCCTTCTTTGACGCTTTCTTCGTTTCATTTCATGTCCTGCAGCATAAAAAAAAATCTCAAAAAGCTTGCTAGAAATCCTGTAAAAGAAGCAATTGCTCAATATAAAATGAATGTTTGCAATACCAATTGACTTTGCTTTTGGTAGGCTTGAGGAATGACTAGCCACATACAATATTGACCAATAAGAACTCATGGAAATCAGCATTTTATTTCTCCTACAAGAGCCAGAAATGTATTTGATTCATATGTTGAGGTTGAGCCTATCTTTCCATGTAAGTCATTTGTCACTAACAGCTTGGGATGTAGTAAATACTAGGTCTGTGTTTACCAGATAAATACTTACTGAATGAGGAATTCATTAAATTTTAATTTTAAGTCTGGGATGAAGTGTTGTGTGATCTACAAATACGGGAGTTTATTTTTTGAAAATGCTAAATGGATGCAATGGTGGGACAAAGTGTTGTGTGATCTACAAACAAGAGAATTTACTTTGTGAGAAAGTTAAATGGATGCAAGGGCCTCAAGAATGCAATTTCAACCAATTCGATTTTATCCATATACTGATTTCTAAGAGTTATCAAATCTAACGCCAGAAAGAAGCATCTAAAAGATGGTTCATTTTCTATTAAAGATACAATTACTGAACAATGTCATACATGCTTCAGCAGAATTGATTATAATACAATAAGAGCAATATGATATATTTGATTATTCTAAAGCCATTCAACCATATGTGTTGTGAACGCTGCATAAAAATTTACTGACCTGAACTTTGCAATTTATGTTCCTTTGATGAGCTGCATCCAGACACATTTGATGATCCAAGGCTTGGCTCCAGAACCTGCCCCTCAGATCAATGATTAAATTAGCAATGAACTATAGCGTTCAATTTGAGATGGAATCACAAGAGTACCATAAAGTAATTCACCAAGGCCAATAACTTTTCCCAGATGTTTCAGCCACACCAAGCATTGTACACATTAATTGAGGCGATTAATGTAATTGTGCCATATACTTGGTTTAAGTAATCTTATATTTGAGTATTGATTACAAAAAAAGTTTCTTACCAACCTAAATGTTTCTACTTTCTAGTTATAATCACAAAAAGAAGCCAAAATACAATTACATAATAAAAGAAACATTAGCCACAACAAAGCAATTCAATTCCAATTAAAATTCTAAAAACAATGAACAGAACAGAATTTGATGTGTATGCTTCAATGTTTTTTTCTTTACAACCAACTCTTGCTAAGAATGGACAAAATGAAAAATCATCTTCAGGATTTTGAAAAGTTGTGCAAGTACTCTGAAAATTTTCAATTAATGGTTTCATCTTCTTATATTTTTGCTCAATCCTCCCTGAAGTGCAATTGGCAGTGGATAAATGAAGACAAACTAGTTTCTGTGTAGCCAATTTGACTGGTTTTAAATAGGTACTGATATCTCAGCACTAATGTTGGCAATTCAATAAAAATGCATTCAGAATCTTGATTCAAGCAAGTGTTCAAATCCACCTGCAAAAACAAAAATGCAACTGAAAATGGCACAGATCCAGACAGGTTTTGAGTACAGTTTTTGAATATTACCTGTTTCTGCCGACTGAAATCAAATGAAAACATTGAATGCGTAGTTGCAGAATGAGATTTAGGATTCTCATTGGAATACTCTGCCACTTCACCATTTTCGTTCAACCTCACAACTTGGACTAGGTATGTATTTGCCCCTGAAAAGTAACCAAGATTTTTTTTCTCAAATAGTTTGTATCAAACCAAATGCCACTCTAATGAGCCTGTAGGTGATACCTTTCTCATGTCATTTTCAATTTGAACGAAAATACTGTCAGCAAGAAAGTAGTGATTTTGTAACAGTTGCACAAAATAATTATTACGATATTTGACTGAAACTACATGATAAAGGTAATTACGGTGGTATACAGCCAAGGGCCACAATAGTGGCAAGCTCCTGTCTCAATAAAGCATCTCCAGATTCAGATGTAATAAGATATGTCAACCAACAAAGCATGACATGAATGGGAAACTAACATCTTGACATCTATAAATATGGTAAATCCCATGATCATATTTCCACATTTCTTTAGTTATTTTCACTGCACATATTTTGATTTTGTCAGTGTGTGTTTTTGGATGCACTAAGTTATTTTTCAAAGCTATTTGCTACTTGATTACATTTTGTTTTATTTTTGCAGAGATTGCCTTATCTTTATCAACAAAAATAATCATGAGCTTGGAACTATATAGAATGCTAGAGAAACTAACATGTCCAAATTTTTCAAAATTCTTGCAGATTTGATTTCTTTCTTCTTGCAATATGTGATTCCAAGCCCAGCAGGCAGTTATGTTATTGCAACAACATTTACATTGAAGCCATAAGTACCTGGTGATAAACCCAAAAGTTTGCGCCGCCGAATGCTCACCATAGCTAATTTGTTGATTTCCCTGACAATTATAAGAATAATTTAGTAATATTGTACTTTTATAGTCCCTGTTCAGATGTAAATTCTAGAAATTTCATGATTTAAAATATTCTGCTAGTTTCTACTTTGAAAATGTAAATTGCCATAACTTAAATTTGAAGCAAAACCAATTTCACTAATGCAAACCGTATATTGGTAGTTTTCAGACATAGACACTACACTTTACTCATTTGCTATGTTAAATTACAGTTACAACAATCTATCAAAAACTAAAAGCATTGAAACAAGTAGCAGACATATCAACAAAAAACCTTCCTTAATTCTAATCCTTAGCTTGTTTCTGTTATTTTTCCTAATTCAAGAATTGCTATTGGAATGTGATTCACGTAGAAATTTATTTCACTTTCTAGCATTAAATAAAAGACATCAAGCGTAAGATAGTATATGTTTCCAACAAAAAAAGTTTGATCCAGTCGTTTGCTCAGTTTCCAAATGTCAATTTGCAAACAGCATCACCGTGCATCCAAATTTGGAGAAACTTGTAAACACAATGTAGCCCTAGGGCCATGAAATGACCTTCTTGACATAAGGGTGAACAAGGTTTATTTCTTTATTGTCCTATAGCCTTTAAGCAATTACCTTGCTTATGGAGAGGAGGAATTTGATCTTCTTCAGTTGAAGCAATAGTAGAATGCATCTTAAAATAATTTAGAATGCATAGCTTGGGACATGCCAATGTTCTCTCTCACCTCAATATTCAAGATTTTACCCCTAAACAAACTTGGGATGCACTGTAATCATATTATATCATGTCCCCAACATAAGGGATCCCTAAAATAGACATTACTCGTCAGAAAATTCTTATTTAAGACTCCAAGATTTTCTCATTAATGTGGATATGAGCCGGCAGCATTGAGGCGGTGATTCCCACCAATAATCGAGTGGATTGCCACAATTCTATAGCAGATTATATAACACATGATGCAAAACAAACCCCCAACGCCATAGAAATTAATACAAACACTCACCGCTAATAAAAGATATTCCCTTTGTGCGGTCTATCGAAGCAAGCAACCACGATTAATAAGGTATGCTTATTATATTAACAAATGGAAACAACTGAAAGTGAAGGAGCAAAGGTCATAAAGGAAGGAGGTATCACTTGAGAAGAGTTGCATTAGATCAAGGGACACAACCTCTCACTCCCCCTTGAAGATAAAAAAGACCACTAGTGCTGAAAGGAAGGATATGGAAGAGGAGACAAGGAAGTCAATGGAAGAAGACAGATGCAAGTATCCGCTAAAACCAATACAAAGAACACAATTACAGACCAAGGGAAGATCATTGTGAGCAGCAAATGCGAACTAGATCAGACCTGTAACAGATCGGATCTAGTAACACTATATCAATCAGGATGAAGAAGAATATCGTTGGGAAATAAGCAAGAAGAATATTGAATCACAAGGGAAGTAAACAGATTTGGAGTTACTAATTAATAATACACAGCAGATTCGAACATATACTGTGGTCTCTGGTTTGAGCTCCTTATACATGGCATGATGAGTACCATGTAGATCTGCACAGGACTGACTGACATTGCATTGTTGCCATGTCTGCTTAGCATATCATAATAGATATTATCTATATCTGCTCATTACTAATTAGGATATGCTGTTGATAACTGATTATCGCATATACAGATTACATGCATAATATTGAATTCTTTATATGTTCTGATTAATTCTAGAGGTCAGCCGCAGTGGGGGGAAATGAGGAATTACAAGTAGGGGAACGGTGATGGGTCATCTTCTAGGTACACCGCCTCATGGTATAAGACCAGGGAGTCCCATGAGGCCAAAGGGGTACAAGGGTGCTGCCTTTGGGCTTAGAAATGATGGACTTCCAGGGCAACCTATTGTGAATGCTCCTCATGCTCTCTATCATGGTTAGTGAATGCTCTAAGAATGTTCAATCATGGAAAGTAGGATAGAAGTGGCAAGATTGAGGGGAACGGTTATAGGATATCTCACTAGGTACTCCACCTCCAATGGATAGCACAGGCCAAGAGGGATGGTAAATCCACTCTTAAGCCTAGGGTAGAGGATCTCTAGGGCACCCTATCGAATCACCCTATCTTTCCTGCAATCTTGTGATTAGATATATACTTCTAGTTATGCTTATTTCTAATTAAAGATATCTATTTTATGAGTTATAATTATAAATGATTCTTAACTTGTTTGCAGGGTCTTAATCAAAGTGAAAGGTATCTCTAACCCTACTTGTTTCAATTAAAAAATGTGACCTAGGGCAAAATTTGGGCATTTATAATTTGGAGACATTGCATATTTGATATTAGTCATTCCATTGTCACTTAGTGGCAATTTGCTTTAAGGCTCTTCATTTGTTTTAATGAGAATTTTATAAGTCAATGGTAAAGGGCTTAGAAATTACAACTCAAGGCGGTGGTTGCTTGGAAGGAGGTAAGAAGGAATTTTCTACAATACGAGATCCCAGGGCTTCAATTCCTTTCCTCCTGATTTGTTTCAACCATAGCATTCTAAAGGAGGCCAAACATGGAACTTGTTGACCAGGAGAGGTAGTATCACTCCCTTATAGATTTTTAACGGTATGGCATGGCCTGTTCCAGCTTTTAGACTTTTACATTTAATTTGACTGATTAGTACATCGAGGAGTTATTTATGTAGTTTTAATCAGTTGACAACCATATCTATAGTGAAAGTTTGTCCACGAGAAGAAATATAAACTGAGTACTATAAGTCCAAGTTTATGCTTGGCATCAACATTTTGTAAGCACACAGGAAAAGATACCGACCTTGCAACGTAAGCCTTGAAGAAATTTCCGCCAGCTGGGAAAACCAGCCACTGGCTTTGCAAAAATCAATGGTCATGTTTTCGTCGGCAAGACAAAACACTCCCAACTGTGAAGTAAAGTGGGTCGCGGTGACCAGGTTACTTGTGATGAAAACGGGAAAAACAGTTCATGAAAAAAGTGCCTATTTATCCATCTAAAACACCCCCAATGTGAAACCCCCATTCGACAGTTCACCTGCGAAACACTAATTCGACCACCACCCAAGATTATTAATGCGGTGACAATGGTGCCAACAAAGGGTTAAGCCGTCAACAACGCCGACCCAGATTTCAAATGACAAAAATCCTAAAGTTCAATAAAACTATCCTCGTTTAACATGTGGATTGTAAACAAGCACACAATCCGTGACTCAACTTCCCCAATATAAGCCTGCCATCTTGATTCCATGGTGGCATACCGATGCCAGCAGAGGTTTTCCCAAACCAACTCAAGTGGACTCTTTTCCTGAGCGCCGTCATGTGACCGTGGCAGGACACCCGAATTGAAGTAAGCACTCTTATCCAACTGAGCATTACAAGCACTACCACTGGTAAACACAGATTCCGTCCACAAATGTCGCGTTTCATGTAACAAATTCAGTCAGCCAAAAAGCATACAATCCCGACTCACAATTGCCACCGAACCCCACTGACGTGAACATAACAAGATTAGACCAAATAAACAGGGCGCCCTGAAGCAAGCAACCAAAGCTACTTCCAATTAAAGAAGCAGCGGACCTGATAATGCTCAAAGTTGACCAAATTTCAGCACAAGCAATCACAGTTCCGCCAACTTTGGCACAAATGCGCCAAATAAGGGTACCAATTTAAAGTAAAGTACCTACCTTTCACCCGCGCGTCCTCTTCTTCCTCTGACACCTCAAATACCGCTAACATAGACGAAACCGATCCAAATAAAGCAGCGGCAGCTCCATTAATCCCCACAAGCCCCCGGATCGAAACCTGCAAAGGACCTTTTCGGGCGTTCCACCACTCAGCGTAGGGTGGCGAGGGTTCACCAAGGACGCCGCCCGAGCGAGACAAGAAAGCAGCAGCAAGAAGCAAACAAATGGGCAACAAAAATGACTTGTAAAAGAAGCAGCTGGAAATATAAAACAAAATCCCCTCTCATGTGAAAGCTCTGTGCGCTTCTCCTCTTCTTCTTCTCTTCTTCTTCTACCACCTTTTTTAATATCTTCTCCTCTTCTGCCTCTGCTATATCTATATCTATATCTGCCCGTCTAACTTGGGGGTGGATAGATGACTTACGTTAATTCTTTCCACATTAATTAAACCCGGATTAGCACTAAATATGGCGGGTGTTACGAGGCCGATGAATGGGCATGCATGGATGAGCATGCGATGGATGGCTCAGAACATGTCCGCCCAATCAAAGCGTAGATAATGTGGTTTTTCAACGCGCAATTTTGTATGTTGGACGAGTTGACCGTGACTTGTTTCTTCCCTTGTTTCTTTGTTTTTTTATTCGTTTTTAACTCTGGGTTATTTCTGGTTTTCATTTTTACCGCTGTGTATGTCGTTTTCGCAATTGATTTATTAGGGTTTTGGGTAAGTACGTAGGAAGTTAAAGGAGTGGGTTTACTCGTTACTTTCATCTAACAAAAGTTGGTGCTCGGAACTCTCCGGCCTCCTTATTTTCCACACCAAAAGGACGTCACGTCGGATGTAAAATCCCTTTTTATTGGTCACTTTTTAAGGCTATTGATTATTATTTATTTATTTTGGGGGAGGGGGAGGTTTGATATTGAACCTAGGTTGTTTTTCTAATTTGTTATTCATATTCTTTAAGGGCCCATTGTTTGTCAAATCTCAGAATTGACATTTTCGATGTTTGTGCTCAAAACATGAAACTGGAATAGGGATTTGTTAATTCTCATTTACCCCCAAAACCAATGTTTGAATCTTCCATCTAAATAGGTGAAATTGAAAAATCAATTCTAGTTTCACTTAAATGGGAATTGGGGGTAAAACAAAATTTATAATACTTTGAAATCCATATGCAAACAACATTTTTCATCTTCTCATTATGAATTCTAGGTGAACCAAACAGTTCCAGCCATATTCCCAAAATCATTTTTTGGATTTAAAACTTTCAGAATTGTCAAATACTGGAATTTGACAATTCTAGCGTTATTTAATTTTAGCAACCAAATGGACCAATTTATTTTTTTAATAGAGAGGAATTGTAGGCAAGGTAGCTGGTAATCTAGAGCTAAGTTGTTTGACAGGGTGAGCCTCTTCTATAATCTTTCAGATAGAGAATTGATCAGGAACAAAATTTGAGGGAGAGAATTGATCTCGAGACATATATGTGGGACAAAGCTAAAGCATTTAACCAACTAAGCAAGTCGTATGTGGAATTGAGGGATACATATTCACCAAAAGTCTTTAACCAACTAAGCAAGTCGTGTGTCGAATTGAGGGATATGTATTCACCAAAAGTCTTTAACCAACTAAGCAAGTCGTGTGTGGAATTGAAGGATATGTATTCTATTAAAGTCATTACAGGTATGATTGCAACATCATCTTCTCATGATACATATTGCACCTTCTAAAGATTTGAAATAATTGAGATCTTGAGACCTGTGTAAGAACTCAAAGCCTTTGACCAACTATGTTAGTCGTTGTAGTATGAGTTTATGTTGATAATTTTTGGGTTGAAGATGAGGGATTAAGGGATATGTATACTATTAAATTCATTCTAGGTATGATTGCAGCCTCATCTTCTCATCCTATCTTGTACCTTTTGAAGATTTGAAATCAAATAACATTATAGACTTATAATTTCCTAGTATGAGTTTATGTTATATTTATTGGGTTGAAGATGTGGGATTGAGGGATATTAATTATTATAAAGTCATTCTAGGTATGATTAGAGCCTCATCTTATATATTGCACCTTGTGAAGATTTGAAAACAAATAACATCATATTCATATAATTTCCTTACTCCATGATATTAGCATGTATTGTTTCTAGATTTGACTTGCGAGGTTTTTTTCTCATGAAACATTGCATGATAATATTAAAGAACATTGCATTATCGGGTTGAATAGGGGGTTTTTTAAATTCGGGCCATGTATTGGGAGGGGTGACAAGAAAGGAAAATAGGGCAATATTTTTTCAAAATAGGGGGATTGTTTAGTATGCCATGAATGCACTTGCTATAACCCAGGTTCACTACGTGAAGCCCCTGTGACTTTCTGGGTAGATGTGATCGCATAGGAGGTCAAATGACTTGAATAGGGGAATATATGACGAGTGTTCTGCCACCATTAGGATGCATGATAGGATGTATCATTTTTTTCTTTAGCATTTTTCACACCCCTTTGTATTTTTATCTTATCTTATGATAAAGAGTGGCTATTAAGCAAAAATCTAGAGATTTTATTATACTTAATGTCTTTCTACCCTATATATTTAAACCTACAATTCAATAGGTTCTATTAGAACCTTGAATTTTGGCAAAATTTAATGGTCAAGATAGTATTAAGTATCCCTAAATCATCCGTAAATGGTCTTCTCTCATAGATATTTTTAGTCATCACCAAGCTTTTCTATTTGATCAAGTCCCTCCATAAGCTAAAGCTACTGAAGTTTTCTTTACCTAATGACCCATGAACATCATTGTAACACACCCTTTCACCATATTTTTCTATTTCTCAGACCCTTGAATAGTAAGCATCGAAATACTGAACTCATCACTATTTCACTGAGTTCCAAATAATAAATGGTGAAATTTTGCTATTTTGCAGGAGGCAGGTACCATTAAAGAGAAATAGAAAAATTTCTCTATTTCTCGAGAGGAAACTTTTATAGTAGCAAAATAGAGAATCGATCAATATTTTGCGAGTGGAGATTTCTGTTGTGGCAAAGTGGTGAAAATTCTCTATTTTGCCAATGATAAATTATGACTTGGTGAGATAGCAAAAAAATACAATTAAGATAATTAAAGATTTGGTGAAGCACATGTGTGGAGATGACTTGCATTGAATGCAAATAGAACATAAAGATGGCGATTAAGCTAAACTTTAATTTTGAAGAGACCATAAGGAAAGAGTTAAATGCAGTGAAATAATGCCTTATATATGTGATAAATATGAGAATTAATTCATTGAGGCAGAAAATGGAGTTGGAGAAGAAGCTGGGTGTGCAAAAGCTAAGTGTGTTACAATGGTGAGCAAGACTGGTTGCACCCTTGGTCTCATTGGCGTTACCAGCACAGTGGTGGTTCATGACATGGTTTGACAACCTCTTGTATCTTCTATAAGTCTAGTGGTTGTATCGAGCATTAATAGATCGATCTTTTGATGCAATGAAAACCTCTAGTTGTAACAAGTGGTATCAAAGCTTGGTCACAAGTTTGAACCTCACGCTTGCATTGGGGGGATTGTGACAATGGTGAGAAAGATTGATTACGCCCTTGGTCTCCTTGGCGTTTCTAGTGCAATGGTGGTTCATGACATGGTTTAACAACTTATTATGTGTTCTATAAGTCTAGTGGTTGTATCAGGCATTAGTAGGTTAATCTTTTGGTGCAACGACAACCGCTAGTTGTAACAAAGTGTACAGAGGCTTTAACAACATCAAGAAGTGCTCAGGATTTGCAGCAGGAGCTACTAGTAAGTTAAAAAAATTCTTCCTTGAGCTAAATTTCTGTATTAGAAAATGTCTAAGAAAAAGGAAATTGGTGAGAGTTTCGGGCTAAAAAATGAACCAATTAAAATACCCTTACAAAAAGCTTTGGTAAATGCATTGCCTAGATCGGAAGATACAAATGCTAAAATAGATTTTCATGATGTATGGGGAGGGTGTAGAGATGCACAAATTTTGCATACTAGTAGAGATCTATTTTGGTATTTCTATAATAATAATAAGAATGAGAAAATTATGCGCTCAAACCCATGGAATCTTGACTTAACCAAATGCATAGTCCCAAATTTTTTCATTGATGTCAAATTGATTAATGTGTTATCCATGCATTAAAAACCTAAAACCAAAATGGTGAGGAGAATAAATGGGGAACCAATACTTGTTGTCACTAATTCATGCATAATAGAATACTAATTCATGCATAATAGAATGCTTCAACCTGAACAAACAATCCCTCACTAAAATTGACAAAGAATAATTCAGGGTAGATTATGAGAGGCTAGTCAAGACATTTGGAGAAAGAGAAGTAGCATCCTTTAGGAAGAAGGGTGAAAAGAATAGACTCATGCCCATCACAAAGAGAGCCATTTTCTACCTAGGGTTTCATAGATTTTTTTCAGAAAAATAATCATGGATGGTGTCAAGTTTTGGCAGATGATGCTAGAAGTAGAATGCCAATTGATTTAATGTTCATGTCAATGAGAATTCAAAACTAGTAAATTAATTTGTAATTTGATATTATTTTTGAGATTGAAAGATTAATTCATAACCGATTGGTAAATTGGAATAAGACAAGGGATTTCAAACTCTATTCTTTATTGTGTGATCTGATCTTGTTCCAAAACTGTAATGTTTTTAGAAATAATTTATAATTGACTACCACAGACTACCAGGGTATCAAATTACCTATTCAACAATGGTATTGTGTATGGGATAGTGATAGTAAAGATTATAATTACAGAATATTTAATGATTATTTTGTTGTATGGATATTCAAAGCTATTGGCCATTAGGTGGAGAGGTTACCTCTCAAGATAAGAAAAGTATTAAGGCCATTGGAATATAATATAGAGAAAGACCATACACAAAATTTCATAGATTGGTTTCTCATAGGAAACCATAGTTTCATTGGAGTTTTTGGATGTCAGCAGCCCCCCTACAAATTGCCAATCTTTGTCCTAGAGAGGATTGCATTTCTTGAATTCATGTGGAATATGTTCTGGTTTGAAAAGGAGTCTATGGAGAAAAGGAGGAAGGGGACATTTTTACCCCATATGTCAAAGTTTGTAGGTTTGGTGGTTGGATCATAAACTATTGAGAAAGTACAAAAATATTTGAAGGAAAATTATCTCTTAGAGGATGGAGAAGAAAAATTATATGATCCTGAGGGTTATATTAATTCCCTTATCAAATGTATGTCCCACAAAACCAACATGGAGGAGGATATAACTAGAAATTGCCTCACAAATGAGGATATATTACAGTGATTGAAAAAATGAAATGTTTTAAGAAAAATTGAAGAGAAAAGGAAGCAGAAAGGTCAGCCCCATTTTTTCAATGAGATGACCAATGAGCTGATGAGGATGGAAGAATTTATCCTCAATTTTGAGAAAATATATGGGAAACATGTCAGTGATGCACCACAAGATATAAATACCACACCAGAAGATGTGAAGCCTCCTCCATGGCCACATAGGAAGCTAATAATTCAAGATATCTCTAATTCAGAAATGACTCCTGACCCCTCTCCACAAAAGATGCAAAATAAAGAAGTGGTGACCATTGAGGATTCAAATGAAATTGGTAACACTAAGGAGGTAGCAAGTGTGCTTAATGCACTAAGGAATGATGAGGAAGTTGACAAGCCTCAATCTCCCTTATAGTATTAGGAAGAAGTTCATGGTTACACAACTCAGTTTCATGAGGGAGAGAAGTTCATTGATCTCAATGATAAGAGAGAAGCCATGAATTTAAGATTCCTTGATGTTGAAAAATTTATTGAACCCTAGGAGTTTAAGGATTTTTGGATTCAAATAAAGATGAAAATTTTGAAGAGATAAAACAAGTAAACCTCATGTGTATTAAGGAGGGAAGACGTGAGTAAGTTATTAACCAAAAGTTTAAGGAGATGAAATTGGATGAAATAAATATCACCTTGGAAGAAGCTAGAGACATGTTTCTAAAAATTAATATGTTAATTGTTCTCGGTTTGTCTCTAAAACATTTTTTCCTACTTGATCAAGTGAGAAAGAAAGGTGATCAATTGTTTGTTGCATAATTTGATACTGATGAGAAGATAAGTGGATTAGGATATAATCCAAACTAGAGGTATTGGCCGCATGGGTTAGTTTCAAGGGACCTCATAAGCCCAAAATGTTAGACATGGTGAAAGGAAAGGATGGCTTATCCATAATAAAAACCATGGAGAATACTCATCCCTTGGAAGCAGCCACTAAGTTCATGCATCGGACAATGTTCACAAAAGATCAGGTCAAGCATGTGCAATTGCAGATTGACCAGAGTGCGCAACGGGAAACTAAATTGAATAAAACTTGGTAAATTAATTGTATGTTGACAATGCTTCTTTGAAAAGGAAAATAAAGGACTTTAGTGATAATCAGAAAAAAGCTATGATTTTACACAAGGATTCTCCGTCCAAGCCTATGAATGTTGAAAAAGATAATGAAAATTGGAAGGAAGACAAGGGGAAATATGAAGAAGAAATTAAAAAGTTAAAAAATGCAAATGAGGGACTATTGCAAGAAATTCCTACGTGGATATTCAATGCAATGGAGTAAATTTTACTTCATAGGGTTGACTTTGTCATTAGAAAATGTGATGATGTGTACAATGGTTACAACACTCTTTTGGAAATGAAAAAAATATTTCAAGATAATAGGTCAATGCTTGAGGGCCTTGTGAAAAGGGGGAAGCCTTCTTACGTTTCTTTTACTCAGTCATGAAAAGTCACTCAAAGGGATCTAGATGCACCTCCAAGAATAGGAGAAACTAAGAAAATGATTAGCATGATTATGGAGGAACTCAAATATGTTATAGGAGAAGAAGAGAAGATATTTTTTTCCTTACAATTAAGCACTGGTCTATTCTTGAGCTCACTAATAAAGAAGGCCGCATGAAGGCATTAAAAGAATGGAAAATTGAGTACAAGGACGTGGTTCCCCAAATTATGTCTCACCTAAAGGAAGAAAAGAGTTTTGATGTCAAAACTTTCAACATATTTATAGATAGAATTGTGGCATTGGATGCTAGATTCTCTAAATTTATATTGGAGTCATGGGTAATTGAAGATAGAAAATGGAGGGATCACTTGGCTCATATGCCTTCCATCCTTGATTATTAGTGGCCTACACATTTCCAGATTGCACAATGGGTGGATGAGTATCTTGAACCTCTAAAGGAAAAGACTTAGATAGAAGAAGAGGCACATGAGGAAGCAACTAAAGATTCTTGAGGGACATAATATCTTTTCATACCATGTGGCCTCATTGTTACTTGTTTTATGTTTTATTGTTTTCAATATATTGTTAAAAATTGATAACCAAAATTAATTATAGTTATGAAATGATGTATTGTAATGGTTTTAAGCTTGTTGCCTCTCCTAGTTTTGTATAAAGGAGAGACTAAGACCAAAGTTCAAGAGGATAGGATAATATATAGCATATAATACAAAATAAATATAAGGATATATATTGATGATCAAAATGAACTTATTTTGGTTTCACAGATAATAGAAGATATCCAAATTTCTCTGCTTTCAGTTATTTGTTGGTGTTATTAAAGAAAATATTTCTCAGTTGCCTCCAAGTTGTTTCCTTTTAAATTATTTAAATTAGAATATCATCAATATTTTTGCTTTATCAATTTGCCTTTTTCTAATTTGTGTGTTTCATTTCTATGGTTCTTGCATTGCAGAATTAAATTCATATAAGTGGGTCACAATAATTAAAGGGTCTGAATGAATGGATTGTTAAAGAAGAACTAAGTGATATTACATATTTGCTTGTTTATATAACATATAAACACTCATATGGCTAGTGACTAGAATTACAACCAAGAAACTGGATAAAATTTTGACTCTGTAGCCCTAGATAAGGCACTGATCATAGAAAACCTTCATTTTATTAAACTTAATTCACTTTTATTTGAAATTTGTAGGAAGATATAAGTCAAGGATAGTTGAGATCAAAAGTAGAAGATAAACAAAATTGAGATAGTTGTAGATTAGAATCAAAGAAGTAGAAGTAGAAGAAAGATAACCAAGAAGTTATAAAGAATTGGGCAATCAATTGGTGAATCAATTTATTTCAAGAGTACATTCCATTTTGAGATAAATTAAGATACAAGTAGGACATATAAATCTTCTATAAAAAGCATCAACTTGAGGATTCGGTTGGTGAGAAGGTGTACCTACCTAGGTCCCACAGAGTCTAAAGAGCATGAGATTCTAACCCCACTTCTATTAATCTCATTCATTGGCCAAGTCAGTTGGAGGGTTCAAGCATATATCTTGGCATACTCTTAGAACTTTCCAATCTATTGATTTGAGAACCAACACAAAGATAGAGTTAAATATTTTGTATATGTATAAACAATAGTGGTTGAAGTATGTGATGTCAATGTCTAAGTAGAGTTTCATGTTGTTATGACAGCCCGATATGTTAATTTTAGGAATTAGCATACTAAAATCCTAATGATTCTTGTCTTGAATGTTTATGAGGATTCTTTATAGCCTAATGTTTGACTTTGTAGCCTAAATTAGGCACATATTTGTGTATGGTTGCCTGTATTCTCGGTAACAACCAAAATAATCCAGATAATTTTACTTTCTATTATTTTATTATTATAATGAAGTCTTAACTTCCAGCAACAAATTAATCATGCAATGGAGGGCTAGAAAAAATCACATCTACCTTTAACAATTTAAAACCAACAATCAACTTATAATGGGCATTGCCTAATTTTAAAAACATAGAGGGTATTGCCTTGATTTTATATACATACAAATATAAATTCTCATTCAAGTTCATAGAGGGCATTGCCCTGATTTTAAATACATGCAAATATAAAGTTTATAGAGTGCACCATTAACATTTGTGTAGTAGCATCAATAGTGTTGAGAAAGACAAGTTGTGGGAAAGCTATCCATCTTCCATGGTGCCAAGATATTCGATAGATGACCTTATAGCACCTTTAGACTTGGTTTTGAAACCCTATTGACATCATCAATGAAATATTTTCCTCAAGCCATGCACCTGCACATTTGGATCGCCATGTGAGACCCAAATTTGTATTAAAATTTCATTTAGAACATATTTTACCTTTTCTCCAACTTCATTTCAATACAAAATATGAATGGTTGGTGAAAGAAACTTACGCTAATAAGTAGGCACAAATTAGGTAGCGAATAAATGGTTGAGTTATCCCGAACATTCACCATGCAGACTATTCATTGCACCTAATGCCAAGTATAAAAGAAATATTAGATTGGATAAAAAAAAATTTAAACAATGTAACATATGGGAATACATAAGGAAGCTGGAAGTAGAATATTTTGAAAATACACCTTGTTCAAATTTTTAACAAAATTTGAAAAAAAAAAATTGTTATCTCTTTCTTCTAATTTGTATGTATCATTGTTAGCACTATAAGATAAATTGGTTTTTGCTATGACAAATTCAAGTTCTACAAAAGTATGATCTATCAAATCATACTTGTACAAGAGTTTCCCCTTTATTCTATTGTACCAACATAATTGAATTGTGATGCCTTCTAGCCTATCCAAAAGTTCAATGCCATTATGGCAATCAAACACCCTATTACCATCCTTCCTTTGTATTCTTTGAACCCTTCTGATGTACCAGGTTCTTCAAGAAACACCTTGTCTTGTACTTTTACAAAGACCTTTTCTTATAGTACATTCAATAGGAGGTATTGAGTTTCTCTCAAACAACACCCCACAATCTGATCCAATGCCAAATCTAATTGAAACACCCTTTTGTGGGGCCCTCTCATCTCACCTAAAGTGGACCCCATTCGTCACTTTAGTCAACCTATCTTTGGAAAACATTAGATTTCCATTCAACTGACTAACCAAACAAGCTTTGAAAATATCCTTACCATCAAGCTCTACTACTGGTTTATAGTTTTATTTACATTTTTATCAATGAAATCTAAAATTTCATCCAACTCATGCCTCCACTCACTTTCCATTATTTCCAATTCACCATGATTGTGTACCACTGAAGACATAGATTAGAATATACTATTAGAATCAGTTGGTAGAGAGTCATAAGATAATTCATCCACAACTTGGAATGTTGGATAATTTTGGTCCTTTGTCCATAGTTTAACCCACCAAGAATATTGCATGGGATTCTCTGGTCACATGCAAAGAGTTGATAAAATATCTTGTGCGTCCTTCAATCCTATCTTAAGGGCTTCTATAATTTTATCATCTGTAGATATTGAATCATATTCTAATAGTATGTTAATGTTATGTATCCTTTCTTTGTGCAATCTATAATAGATACTTTCTTGCTTCTTATGAGATTTATTAAAATGAATCCCTTGGGGATTTGATTCTTCTTCTTCAACTCTATTAAGGGTTCCAATTGCATGATGTGAGTTAGTGAAATCATAGGCCCTTTATGCTCCAACCATCCCATCAACATTTATAAAGAAGTTCTCACATACATCTAGCCTAGTCAGTTGCAAAACACATGATAAGTGAGAGTATTGATCTCGAAACAATCTCGACAACAAACCTACAAAGTGGAAAGAAAATTTGACATCTTGATATGCTTCTTTGCTGATGAAGTTTATGTTGACATTATTATTAGATTCTTTTTGTATCCAACATAACCATAATGTAAAGAAATGATGAACTCATGAAGCATTTTGCACTCTTTCCCAAAAATTTAAACTCTCAGACATAAAGATGTCAATGTAGTAAAAAACAATCATTAGATATGTCTTTGTTCCTAGTGTCATGTCTACCCATCCACTTGATGTGCTTCTAATATCTATCAAATACCTCTAAACATGCCTTGAAGTAATGTGTTGTGTTGAACCCTAATTATGTTTATCTATCCTCTATATATCTTCACTTTTAAGATTGTGACCATCCACTTTAAAAACCATCCTAACATGATTACAACTTATGAACTTTTCTCCTAAAATCAAATCTCGCTAGCCACTAAATAAAAGATTCACTAGCTTTTTGTTGTTGTGGATGTATTCTTGGTTGTGCAATCCTGTTACATGGAAACCATTGTACGACCAACTTGGTCTCCACCTTTCCCAAGGAATTTGATATAGAATACCTTTTTTCTGAGTAATAGTCCATTAACATAAGTTGTCCTCTTCTACTATCCCCATCTGAGGAATGACTAACAATAGGTCCCAGATTATTTTCCATGTGTCTCTTCCACAAAAAATCTATTTTTTCTCATTGTCGATGATGAAATTTGCATCAAACCTATTGCATGTTGGATGAGAAACCAAAACCAAACACATAAGCTTTTCGTGTAAAGGGTTTGCAATAATAACACGTGCATAGTGGCCAATAACATTATTATTGAAAGAATGTGTTATGATATCATAACCTGCAACTCCCTCACCAACTGACACTAATAAATGTGATTGACATTGATGTTCTTCTTTATTACCACAAAAAACAACCAATGTATCAATTTTTGCTACCCACTTAACATACTTTTTCACAATAGTTTCATCTTTAGTGAGGCACACACAAATTGGGCCATCTATATCATGTTCTCTTTTATAAGAATCATACAATTTTCCCACTGCCTCAAAAATGTAGTCTCCTTCCCCCGGGATGTATGCCAACGACTTTCTAACTTGCCTCAAAGTTGTAGAAATTGAAGGACTATATAGATTCAAGCTAATAAAGATATGTAATCTAGGACCTCCCCATAACTTGATCATCTCATAAAGGGATTTAGTGGATGTACTATACCTTCTCCCTCCCTTTGGATGCATTAGGTTGTGAAACATAACCTTGACAAAATCCCAAAATTTATCTTTACCTTGAAATTCTCCTTGTCTATGTGCCTCACACACATCCTTACAAAACCTAAAGATGTCCTTCCTTTCTATCCATTCAAACAACTTCTCCTTTAGGGATCTCATTACAATAGAAAGTATAGCAACCTTTATCTTTTCCCACCAAAGAGCATGCATTGTTGATCTTTGGCTAACATTTGGAACCCTGGTAGGTATTTTGAGTTTATATTGAGTCAAATAGTCGAGTCTTCTCCCTCTTCCTATATCCCTCCCATGCCTTTTAGTGGCACACCTTGATTCATGATATAAACGCATCCTAAAGCATCGCATTCTAGAATCATCTTACAAAAGTTGCATTTGAATGATTCAAATGGGATCCCCATCTTAAAAGACCTCTTGTAATTAATATGCCTACATGTACCATCGATACGATATTAATTACCCTCATAACATAGCATCATATTGGTATGCTTCTCTATGGCCCATAATTTTCCATCTCATTGATCTTCCATTATGACCTTTACATCTAATCTCTCCCCATTTCTATTTATATGGGAATACCAATACCAAAAAAATTGCAACATCAATGGTGATGAATGACAATAAATAAGATGATAAAAATAATAATGTACATAGTCTAAAAAATCATATTCATAATAAATTTAAACTTGTTTAGTTGACACACCTGAACTAGAAGGATCTACACTTGTAGAACCCCTATGTAGTATAGATGGTGATGACGAGGCCAAGAACCTTGTCAAAATTTATTGGGCCTTGTCATTAGTAGGTTTCTTTGGTCTCCCTACTATTCCACTCCTTAAATAAATTGTTGGTGTGCTTCTTTTTTATTTCATGTGTTCATTTAGAGAATTGACAATATTACCACTTGCTAGTACCAAACAAAACTATTTATTGTATCGTGTATATTCTACTCTTACTTTTTTTCTTATCCTCATAGCATGCAAGTGTTGCTTCCACCACCTTTAACAAATTAGGCTCTTGTGTCTTTTTGAAATTATCTATAATTTTAATTTCTTGATCAATCTCAAATCGATCTCTAATCATTGTTGTTTACTTTTCTATGCTACTTGAATGATCTTCACCATTTTCCTCCCTTAAAATGTGACATTTATGGGACATTATTTTTATATTATTATTTTTAAAGTTAAGAATTATTTGTGCTGGCACAGATACTTCCCATGTTCCATAATCAATGGCACAACTTTCACAATGGAACTTTATTTTAGGTTCTCCCTTTTCTAAATATAATTTGAGAGTAAGTTTCTCCTCCAAAAATTCTTCCATTAAACTATTCACTCTCTAATTCCAAGATGCCAATACATTAGGATCAACAGCTATGATTTGTTCCACTAACTCAGATCCATCTCCAACTCTTGGCTATTTATACATACCTTCCTCCACAATCTCTATTATTTTTATGATTTGGTGTACTTTCCACTATATTTGACTCCAACATTTCAACATCCACTATGTCATGTTTCTTCTTAATTCCTATAAGTTGTGTTGTGTCTTTCCTTTTTTGTTCTTGCTTTATATTTAAAGGATGCCCACGGCTATTGATAAAATTGAATGGATATTCAATGAGTTCATCATCCATAATTTCATGATGGATGTTAGCAAGTGTACAACCTTTTTGACATATGACTGTGCCAACAATGAAATTTTCTTCACTAGTGATAATTACATATTCCATATTCACCATTGGATCCATCTATATTTCAATCTACATGTACCTATCAATTGGCTAAGTAATGGATAAAATTATAATTAAAATATTTAAACCACATGTACCTATCACATTCATTTCTCTATTTCACAAAAAACAAATTTTGTTTAAACCAAGGGGTTGAAAACTAGTGGTATATGATATTTTAGAAAAATCACCATTTCACAACCTTTCTATTAAGTTATATATGCTCTCTTATGAAATAGAGATGACATCACTATTTCATAGGGTATGTTTCACTATAGTAGAAGATTTGCAAAATAGAGAAGACATCGCTATTTCGTAAGAGAGAATATATAATTTAATCGAAAGGTTGTGAAATAGAGATTTCACTGGAATATCATATATTGCTAGTTCACTCAAAGTTGAAATAAAAGATGAATGGGGGTTGTGATATGGAAAAAGGTGCATGTCGCCATTTCATTATATTATGATTTGGCGGATAACTCACATTGGCGAATTGACAAAGGTCCAATACAAAGAAAGTCAAATTTACTCTTCAATGGTTACCTTACCATAGCAAAATGGATGTACTCACCTCAACCATCAATTGATACTATTTTTGCAAATTTAGATATTGGACAACTAGAAGA
>BSBK01010178.1:132500-163895 GCA_027943335.1 Chamaecyparis obtusa | reverse complement strand
CTTGGTATCATATTGACAATCAAGCAAGGATTGTAGAAGATATCAGTAGTTTTCCATTTCCTGATCTCTTTCTTTCATGGGATCAATTTACCCTTGATTTTAGAATAATATAGGGAGCTTAGCATGTCTGGGAATACGGGAGAACGCGCTTTTGCTGACATTATTACTAGTATTCGATACTGGGTTATCCATAGCATTACTATACCTTCTCTATTCATTGCAGGTTGGTTATTTGTCAGTACGGGTTTAGCTTATGATGTATTCGGGAGCCCTCGGCCAAATGAGTATTTCACAGAAAGCCGACAAGAGGTTCCATTAGTAACTGGTCGTTTCGATTCATTAGAGCAACTCGATGAATTTACTAGATCTAGATCTTTTTAGGAGGTATTAATGACTATAGATAGAACCTATCCAATTTTTACAGTTAGATGGTTGGCCGTTCACGGGCTAGCTGTACCTACGGTTTTTTTCTTGGGATCAATATCAGCAATGCAGTTCATACAGCGATAAACTTTATTATAAACTAAACCACGGAGCTATTTATGACACAATCAAACCCAAATGAACAAAATGTTGAATTGAATCGTACTAGCCTCTATTGGGGGTTGTTACTTATTTTTGTACTTGCTGTTCTATTCTCTAATTACTTTTTCAATTAGGAACAGTAAGAATATTTTTTCTTACCCAATTGAATTTGGTGAGATCTAATATTTCTATGTATTATTATTTATGTCTCATGACTACTTAAGAAAATGTGAAAGGAAGTAATAGAAATGGCCGATACCACCGGAAGGATCCCTCTTTGGTTGATAGGTACTTTAACTGGTATTCTCGTTATTGGTTTAATAGGTATTTTTTTTTACGGTTCTTATTCCGGATTAGGATCTTCCTTATAGCAAAAAAAATGTCTTCTACAATAAGAGATAGACAAGTGAAAACTAAAAAATAAAGATAAGATCTTACCCTTCTTTGAACACAAAGAAGGGTAAGATTTTATCTTTACTTGTTATTTTTTGTAAATTGTAGATTAATAATAGGATTATTCTTTTTTTTTTTTTCAAAAATTTGAAAGAGAGAATTGGATCCAATTAGAATGTGCTTTTTTATTACAAAAAAAAAAATCAATTAATGGTTTTTTTACGCATCTGCATTTCTGCAATCTTTGTTCATATATATATATATATATATATATATTTAATAGGATTAAATCCAAATAATAGTTATTATAAATAGAATAATATTCTTAAAGTTTTGAACTATAAAAAGAACGAGCCGTTTGATTCAAACGTTTGTTTTGTGATACAGACCCTGTTTGCTCGATGGGCATACCTTTGCTGCTCCATTTATCATTTCAGTCCAAAAAGGAGAAATGGAATTAGAAAACGAATGAACGCCTGTGGCGAGATAATGATAAAAAGTAAAAAAATATATATATATATATATATATATATATATATATATATATATATTTACTTTTTCAAGGAGTAAGATAAGTTATAAAATAAGCGAAAATAAAATAGTAAGCCAAGATTACTGAATTCTCTCCTTCCTTCTATTTGTTTATTTGTGATAAATGAAGGTGATAAAAGATAACATGTATATAATATTGAATATCGCGCATAACTAGGGAACTCACTGTTTAACAATTTTGTTCCAGAATCACTCATTATTCAATATGCAAATATTATTTATATCTCCTGATCCTTCACAATCAATATATTCGAACAGAGGGAAGGGGCAAATGAAGGATTCCGAAAAAGTATGACTTTATTGTTGCAATTTTTATTTATTATACATAATTGCATTAACATAAGATGGAGATTCAAATCTTTTATGCGCCTAAAAATTCATTTCGACCAATTGAACTTTCTCAAATTGTTTCTTTTTAAGAACCAGAAATATCTGTGCTAAAACGACAGATGCTAAGAATAATAAAAGACCTTGAACACGTAAAGGATCTTGAAGTACTATTTCTGCATTTTCCTGACCAAATCCACCTACATTAGGGTTATTCGTTAACGACTGATCCGCCTTGATGAATTCGCCTTCTGACACAAGAAGTTCCGGTCCCGGGGGCACAAAGTCTACCACTTGTCGACCGTCTGATGAATTATCAATAGTTATTTGATATCCACCCTTTTCTTTACGTACAATTTTACTTATTTTGCCCGTTGCTGAAGCGTTGTACACTGTATTGTTGCTTTTGCTCCCATCGGGATAAATTTGTCCTCTTCCTCTATTACCACCTACATATATGGGATATTTCAGGAAGTGAGCTGCTTTATTAGTAGCGGGATTTGGTGAAAGGATGGGAAACACAATTTCACCATATTTTTGACCAGGAACAGGACCTATTATTAGAATATTTTTTTGATTGGGACGATAGTTCTGAAAATAAAGATCACCTATTTTCTCCTTAATCTCAGGATAAATACGATCCGGAGGAGCTAATTCGAAACCTTCGGGTAAAATAAGAACAGCTCCTACATTTAAAGTTCCTTTCTTACCATTAGCAAGAACTTGTTTTATTTGCTTATCATAGGGTATTTTAACAACTGCTTCAAAAACGGTATCAGGAAGCACGGACTGTGGAACTTCAATCTCCACAGGTTTTTTAGCCAAATGACAATTGGCACATACAATACGCCCAGTTGCTTCTCGAGGATTTTCATAACCTTGCTGTGCAAAAATGGGATATGCATTTGCAATAGATGTGCGAGTCATTATATCTATCAATATTAAGGCGGAAATTGATTGAGCTATCAACTTTTTCATCCAGTCATCATAAGTTTTTCTATTTTGCATGGTTCAATTTTTTGTTACAATTCTTTTATTTCAAATAAAGGGTAGTAGGTAACTATGATAGTTACCTGCTTGCAATTCTGCTACTATATTAAACCTAAAGCTAAAAAATAAGAAGTATTGCCCGGGGGAAAAACCATTTGTTATTCACTGATCGAGTGATAAACTACTACAAGTGAAGGAGATGTACGATTCAAACGACGGAAAACCCAATATTTTAAAATTGTGTCTAAGATGACTGGAAAAGTTGAAACAAGACCAGATATTATTCGTTCGTTATGGGCAAATCCATAATTTTCAAAGATCCAATGGATTATCAGTTCCCAACCATGGGGCGAATGAAACCCAACACATAGATCGGTTACTAAAAGAATAGTAAAAGCTTTCATTGTATCGCTTAGGCTGTAGAAGACTTCTTGGATCCAAGAATTGAGAATGCCAAGTTTCTTCTTACCTAGAATGAGACAAACACTTAGAAGAACCAAACCTATTAGATTTGCTAATAAATGTGAAATGATTTGGATACAATCTTGATTATATATCAAGACTAATTGGATCATTTTTTTCTGCATCTCTACACGAATATCTTGCGAATGCGTTTCCGAAGAATCTTCCATCATTATTTCTAACAGGAATAGTTCCTCTATTTTTTCAAATTTTCTTATAGTGTCTTCTTGTTGTAAATAATCAAAAATTTTGTTCGATTGACCATTATTCCACCAATTTGTAACCCAAGATTCTAAACCGTTCTGTAATGAAATTGAAATTCCCCAAGGCAATACTATTAAACATGTAAGATATTGTAGAGAAGCTAATGCTTTATATTTGGCAACTTCCAATTCGTGAATCGTTAACGAGCTCGATTGGCCCGTCAGCTCTGCCCAAAATCTGAATAAAGTGCGAATTATAGAACGAGGTATGAGATCCATAGAATGATCTTTTGCGTAATTCTTCGACCTCGAGAGAAAATATCTTTCGGATGAGGAATAGTTATGTTCTGAGTGAGAAGTAGAGTAAAAAAGAAAGGATCAATCCTTGAAAATCGCTTAGATCTGGACTAATTTTGAACTCTTGATCCGAAGAATCGCTTCAATTGACAAATAAAATAAATGAAAATTTCAGTCTAATAATACCAATTTTGTTTTCTTTGTATAGAAAATGATTTTTTCGAATATGTCAAAAAAGTGTCAAAAACTATAGTCATTTACTTCATTGTATTCTTTTTATATATTATATCCGTGTTTATTAGAACCTTTTGCCCCCTTTCTAATAGATAAAGAATAATAAAAGTGACTATATGGTCTTCCCCCCCTCCCCCAGACAAATGTTATGTCAAAACTTTTTCTGGTATCTACTGATACGAGATCTATGAATTTATTTATTCTAAAATCCTTCAATGGATACGCGCAAAAAACGGGCTAATTCAGCAGCTTTTTGTTCCATTTCACGCAGGGTCAAATTTTCTTCAGTACGAGTTAAGGGGATGTCTTGTTGGCCCTTTATTTCCATATAAATAACACGACGAGGAAATATACCTTCTTGAACTTCCATTTTGATCGCCTGAATATCCTTCATAAGAAATTGGAGGAAAATACGACGATTTCTTCCGGGAAATCCCCAGCGAAAAAGGCATACAACTCCTTCTTTTTCATCAAACTTATTATAACCACTACCCACATTGCACAAAATAGTGCACCACAAATAAGAGCTAATGAACAGACCTGCAATCCCATAAAAACACATCACAATTCCTTGTGGAACAAAAAGTATTTGCTGAGATGACAATAAGGGTATCAGGTTCCTACCAAGGTAACTGGAAATTCCGACCACAAAAAATCCTAGTGAACCCAAAAAGAGGAGACAAGCAAAAAAAAAATTGCTTATTTTTCGAGACCCTTTTATGGGTTCTATCCAGAGCCATTTGGATCGACGATTCATAACAAATTACGTCCTATTTAATTTGAGAGATTTAACAAATTTTGACTCCCACCCAGAAGTCATTCTCATAAATTGACTGTATTAGTAAACTAGCCATATACATATAAGCATTTAACAAAACGATTTTATGATTCTTCTTTTTCCGTGCTATTTTTTTGTCTGTTCTTTTTTTAGCATGGAAATTTTTTTGCCCTTAACTTATTGACTATCAAAATAATACTTGATTGTATCAGTCAAATCAAAATTATTAATCTCTCCATTCAAATGTATATATATATATATATAAGCATATTTTGAAGTAGAAGTAAGAAATTCACACACGGGTCTAATATGTCTCATACATATGATACCATATACATTTCTATTTTTGTTATTTATCATATTATAAATAGATCTAAATAAAGATAAATATCTATTTAGATCTATTGAAAGAAGGTTTTATATTATATTAGAAAAATATATATATATGAATATGATATATTCATCAGATTCATAAAATTTCGTCATTTTGAATATAAAAATAAAGAAAAAGCATTGTAACTGCTGGAAAAAACAAGCCCACCAAAGGCACTAAGAGAGAGGGGAAGTTGTTGATTATCATATCAAAAGTATATTAAGTATTTTTTTTCTATTACAAAAATAGATTATAAGATCAAATGAGTGATAGGACCAAATAAGCGGACGTGCCTTTCTTCGTAAAATACCTACGTAATAAATTACTTTACTTTGTTTGATACAAAACAAATGGGACCAATTACCACATTGTATATTGGTAGATATAAATGATAAAATAGATCCGCTTCTCAATTCTATCTTTTGAAACTGTTCTATTAATAGATAGATGTTCACCTTTGAGACAAAGGTTTAATTCCATAGCATAATCTGTCTCTAATGCGAGAAAGTTACATAGTATCTACTTTTTCTGATAAAGGGGTATTTTCATGGGTTTGCCTTGGTATCGTGTTCATACCGTCGTGTTGAATGATCCTGGCCGATTAATCGCTGTGCATATAATGCATACAGCTTTAGTTTCTGGATGGGCCGGTTCGATGGCTCTTTACGAATTAGCAGTTTTCGATCCATCCGATCCTATTCTTGATCCAATGTGGAGACAAGGTATGTTCGTTATACCTTTTATGACTCGTTTAGGAATAAAGGATTCATGGGGTGGATGGAGTATAACTGGAGAAACTATATCTAATCCAGGTATTTGGAGTTATGAAGGTGTGGCCGGGGCACATATTGTGTTTTCTGGCTTGTGCTTTTTAGCAGCTATCTGGCATTGGGTATATTGGGATCTAGACGTATTTTGTGATTCCCGTACGGGAAAACCTTCTTTAGATTTGCCTAAGATTTTTGGAATTCATTTATTCCTCTCAGGAGCAGCTTGTTTCGGATTCGGAGCATTTCATGTAACGGGTTTATATGGCCCTGGAATATGGGTGTCTGATCCTTATGGACTAACTGGGAAAATACAACCCGTAAATCCGGCATGGGGAGCTGAAGGTTTTGATCCTTTTGTTCCGGGAGGAATAGCTTCTCATCATATTGCAGCAGGTATATTGGGTATATTAGCAGGTCTATTCCATCTCAGTGTTCGTCCTCCCCAACGTTTATACAAAGGATTACGTATGGGGAATATTGAAACTGTCCTCTCCAGTAGTATTGCTGCTGTGTTTTTTGCAGCTTTCATTGTAGCCGGAACAATGTGGTATGGTTCCGCAACCACTCCGATCGAATTATTTGGTCCTACTCGTTACCAGTGGGATCAGGGATACTTCCAACAAGAAATAGATCGACGGGTTCGTGCCGGTCTGGCTGAAAATCTAAGTCTATCAGAAGCTTGGTCAAAAATTCCTGAAAAACTTGCTTTTTATGATTACATTGGGAATAATCCAGCTAAAGGGGGGTTATTCAGGGCGGGTGCAATGGACAATGGAGATGGAATTGCTGTTGGTTGGTTAGGACACCCAATTTTCAAAGATAAAAAGGGACATGAACTTTTTGTACGTCGTATGCCTACCTTTTTCGAAACATTTCCAGTCGTTCTAGTAGATGAAGAAGGAATTGTGAAAGCCGATGTCCCTTTTAGGAGAGCAGAATCAAAATATAGTGTTGAACAAGTAGGTGTAACTGTTGAGTTCTATGGTGGTGAACTTGATGGAGTTAGTTTTGGTGATCCTGCTATAGTCAAAAAATATGCTAGACGTGCACAATTAGGTGAAATTTTTGAATTAGATCGTGCTACTTTGAAATCGGATGGTGTTTTTCGGAGTAGCCCAAGGGGTTGGTTTACTTTTGGGCATGCTACATTTGCCCTTCTTTTCTTTTTTGGGCATATTTGGCATGGTGCTAGAACTCTATTCAGAGATGTTTTTGCCGGTATTGATCCGGATTTGGATGCTCAAGTAGAATTTGGGGCATTCCAAAAACTGGGAGATCCAACTACTAAAAGACAAGTGGTATAATATAATATTGCTCCGCTTGTTAATGCAATATTGAGAATTTGCATCTCAAGAATTCAAATCTTTTGCTTTTGATTCCACATTTTTTATAAAAAATGTTGTAATTAGTACGAAAGCTATCTCTATTAATTATAAACTACGATCGAATCTATGGAAGCATTGGTTTATACATTCCTTTTGGTATCGACCTTAGGGATCATTTTTTTCGCTATTTTCTTCCGAGAACCCCCCAAAGTTCCCAATAAAGGGGGAAAATAATTTTCTATTTTTGTAATCCTCTTTCTATAATAAAAAAGATCTTCCCGATCGGGAAGGTCTTTTTTTCAACTAGTCCTCGTGCTCTTCAAAAGGATCTCGAAGTTGTTCAGAAGGTTGCCCAAAGGCGGTGTATAGGGCATAACCGGTAAAGCTAACAAGTAAACAAGATATGGAGATAGCGACTAAGGTTGCAGTTTCCATTGGTAGGTAATCCTATGTATGTATATATACATAATAGTATACAAAGTTAATTATATCTCAACCAATACTATTTTTTTATGGCTACACAGACCATTGATGATACTTCCAGAACCGGACCATTACAAACTACTGTAGGAAATTATTTAAAACCACTTAATACAGAATCTGGTAAAGTTGCTCCCGGATGGGGAACTACTCCTTTTATGGGCATTGCAATGGCTCTATTTGCAGTATTCTTATCTATTATTTTGGAGATTTATAATTCTTCCATTTTATTAGACGGAATTCCAGTTAGTTGGGTCTAGAAAAACTACCCGGATCCCGAGTTCACCCTCCCCCCCCAAAAAAAAAAACTAAGAATTTTCTTTTGAATCGCTTTCATTTTTAGGTTATGACGTTCTGGTAGTTTGATCGTGTAATTTCTTGGAATTTAAGGATTTTTGGAATTATGGGTGTGCGACTTGTTAAAATTGATCTCTATTCTAGTACAGAAAACGGGTCTGTTGTCTTTAGAAAATAAAGACGGTTCTCCTACCTCGTTAGATATTGCTCTAATAGTAAATATCCGGAGCACGAGGTATCTAATTCAATCAAATCTGAACTATGGTTTATGCCTGTTTTTAAGACCTCGTGACCAAGCTTCTCAATAATTTGAAAAAACTATGATAATCAATTGAGAGATCTGTCTTCCTCTTTATACTGATGCTGACCAAAGAATGAGATAGTATTCCATTTTTATTAGTTAGTATAGTGAGTAACAATGAAATGGAAAGGTTCTAACCCATAAAACCTTTCGAGTATTCAAAAAAAAATCATCGGGGTGAAATGAAAATCTGGGGTTTAGATTTATTCATCTATTGAGTTGAGATCTCGACAAGATAATTCCTATGGATCGTCCATACTAGTTGTTCTCTAAGTGATTTATATCACGAATAGGATAAAAGATCGTTCAAAAGGCCTATAGCAATTTTTTTGCATAAGAATGAGCCAACTTGAAATTTGAGCATTATCACTATGAAATTTTTTTCCTTCTTATTGTAGGAAATCATGGATTATTCTGAATCCTCTTCCTTCATACAAAGAAATGAAATATCTATCAAATATTTTTTTTTGACAAACCATCTACTTTGTTCAAAAAAGTATTTGAGTGTTCTTGTTTAAGCCGTATGAAAATAAATTTTCATATACGGTTTTCAGAGGGGGTTTTGAGTTTACCTATCTCAATAAAGTATACGATTGGTTCGAAGAGCGTCTCGAGATTCAGGCGATTGCGGATGATATCACTAGTAAATATGTTCCTCCTCATGTGAATATATTTTATTGCCTGGGGGGAATCACACTGACTTCTTTTTTGGTACAAGTAGCTACCGGTTTTGCTATGACTTTTTACTATCGTCCCACCGTTCTAGAAGCTTTTGCCTCTATTCAATACATAATGACTGAAGTGAACTTCGGCTGGCTAATCCGATCGGTCCATCGATGGTCGGCAAGTATGATGGTTTTAATGATGATTTTACATGTATTTCGCGTTTATTTAACAGGTGGATTCAAAAAACCTCGCGAATTAACTTGGGTTACGGGTGTAATTCTAGCCGTATTAACCGTATCTTTCGGTGTAACCGGTTATTCTTTGCCCTGGGATCAAATTGGTTATTGGGCAGTCAAAATTGTGACCGGTGTGCCTGAGGCCATTCCGTTAATAGGAACTCCTTTGGTAGAGTTATTACGCGGAAGTGCTAGTGTGGGTCAATCTACTTTAACCCGTTTTTATAGTTTACACACTTTCATATTACCCCTTCTTACTGCTGTATTTATGTTAATGCATTTTCTAATGATCCGCAAACAAGGTATTTCAGGTCCTTTATAAAAAATATACATTTTGAATCAGTATTCAAAACCTATTATTTTTCGATATATCATTGCCGCGAAAAACATGTTTCTCGGATTTCTCCTTTCAATTATTAAGTATATTTAATACAAAAAATTGAGGTAGATACTCATCTCAAATGGAGAAAATGGATTATGGGAGTGTGTGACTTGAACTATTAGTTAGGCCGTGCAGATCAATTTTAGGATCTGCCATATAAAGATTCAGATCGAAATATGTCTCTGTCCCAATTTTCTTTCCAAAAATAAGAGGTTTAGAACCTGGGTAAAAGGCGAACACTTTGTTGTGTTATAAGAGAGTTATTTCTATGATCGAATCCGAATTAGGCTCCGTGAAATCCAGGTAATAGTAATAACATTTAATAAGTCAAATTTATTACTTCAATTTATCCTTTCCTTTTCATAGTATGAAAATGCATGCATTTCCCTTGCGTTTCAATACGATAAATTATCGGAGTAAAGGAAGGGGTCTAAAGAAGGAAAAAGGCCAGATCAGTAACAAGTCAATACCTTGTATGCAAAATACATTGTGAGGATCTAGATAAACACAGATTACAAGGAATAAGATGATCCAAAAGGCATATTGATCATGATCAAATTTGTGAGCTTACTTGGGTACTGAGCATACGAAAAAAGAAAATTATGAATTTTCTATAGATCTTCTTAGTTATACTGATTCTAACAATACGTCGTTCATCATTTTTATTTCAACTATTGCTCGAGCCGGATGATCAAAATTGACATGTCCGGTTCTTTCGGGGGATAGATTCATCAAAATCTACTTATCCCAATAACAAAGAAACCTGACTTGAATGATCCTGTATTAAGGGCTAAATTAGCTAAAGGCATGGGACATAATTATTATGGCGAGCCCGCTTGGCCCAATGATCTCTTATATATTTTTCCAGTAGTTATTTTTGGTACTATTGCATGTACCGTAGGTTTAGCAGTTCTAGAACCATCAATGATTGGTGAACCGGCAAATCCATTTGCAACTCCTTTGGAAATATTACCTGAATGGTATTTTTTCCCCGTATTTCAAATACTTCGTACAGTACCTAATAAATTATTAGGTGTCCTTTTAATGGCTTCAGTACCTGCAGGACTATTGACAATCCCTTTCTTGGAGAATGTGAATCAATTTCAAAATCCATTTCGTCGTCCAGTAGCTACAACAGTATTCTTAATCGGTACCGCAGTAGCTCTTTGGTTAGGTATTGGAGCAACGTTACCTATCGATGAATCTTTAACTTTAGGTCTTTTCCAATTTGATATAAATTAGAATATCTTAATATAGGAGAGGAGGGAAATCTTTTGTTTATATATCTAGGGAGTACTTAAGATAAATGGTCTCTCCCTAGATATATGAATGGGGGAGACAAAATAGAACTATTATAAATCTAAACCGGATTCCGAATCAATTCCAATATTTCGCATCAATTCCAATATTTCTTTGACAGATTGTTCCCCAAGATGTTTTATTTTCATTAAATCTTCTCCACTGTAATTCAAAAGGTCTGATACTGTATTTATATTTGCCTTTTTGAGACAATTATATATCCTAGTAGAGAAGTTTAATTGGTCAATATACATTTGATTGAAAACTATTCTCTTCGTATCAGTCGATGTATGCGAAATAGCTAAGGAAGGAATAATATTGTCGCTTAGACTGTTTGTTCCATCGCTGTTCTCTTCCTTTGCATTTAGAAAGGGAAGGAAAAAGTCAATTAAATTACGAGAAGCTTCATAAAGTGCTTCTTTAGGAGTTAATCCTCCATTCGTCCATATTTCAAGAAATAGAATTTCTTGTATCTCATTTCCGCTCCAATAGGAGTGAATACTGTAATTGACATTTTGAACAGGGACAAAGACAGCATCTATAGGAAAGATAAAGGCAGCATCTATAGGAAAAATTTCATCCTTATAATTGGAATTATTTGGATTTTGAATAATATATCCGTGGCCTTTTTCAATTTGTAATGATATATCTAAGGTAATTGATTTATTTATGTTAGCTATATGTTGTGTAGTATCAATTATTCTCACAGAAGGTGATAGTATGATATCTTCAGCGGTTACTTTTTTTGGTCCGACAACATGGATAGATCCTTCTCGAATTCCGTACGCATCACTTCGAAGTACAATTTCTTTTAGATTCATCAAAATTTCATGTATTGATTCTTCAATACCTATTATCATGGAATATTCGTTTGATATATTGTGAAATTTAGCACGTGTGATACATGTTCCTTCTACTTCTCCGAGTAAAACTCTTCTTATTGCACTACCTATTGTATTAGCTTGACCTTTGCGAAGCGGAGATAGAGTGAAACGACCATAATGAAAACGCTTACTCTCTGTTCTGGATTCGACGCACTTCAATTCTGGTATCTTTATTGAGACTGATATTTCATTCTGATTCATAATATTATTTTAATGATTTAATCATTTCTTTCTCTTTCAATTTATTCAATTCTTACACACGTCTCCTTTTGGGAGGTCTACATCCATTATGTGGCATAGAAGTTACATCATGTATATTATTTATTTTTATACCACTTTTATAAATGGCTCGCACTGCTGTTTCTCTCCCCGGACCAGTGCCACTTACTAGAACTTCTGCTTCTTTCAGAAGACCTTGATTTACTAAAGTATGAACAACATTTTCTGTTGCAATCTGAGCAGCAAATGGTGAACGTCTTTTTGTACCTTTGAATCCGCAAGCACCGGCAGAAGACCAAGAAACCGCTTGCCCTTGTGTATCTGTAACAGTAACAATGGTATTGCGAAAACTTGTTCGAACGCAAATAATTCCTTTCAGTATTCGATGTTTAGTTTTACGTGGCAAAAATCTTCTTGTAGCTCTACGTGGCACATATTTTCTTGTATTTTTTGATACAAATTTTTTTGTATTTTTTGATACAAATTTTTGGGTATTTTTTGACACAACACAAATCTTCTCTTCTTATCATTTTTGATCAATTTTGATATTATATTTTGAAGTAAAAAAAAAAATATATATATAATAATAATTATATATAATTATAATCTATTATTATATATATGATGCCGAAATTTCTTTATTTCTTTTATAATTCCCTTATAATGGGAATTATCCCTGTTTTTGTTTATGCCTCGGATTGTAACAAATTACAACAAGGCGTTTCCGTCTACGAATTAGGCGGCACTTTTCGCAAAGTTTGCGAACAGAAGCACGGATTTTCATATTTGTGGTCCTTTTTTTAATGCTAAAATCTTTTGTTAATGGGCCTCATCGGTAGCATCATTCTTTCGTTTGACGGGATGTCTATATATTATACGTCCTTTGCTTAAATCATAAACAGGTAATTCAACTTTCACTCTATCTCCTGGTACTACTCGTATTGATCGACATCTCATTTTACCCGATATAACCGTTAAAACATCTATATTGTTATCTAGATGGACTAAGAACATAGCATTAGGATATGCTATGGTAACTACGCCATCAATAGTGACAAAATTCTTTTTGGTACTCATTTTTCCTAGTTTTTAACTATAACATATTAACTTTGTTATTAACTATGACATTAGATAGATTTCTAAAAGAGAAGAATCATTTCATTAAATTAAAGACGTTTGATCAATTTTTTTTATGAATATCTTTTTTTTTTATCAGCTATTACTACTCAATAATATTCATTGAATATAGTTGAATTCTTTTTTTGTCAGCCAAATTTCTGACACTGAACACTCAACACTCAATTAAATTCTTATCAATAATCTATTTTGTTTAATATTCTTTTTTTTTTTTTTTACAGCATTGCAATATTGGAGGCAAAAATGTAATTTAGGCATTTACTTTTTGTTTTGGAATTACCAAAAAATACATAATAATTCCCCTCCTATTTTTTTTTGTCGAGCTTCTCGATCAGTCATTATTCCTTGCGAAGTAGAAAGGATTGCAATCCCCATTCCACCTAAAACTTTAGGGATTTCTCGAGAATTAGAATAGATTCTCAGACCAGGTTTGCTAATACGCTTTGAAGCGGTTATATATCTCTTTTGCGTCCTTCCCCTAGATTTTGAAGTTAAAACAAAAAAATATTTTTGACCTTCTCTATGTTTCCTAACATCCTCTATAAAACCTTCCCGTAGAAGAATCCTTGTTATGTTCTCGGTAATAATAGTAGCTGCTACTCGAACTGTTTTTTTTTTGACCATGTCAGCATTTCTTATATAAGTCATTAAATTAGCAATAGTATCATTACCCATGACGAACTAATTCTTAAGAATTTACAAGCTCAATATAAAGGCATGTTTATCTTTTTTAGGAATATGCCTGACATTACTTCTACATAATTTATAAGTATTTATAGTACTTCAGGAGCCAATGAGATTATTTTGGTGAAATTCAATTCTCTCAATTCCTCAGTAACTGAACCAAAAACTCGAGTTCCTCTTGGATTTCCTTTCTGATCAATGACAACTGCTGCATTGTCATCAGATCGTATTATCATTCCATCGCTACGTTTAAGTTCTTTACACGTACGTATAACTACGGCTCTAACTATTTCTGATTCTTGCAGAGGCATATTAGGTGCTGCTTCTTTAATTATAGCGATGATAATATCGCCGATATTAGCGGTGTTACGATTACCTGCTCCTAGCACTCGAATACACATTAATTTTCGGGCTCCACTGTTGTCTGCTACATTCAAGTAAGTTTGGGACTGAATCATTTTTCCTCCAAAAGAATTGTTACCTCGGCAGAAAAAAAGTATTTCTTAGCAATTCAATGATCTTTTTCTACCAGAAATATCTCTTTGGTTCGGCATTATTTACGCGAACTAGTAATAAATTTAGTATGTATAGGCATTTTATATGCAACGATTTGAAAAGCTGCTCTAGCTATAGTCTCTGATACTCCACTTATTTCATAAAGTATTCGACCTGGTTTGACGACGGATACCCAATATTCCGGAGATCCCTTGGCTTTCCCCGAACCCATACGTATTTCTGCAGGTCTCGTTCTAATAGGTTTGTCGGGAAATATACGTATCCATATTTTTACGCCGCGACGGGCATAACGAGTAATTGCTCGTCGTCCTGCTTCTATCTGCCCAGATGTTATCCAAACAGGTTCCAATGCCTGAAGAGCAAATCTACCAAAACAAATGCGATTACCCCGAGAAGATATTCCCTTGATTCTTCCCCTATGTTGGTGACGAAATTTCGTTCTTTTTGGGTTCTAGTCGATGGTTGTATAATATAATACTATTTGAATTCCATCTCTATTTCAGAACCGGATATGAAAATTTCTTCTCATCCGGCTCCTTGTGAAGAATCTATGGCAAATTTGGATCATTTAAATAGTTAGGTACTAGAAATAAATCTGTATTTACTCATTACACATATATTATTCATATAATATAAGGATACAAATACCTCTATATGCCCAATAAGTATCTTACAGGCGAATATTAACTCTAAGTTATTTGGGGGACTCCAATTCAATTTATTCTTTATTGGTTTATTTCGCCATCCTATCCAATGAATGATTAAGATTTCTATATGATCTTATGCAGTCACAGGTTCCATCGTTCCCATAGCTTTCAAATGGCTGCTTAGGTATACCCTCTGCAATGGAGCTCTTATTTTACAAGAATCAATTTTCTTAGTTTCCATTGATCCAAAGCTCTTTTTATAAACTGAATAGAAATAATCAGGATAATTCTTATGCTTTATCACACTGCTCTTTGGGGGTGATTTATGAACCATACAATACTGTAAGGAAGAAGATTTCATTTTCTCTTTTTCTCCTTCCCTTTTTCTTTTCTTGCATTACCAAAGACTCTTTTTCCCTTTACGAGAGATATAGGTTTGTCTCTTCGTGGAAAAAAGTCTTTCGTTCATTTGATAGAACTATCTATAGTTAAATAACTAGCTTATTGGATCTTAGTAATTAAGATAAAACAAATATACTAGAGACCAATTTGTTTTTATTTGGAGTTTTCTATCATTTTAGAAAAGAAGCAAAAGCTTGATCTCAACGAGTCGCACACTAAGCATAGCACTGCTCCAAGATGTTTCATTATTTTTATTTGATCTTCTAGAATTTAAGATTTATGATTGGTTAGATTAGAGAAAGATATTGCTCATCTTAAACAAAGATCCAAATTTTGATCCCCAATACTCCATAGACGGTTTGAACCGCATAATAACAATAATCAATTTTAGCTCGAAGGGTCTGTAGGGGCACTCTACCTTTCATAGCCGATTCTTTCCGGGCTCTCTCAATTCCGTTAAGACGCCCTTTAATTTTTATTTTAACACCTTCTACATTTGCCTTTTCAGCCAGTTGAATAGCTTTTTTCATTATTTTTCTTATTTCAACTCTCTCCTTTAGTTGTAGAGCAATATATTCCGCAAGAATTTTGGGTTCTCTGTAAGGTTTATCCACTTTTTCTATAGAAATAACAAGTTTTCTGTTTACAGAATTAAGCTTACTTTGTACAAGCATACTTTGTACTTCCTTTCTTAATTCCTTAATTTCTTCTTTTTCTTCATCTTTTTTTTCTTTTTTTCTTGGCCCTTTTTTTTCGATAAACAAATCGACAAATGCAATATATATATTTACCGAAATCAATTCGGCCTGTTTCAGAATCTCTATACGTGTAATTCCTCCATAACTAGAATTGCTAGAACTTTTGATATGTTGTACATAATTTTCGATGCAATTATATATTCTCTCATCTTCTCGTAGATCTTCGGAATAATCCCTTTCTTCAAACCAAAGGGAACAATGGTTTTGAGTAAAACCAAGTCTAAAACCAAGTGGATTTATTTTGTTTCCCATACATATTTTTTTTGAATACTTTTTTGCAAGTAGTAGTATATTTGCGGCATAAATGGATTATGCTTGCCTCTATTTGGATATTTTGTTTCTATTTTTTGACCATTATAAATCCGTAATGTATCTTTTATCGTAATCCAATGTTTCATCGTACTGTAATGTAATCGGGAGTTGAATTAGAGAAATCCGATGATGTATCGTAAAATAATGTAATACTTATATGACAAGTGGATTTCTGTATTGGATAACCACGACCCCGAGCTCTAGGTCGAAATCTTTTCAAAATAGGACCTTCATTCACTTCAGCCGCAAGGACAGCTAAATAGCACTTATGTATACCCATAAATGAATATGCATTTTCGGCTGCAGAAACAAGTACTTTGTATATGGGCTCACATGCTCTATAATCCATGAAAGTCAATATCGCAAGTGCCTGTATATAGGTAGAATTACGAAGTAGATGGGCTACTCTACGCGCTTTATTAGAAGACATACGTACATGTTTAGCTACAGCTCGTATTCTTATAGTTGAATTTAAATCTAAATTCCTATTTTTAAATATAAATTTCATCTTCATCCTCCATAATGAATTAATGTATACTATTTACAACGAGACTTTTTTATCGTTTCTCTCTCTCTCTTTTTTTTTTATTTTGTTCCTTTTATCTTATTTTTTTTTTTTATCGTTTTTCGATTTTTTATCCTTTTTTGCATGTCCCTGGAAAATGGAAGTAGGTGCAAATTCTCCTAATTTGTGGTTTATCATACCATTTGTTATAAAAATGGGTAAATGTAACTTTCCATTATGAACAGCAATGGTATGACCAATCATTGCGGGTACAATGGCAGATCTCCGAGACCAGGTTACTATTATCTTCTTCTCTTTATTCATGTTTAGATTATCTATTTTACTTAACAAATCATTAGATACAAAAGTATTTTTTCTTAGTGAACGTGCCATGGTTAATTACCTTTCTTTTTATTGATAGAAAATAAAAAATGGATTTACAACTATTCCTACTTACGTCGACGAAGGATTGAAACATCGCTATATTTATTTCTCTTCCGACTCTTTCTTCCAAGTGCGCTATAGCCCCAAGGGGTCAGGGGTTTTTTTCTGCCAATTGGAGCTCTTCCTTCACCACCCCCATGAGGATGATCCACAGCATTCATAACTATTCCTCTTACTTCAGGACGTTTACCCAGCCAACGTTTTGACCCAGCTTTACTTAAAGTTCTATTTTTCCATTTAACGTTGCCTACTTGTCCAATTGTTGCTGAGCAGTTCTCAGATATTAAACGAACCTCCCCAGATGGTAATCTTAATGTGGTCAATCGGCCTTCTTTTGCGATCAATTCTGCCACAGCACCCGCTGCTCTAGCTAATTGTCCGCCTTTTCCGACTTGTACTTCGACATTATGTATAGTCGTGCCTAAAGGTATAT
This sequence comes from Chamaecyparis obtusa, assembly GCA_027943335.1. Lineage (NCBI taxonomy): Eukaryota > Viridiplantae > Streptophyta > Pinopsida > Cupressales > Cupressaceae > Chamaecyparis > Chamaecyparis obtusa. Next base: position 146,064 of record BSBK01010178.1, on the reverse strand, counting down.
TGGTTGAAGTAGACCTTTAATTTGTAAAAATCCCTTCCCAAACTGTACAAGCCTCTCTCAGGGCATACAGCTTTCTGGATGTGAATAAATGTTATTCTTAATCTATTTTATAGAGAGATTAAAGATGAAGGGCATACTTGAAATTCCTTATGTCCTTATTCTGTACATCCTAGGTTTTTTTATTCCATCATCTGGCTTATGTTCTTTTTTCATGTAGCATTCAGAATGAATGACTTTATCAAATTACGTTAATGCTTTCGCATCTTCCGGATAACGTAGGAGGCATTTGAAATAGAGATTTTCTTTTTTTAGAAAAAAAAAAATATTTTCACTGTTCAGCTTCGAATCTGCCTTTGACCATCAAATCAAATGTGAGTTACTTGTTTTTCTCTTCATAACAAGGGTTCCTTTACCTTAGTTGTTTCTGCTTCAGACAATTAAGTCTTCTCCATATTATCATATCTCTGGAGTCAATAATTAATTCCAGAAACTATTGAACTCAATCACCCGCTGCTCTTTATCCTCAGTTTCCCTTTGGGATTGATCCCATCAAACTATTCTAGTCGGATCAGTGATAGATTTTAAGGTTTTGCTGTAAACCCAATTGGTTATTTCCAATTACGTAAATTAATAATTCAAACCGCACTCAAAGGTAGGGCATTTCCCATTGATATGGGAGCTCTTGGACCGGAAAGAATAGTATCTCCAATCATAACCCCTCTCGGATGCAAAATATATGTCTTTTTACCATTTCTATAGTGCACAAGACAGATATATGCACTTCTATTAGGGTCACTCTCTATTGTTACAATTTTTCCTAGTATGTTTTTTTCACTCCGTCGAAAATCAATTTGACGATACAGACGCTTGTGACCTCCTCCTCTATGACGTATGGTAATAATTCCACTGTTATTACGACCTTTCCCACAACGATGCCGACCGGAAGTCAATTTCTTTTGTGGATGAGATTGGACTTTTTCATCAAAACTTGATAGAGATTTATCACGTGTGCCCGGAATAAAAGTCCTGTACGAACGGGTGTTCATGTTTGGCAATTAAATAAGTTTCATTTTGAAGGAAAAAGTGGAATAGAATCACCTGGTTTTAGTGTAATAATCATACGTTTATAATGCATTCTATGTTTCATTATTTGTTTTCTATTTCCTCTTTTTTCTTTCTTTTGCGGGGGTCGATAACTATTGATTCCTATTACTTTCACATTGAAGAAAAGTTCAATCCAATTTTTGATCTTTGTTTTATTCGATCCCGAATCGACATTTAAAATATATTGATTTTTTTCAAAAAGACTAACACTTTTCTGTGTAAGTACTAAATCTAGACATTGAACTTCATACATAAATATTTCTCCTTTACTATCATTTACAAATAAACTACAAATGCCTACATCCACCTTTATTAATAGTTCAATAAATAGAATTAAACTATAGTTGTATATGATACAGACTACATAGAAAATTCTGTTTTGAAGATATTCTGATTTGGGTAACCGAGTTCTATTGAATTGAAAAAGAAAAAAATGTTACGTCTATTAGATCGATTAATGTAAATTATCTAATAATAAAAATATATTGATATAAATGATATCTATAAGGCGGCATAGATCGATATGAATATTCCGATCCACTTTCTCTTCTACTATTGAACTCTATATATGATGAATAATATTGTATTGTGAAATATTCCATGAAATAAAATTAGCTTCTTGGATGCCTTGATGGTGAAATGGTAGACACGCGACACTCAAAATGTCGTGCTAAATAGCGTGGAGGTTCGAGTCCTCTTCAAGGCACACATATTGTAATGCCTATTGAATGAACAATTGTTGTTTTGAAGGTTTTGCAAAATCCGGACCAATCGAATTTGAACAAATAATATATAGAAAGAAGCAAATGAAATATTTTTTCTTCGGAAAGTATACTAGGTATAACCTAAATAAAATAAGTAAAATAAATAAAGAGTAAACATAGTAGAGAATATCTCATCAAGTTCAAGAGAACTGACTTGGCTCATATTTATTACTATGCTTACTCTTACATAAAATATCAATTTATATTGAAATTAATTAAAGATCTAGGCTTTTTTTTTCTTATTCAATCCTTCCGCTAATAAGCAATCAATGTCATTTGTAGAAAGCCATTTTGTTTTTACCAATGTATCGATCATTTGTTTAAATAACATTCTATTAGAGAAGAATAAATTTGATAAATATTCATGACTTTCGGATAGAGTCTTATAAATAAGAGATTCATTAGATAATAAATCTCTATTTTCCCTTTCTCCCTTGAGCAAACGTTGTTTAAATTTATCATCCCGTGTTTTTTCACGGAACCAACGTTCACTTACCACCGATTGGGGATAGGGTAATACACGTCTCAATCGGATACCAATTTCTTGAAAGCGTTTGAAAGTTTCAAAATGTTCTCTTTCTTCCATTTTAATGCTAAGAGGTAAATCGTCATCATTAGTCTGAATTTTCATTTCTAGGGCTATTTTTCTCACCCTTTTACGCTTTCGAATAGCTTTTAACGATTTTTTAATACTGACATTTAGCTCTCTTGTTTTAGAATAAGTAAGATAAATACTCTTCACGATTTCTTTAGAAACCAAAAGTTCTCTTCGTTCAAAAGCAGGGTGCTTATTTAGAAAGCGAATACTCACGGGATCCCAAAGAAATCGACGAGCCAGACAGATTACTGGTGTATTTAAAGGTTGATATTCCAGTGCATACTCTTCTGTGTCAAATTGATATATTCCCAGCCTTTGAAACTTTTTGTATAATAATTTTGCTTCCCAGTAAGCAGCTGTCTGTCTTTCTACAATATCGTCCTTCCCACCATAAACAGGCCGTAAGTCGGGGCCAGACATCAGAAATTTCTTCCAATACAAGCTAGAAAGACGGGTCGGTCTTTCTTGAAAGCTTCCAAACAGATGAAGATAATCCAATAATGGATTTTCTATTGTTATATCTTTGATATGCTCAAATCGATTGCTGCGAATAAAACTAAAACGCCAGGTCCTAGAATCACAAACTATAGGAGTTTCATCCTCTGTTCCGTAGGAATTTCTTAATTCTTTAGATAAAACGATTTTATCTAGTAAAGAAGATAATCCTTTTTGCATCGTATCTTTTTTGAACTGAGGAGCAATTGTGATGGAATCAGAATTACCCCGATATATTGCCAACGATGGAAACTCTTCCAGAAGACCCTGTAAAAGATTCGAAGCTAGAATGAAATCATTTTCAATAAAAGGATCAAAAGGACTCCAATTCTCTCTGTTTGATTCCGATAAAAACCAACAATCTTGCGCTACTGATCCGGCCAAGCAACCCAAAATATGATAGAATACGGTGAACTCTTTCGCAGCTGTTCCGGCAATTGAAGGTTCTAAATACCATTGATGCAAATAATTTGCCCTTCGACCCTGGAAATCTAGATTAAGCCTTAGGGAATTTTTTAAATACGTTAGTTTATTTTGTATAATGGCTTTTCCTATCTTATAGGGAAGTCCTTGAAAAAATTCACTGAATTTCAGATTATAATTGCAAGGACCCCAATTTGATCTATACAAAGCTACTCCAATTATATCATTGTCTATAGCTGAAGTATTTTGGCTCATGCTAATTAGAAATATTTCATCAGCAAGTTTTGCTAGATCTTGCGCAGTAAAGCCTTTGGTAGTTAATCCAAATTCATCATAGCAGTTCCATTCTTTTTTCAAGTAGAGCCCTTTGTTACGTAAAAGCAAAGGAAATTCTTTTTCTCGATATGGAGCAGGCAACTTTTTAGTATTAATAAATGTATCGAATCTTCGTTTACTACGAGGAGGACTTATTAGAACTGGATCAATTTTTTTTGGAATATCAGTTGAAGCAATAACAACAATATTTTGTTTTATGGTGGTTTCTTTTTCACCATCACTCGGATTATATGGATCCCCAAGGAGTTCTACCAATAATGCAAGAAGGTAATAGTAATCATTCAGTTCATGAATGCTTGGAATCCATATGACGCAAGGAGACATCAATTTTGCCAATTTGAGTGCAAATTGGAATTGGATTACTCTTCTCGCAAAATACTCTGGAGGGTTAGGATTCTCCCTTCGGCTTCGGTCATACAAAAAGTTATGAGGTTTTTTTTCATAATGCTCATTCTCATGTATGTCTTTTGGCCTGCCTGACCAGCCGAGAGACCTGAGGATATTTTCATGCTCAAGGTATGATTGTTTAGCCGAAGATGTATACTCGGGTTCATAGCGAGACAGAAGTTTCTGCTGCCTCAAAAAACTTTTAGGAGATATTCTTATTAAAGGTAAATAAGAATCTGCTGCTAAACTTTTAGCCAAGTACGATCGTCCAGTTTCCTTAGGCCCTATCAATAAAATTCGATTCGAAAAGGACGGTACTGGGTAGAGTGGGTAGAATCTCACGTGGTCATATAAAGATGGGCGAATTGGTACGGAAGTCATCTTCTGATAAAAAGCAGCGAAGATCGGCATTTCTGCTAAAAACAATGAATTTAATTCGGAATTCATTAAGCCTATTCTAAGGCCTCGCTGAATAAATTCAGCTAAATATCGAAAGTAAAGAAGTCCTGGCTGTTTTCTTGTTTCCAATTCATGAAACAAACCAATAGGGGGGGTTAACTTCGATTCAAATTGAGAGATTTGTTCTTGTAGTAAAAACAATCGATTTTCTCTCAAAAGGAAGTCATCTACTTCAAATTCGTACAAAATTTTTTTTACAAGTGATTTATATTTCCCACAGTCTCCAGAATCCCGCTGGAACCAAGGCAACGAGAACCAAGAACGATATGAAAATTGAATATTTTTTACATACCAAATTTTCAATAGTAGAAATAATCCTATATCATCAGGATCCGACTCCATCTCGATATAGTCCACAAATGTAAGCCAAGAACCATACCAATTTAAATTAGAAAAATTTCTAAGTCTTTTATAAGATCTAATCATTTCTCCTACTCTCTCGGAGCAATGGGAATACTGCAAAAATCTGATCAGATAGAAGTTCCTATAGAACTGAATCAAGAATAAGGGAATTATGGAGGAAATATAAAAGAAAAATCCAACGAAGATACAAAGAAAAATATCATATTCCCGAACATTTTGTATATATTTCCATGTATCAAATGATATTGATAGATCCTTTCCCTCAAGTGCTGCTTTAAGTACTTTTTCATTTGCTACTTGCCAATATTTGTCAATATTCCAGCGGGATAACATAAGATTCAACATCGGGAGAATTTGATCATTCAATATCGGGAGAATTTGATCATTCAATATCGGGAGAATTTGATCATTCAATATTGTGAGAATTTGATTCTTCAATATTGTGAGAATTTGATCAATTTTATTTCTAAATTCCCACTTTAGAAGTGTCCAAAATTGATGATAAAGTGCCCACAAAATATTCAAATTGTGATTCCAATTTTGCCTAATATTGTCCGGCATTGATACTAACTGATCAATACTATTTATTGTTATTTCCGGAAAAGTAGCTAAAAATAGATTTTTAGTATATTTCCACCCTGTGGAAGTCAAAAGCCACAACCATGACCTATATGTTTGAAACAAACCCCATTTCTCAAAATTAAAATTTATTTCATTAAAAGAAATGAGAAACTTTAGTTTTGAAAAGAAAAACTTTAGTTTTTCTTTATTAAAAAAGTCACCTATGTCTTTGACTTCAATAAAGTCACCTATGGCTTTGTCTTCCATAAAGTCACCTATGGCTTTGTCTTCTATTATGTGTTCTAAACTTTCTGTTGAACTATATTTTTCTTCTTTTTCTACAATTTTCTTTATTCGCAAAAATATTTCGGACAATACATCATCTTGATAAGATTGAGTTTGAATAAGATCTATGTTGGAACTAAAACTGTTTTTAGAATACTGACTAGAGGTCTTTTCTTCTAAATCTGAACTATTTAAAAAAGGATAGCAAGAGTTTTTGTCAAAATTGACAATTTGTAGGCTTATTAAAGGAGGTTTAGAAATATCTTCAATCGATAAATTGATATTTCTACGAAGAATAGAATTCAATTTATCCAGTAAATTAGACGATTTATGCAAATCATGAATTAGCACTTTGTCACGTAAATATTTATCCAATAATATATTGACTTGTGACTTTATGAGTGAGATAGTTTCTTTCTCTGAATACACAGCTCTCATTTCACTAATAGAGGAAGAAAACAGATTGTTATGAATGGGAACTAAATTTAATAATTGTCCATAGGTTACATTCTTATTTTTGATATTAATCTTTCCCATGTAAGAAGCCAATCTTTTTTTATAAAAAAGACGAGGACGGTGTAAATAATCTAAAAATTCAAAGGTATTTGCTTTGTAAAAAGAAGCTCTCAATGAATTTTTATTAGATAGTTTTAAAGGATTCAACCAATTGTCTTGATTATCGAATATTTCCGAAAGACCCGCGTTATTCAATAATTCCAATAATTCCATGTAATTTTTTCCATTATCGAAGAAGTCAATAATAAATTCAATTATTGGTTTTTTCTCATTCAAATCTAATGTTGGTTTATTGATCGAGAATTCAAGATTAGGAATTGATTTAGATTTTATTTCATTTTCATTAAGCTTGTCCCAGACATTTCCATTAAGCTTGTCCCAGAGAATTTGAGAACTATTAAGATTGTCCCAGAGAATTTTATTAATTTTACTATCCAAAATTGGTCCAAACCAACTCCAATGTTGAGTAATCGATAATTCAATTGGATCTAACACTCTCTTTTTGAAATTGTTTTGTTTGGAAATGGACAAGAGATATTCTAATCTTTTTTGAAAGTATTCGATCTGAATGGATAATACAAAAGCGTTTAAAAAATTTGGATTTCTCAACTCAACAGGTCGAAAAAAAGGGCGCTCCAAATATTCTTTCTGACATAGTATCCAACTTGATGAATACTGGTTAATTGCATCTTGCGTCACATTATTCAAATTGCGACTTAATGTTTTGATAAAATAGATGAATTCCAAATAATATTTATTCTTATTCAATACTTTCTGTAATTCCAAAGAATATTTTTGTAATTCCATATAGTATTTATTCTTATTCAATACTTTCTGTAATTCCAAAGAATATTTTTGTAATTCCACATAGAAATATCCCAAATAGTTATGTAATTCCAAATAGTATTTATCTAATACTTTTTGTGATTCCAATTTATTCTTATTTAAGACTTTCTGTAATTCAAAAGAGTATTCATGGAATGCCAAAGAGTATTTATGGAATGCCTTTTGTAATTTCAAATAGTATTTATTCAATACTTTCTGTAATTCCAAATAGTATTTATTCTTATTCAATACTTTCTGTAATTCCAAAGAGTATCTTTGTAATTTCAAATAGTATTTATTCAATACTTTCTGTAATTCCAAATAGTATTTATTCTTATTCAATACTTTCTGTAATTCCAAAGAGTATCTTTTTAATTCCATATAGTATTTATGATATTCCAAATAATACTTCTGGAACGATTCTAAATCGTCTAATACAGTTTCGGATTTTAAATCGTTCAATACAAAATCTTCAACGTTCTTCAAAAAATCGAATTTATCAATTTTCACATGCTCGTCAGCTTGAATCTTGTCTTTATTCACTATTTGAATTTTATTCACTATTTTATTCAATATTAGTTGTTCAGTGTTATCATCTTCTGATGTTTTCTTTTTTTCAAAAATATTGAGTACTCTAAGGAAAGAATCATGCGTTAATTCATCTCTGTAATTGAAGAAGTAATTAAAGCACTTCAATAAAGTCTGGTTGAATAAATGTAATTCATTCACACGATGATCGATATCCACGTCAATTGCATCATTAGGGTAAGAAATATGATTAGGCCTAGTTATTGATAGAGTAAATTGATCCGTTATTTTAAGAACAAATTGTTTCAATTGAAAATCATCGTTTAATGCTAATTGTTCTTTATTTTGATCACAGGATGAGGGAGATCTTGAAGATGAATTCTTATTCATAAATCGAATACAATTGAATTGGTTTATATCTTTGCTGATGTTCCATTCGGGATCTGGTAAAATATCATAATTTACAGGAGGATTTTTAAGAAATGTTTTAACCTTCCATAGATCAACGATTCTATTCTTTTCTAATCCCCTGAAATATTGAAAAGCGTCTTGTCGCTCTTTCAACAATTTAAATTTTTCACTCGGTTTATTAGTATAATTAATACTTATACATGATTCATCTATTGACAAATGCTCAAACAACCTTTCAAAAACTTCCGACTCTGAAAAGGAAAAAGATTCTCTTGCTTGATCTGATTCTTCTTGGAACATTTTTTCTTGTTCCATTTCTTGCGATCTTTTCTCACATAGTTTCTTTATTCTTCGTAGCCCTTCTTTGTATCTTTCGATTTCTCGAACTCTTTGTTTCCTTTCCCTTTCTAAACTTTTGAATTGTTCTGGTTCTGAAGAGAGAGCGAATTCTTCTTCTACTTGAACTAGTTTTTCTTCTAATTGTTCGATTTTGTTTTCTAGTTCCTCAATAACTTTGCTTCGATGACGATAAAGTATTGATTCTTTCCATTCATAAAGGTTTTCAGGTTCTGTTTCAGGTTCCCAATATTCGTTTGGAATTGAATTAAAAGATGAATCAATCTCCCATTCGATACCATTAGATTCTTTTTCCAAAGGGCTTTCCCAATTTATTGTTTCTTGCTTCTCTGATATTCTATTTTTCTGATTCAGATTTGTGTTAGAACTGGATAAAATCCAAACATGTTCTTTTGGATTGAGCAAGCAACGTTGATATCTCCTTTTGGCTTTTGGCGAAAACATAAAAAGATGCGGAACGAGCAACAAATTTTCCTTTCTAGCTCTAGCTCCAAGATGTTGTACAGCTGGAAATATCTTCATCAAATTATATGATGATTTATTTCTTTCAATTAAGGCTCGAGTATTTAAAAAAGAGAAAAGTAATGGTAATGCTATTATCATTACAGCTTTTATTGCTTGACCTTTTAAAATAAATATACGTATATCCCGTATAAGTAATGTACTAAGAATCCGAAAATCAAAAAGCTTAACAACACTTTCTCGACCAGAAAATATTTGACTTAGCAATCTCACCAAATTGGATTCGTTCCATGGAACGAATATTTCCATCATGTAATCTTGAAATTTCGACTGAACGCTAAAGAACCAAGCTATTTCTTGGGTCTTTCCAATAGGATCCGTAGACCACGGTTTTTTTCTGTTCATTATGTTGTTTTGTTCTATAAAAAAATTTAAATTATTACTTATTAAAAATAATTATAATAAGTAAGAGGTAGTTAATACAACTTATTCAACTAACTATTGAATAATTCGTCAAAAAAAAGTTGATTGTTATTGAGATAGAATTGAATTAGTAAATAATACAATATTTCAACATTAATATTATAACAAATATATTATACGAATACGAAGCCAAATATACCAAAAATAGGATTTTTATGCCCTATTTAGAACAATAGATATATAGAAAAGAACGTAATTAATTAAAGAATCTCTATTTATACGATCTTATCTATCTGTATTATTCATTAATTAGCATTTTGTCCTACAGAAATTGCTAACAATCCCAAATCTATTTTTTGTTGAAAATGAGAATTCAATTGGTTACCATATTGATTCTAATAAAATCACTTTACCATAGCATCCATGGCTGAATGGTAAAAGCACCCAACTCATAATTGGGAAGTCGCGGGTTCAATTCCTGCTGGATGCACAATAAGCAGTTATTACACTCTGCTCACAATATTTTTGAGATGAAAGAATCGCAGCAAGGTTATCTCGATTCAATTCAGTATCGAGATTAGATTATCTCCATCCCTGTTTTGTAATTCTTAACTATCTCTTTTAATCTTAAATAGAAGTTAAGAATTACAAAATATTTTCAAATATTTGTAATTCATTTACGCACGTTTGAACGACTTTTTATCAGATAGAAAATCTATATTTTGGTACAAAATGAACTTCTAATTTAACGATCAAGTTGATTTTGTAATTAGAAGTTCATCTTATAATTTCAGCCTATTCCCTGCGATTTTAAGAATATGAATATTAGGGCAATTCTGACTTTTTTGAGTTAGTAAGTAAGAAAAATTCTATAGAAAAAATCTCAATCTCTAAAATAATGTATCCTGGGCAATTGCAATAATTGGATTCATTATTATTCCCAGTAAAGTAGATGCTATTACACATATAATCATACTAAATTCGATATAATTTTTTGAGATTGAAGAAGATAATCTATAATTTTGCACGTAGGGAGTTATTTCTTTGTTTCTTTCAGTCATTAATAACTTAATTATTTTCAGATAATAATATATGGAAACAACACTCATAAAGAGTCCTATCGAAACTAATAAATAGGAGCCTGCTTGCCATCCACACCAGAATAGATAAAGTTTTCCAAAAAAACCTGCTAATGGAGGAATCCCCCCTAGAGATAGCAGACATAAAGATAAAGACAAAGCTGAAAAAGGGTCTTTCATATATAATCCTGCATAATCCCGAATGTTATCTGTTCCTGTACGTAGACTGAATAATACAATACAAGCAAAAGTTCCTAAATTCATAAAAATATAGAGCAGCATATAAGTTATCATACTTGCATATCCATTGTTTGAGTCTTTATCAATTATTCCAATAAGCATATATCCAATTTGACCTATCGATGAATATGCAAGCATACGTTTTATACTTGTTTGAGTAATAGCAATTAAATTTCCTAATATCATGCTAAGAATAGCTGATATTTCCAAAAGAAGATGCCATTCGTTCAATGAAAAATAAAAAATAATGTCAAAAATTCTAGTGGCTAAAGCTGAAGCAGCTACTTTTGAAATAACAGAAATAAAAGCAACGACTGGAGTGGGGGAGTTAGAGTCGAAAAGAGGAATTTTCCCTCCTTTCTCTCATTCAGAACCGTGCATGAGACTTTCTTCTCGCACGGCTCCTAAGTGATAAAAAAATGAGCATAATCGTTTGATTCTCTTTTTTTTTTTTATTACCTTCCTCGTGTATGTATAAGATTGAATCTATTCAATTGATATAAAGAATAACTAATCCTTAACTTTCCGAGGAATCCTTACTCAGTGGTTATTATGGTATGGTCAATCTTTTTTTTTTTTTTCTTATTTTTTAAGTTCAGTTATGAAAGAGTTAAAAAGAAAAAATAAAACCATCTGATTTAAATCGTTCTGAATAGTCATGAGATGCTCATCTTAGGGTAATCTTTTTGTCGACGGATGCCTTCTTTTTTACACTCGTAGTTTCTGAAGAATGAAAACTTACTATATAGCATCTACGTTAAGAATAAAAATATTATACACGTCATTAATCTGATCCTTTGTAAAAACTACCCGTAATAATTAATTTGTAAAAGTTATTTATTCAAATCAAAAAAAAATTCGTTTGTTTCTTACTTTGCTTTACCTTAATTCAATTCAAATTTTTGGTAAAAGTTATGTCTTAGTCCAAGTGGGAATAACAATCTTTTTTCCACATGTCTATAGAGTTTCTATTTGTAAAACGAATCGCACTCCTTCATATACATCGGGGGTCCATTGATGAAAAGGAACTAAAGAAAGCTTGAATGCAATTCCTACCGTTATAGAGAAAAGTGCAATCCAAATTCCTGGAGAGTTATACATTTGTGTATTTATAAGACCATTGGCTATTTCTTGAATTTCAATCTCACCTCCAGATAGACCATATAGCCAAGAAAGACCATAAGCAAGAATGGAAGAACTTGTTCCACCCATAAGTAAATATTTCATAATAGCCTCATTAGACCGTACATCTCTTTTGGTATATCCAGATAATAGATAAGAACATAGACTTAAACATTCTAAAGATACGAAGATAGTTGTTAAATCATTAGCACCACATAAAAACATTCCTCCTAAAGTAGCTGTTAATATGAATAACAAAAACTCTGTTACAGCCATTTCTGTACATTGAATGTATTCCACGGATAGAGGAATACATAAAGTGGAACATAATAAAATGAGAAACCGAAATATTTTATTAAAATTGTTTGTTTGGAAATTACCAAAAAAACTGATCGTAGGTTCTTCTCTCCATTGAAATAACAAAAAAGCTATGCTTAGCACTAAACTTGTTAAAGAGATGAAATAGAACCAAGTTGTCTTTTTCTGATCAGAAATGAAATCGATTACTAGAAGAAGAAATAGGCCAAAAATAAGGATGCATTCTGGAAAAATGGAACTTCCATAGAAGAGAAGCAAATGAAATTCTTTCATAAAAATGATTTAAAGGTATTAATTGAAAATGCATTTTTCATTTTGTCCGGATCATTAGTTAGTAACTTCAATTAATATTTAAGCAACATTTTCTTTAGAATCTCCTTATTATCATGTATCTATGATTTCTTTTTCATTCTTCTTTTCCTTTCGTTTTCGTTCCAATAAAATTTTGATAAAGTAAGTTTTCTTTTATTGATCAGAATGGAATAGATCTGTAGATCTATTTTATATAGTTAATGGATTAACGGTAATGTGCAAAAGCTTTATTGGATTCTGCCATTTTATGAATCTCTTCCTTCTTGCGTATAGCATTGCCTTTCTCTCTGGCAGCATCCATTATTTCGTAACTCAATTTGAATTGCATATTTGGACCAGAACGTTTTCGGGATGACTCTAATAACCAACGAATAGCAAGTATTTTTCCTTCTTTCTCTTTTATTTCAATCGGAACTTGATAAGTGGATCCACTTACACGTTTTGATTTTACTATCAATTTGGGAGTTAATTTGTCTATTGCTTGACGTAGAACAATTAGTGGATTTTTCTCTGTTTTTTCGTGAATCTTTTCTAGAGATTGATAAAAAATTCGATAAGCTAATGATTTTTTTCCGTGTTTAAGAATACGGTTAACGACCATGTTAACTAATCGATTATGATAAATCGGATCAAATTTATCAATTTTCTTTTCTACAGTACTTTGACGTGACATGAGTGTGAAAAAGGTTCATAAATTTATTTCATAAAGACTAATCATTACTTATTTCGGCTTTTTAACTCCATATTGTAGGGTGGATCTCTAAAGGCGGCAAAGATCTCCCTCCAAACCGTACATACGACTTTCGTCGAATACGGCTTTCCACATGATTCTATCTGCATATTATATATATGATATAATATATATTCTTATGCATAGAATTATGTTTACTCATTCTCAATTGAGTATCCGTTTCCTTTCTTTTGCTATGATTAGAAATCTTGTATTTTCTATATCTATACGATTAGGTCCTTAGGTTTTAAAAAGAGTATAAAAAAAGGAAAGGGTGTTTTAAATCAATGCTATTTGAATTGAATCTGCTCCAAAAAAGTCAAGACATTTCCAATTTTATATTAACACACACTAAGTAAGGGAAAACTTATCAAATGAATTCAATATTAAACCTTAGACATATATTATCCTTATTGTTTTAGCCTGCTCTAGTCCCCTTATAAAACGTTCGTTATTGGGTTAGCCA